>VWYH01001686.1:405105-422111 GCA_013399365.1 Pampusana beccarii | reverse complement strand
CGCCCTGGGTGGTGGCAGCCAAGCCATGGTGGCCCAGCCTGCATAAGCCCTCCCCAGATCCCACCAGCTGAAACCATTGCTGGTGCAGTGATTTATTGCCCATTGCCTTCTGGGGTATCTCCTTGCTGCTGTGAGCAGAGAGGACACCAGCTGTGGGGACCAGACCCCCTGGTTCCCACTACAGGCATATTCAGATGAGGAGCCAGACCTACTGGATGTCCTCCAGGAGGGCACCCACACCTGGCTGGGATACAGAGACATTCTCCATCCCTTCTCCCACTGATGCTGAATCAATAATAACCAAGGCTTCCATTAGCCAGGAGATGAGGAGCAGAAATAGCTCCCCAGCCTCATGCTCAGGGCACCCCTAAGGAAAGCACTCTGCATTTAAAATTAAATAGATGCTGAAAGAGTTGGGGGAAGAGGGACAAGAGCACAGGACTTTCTTCTCCCTGCTTTTAGGCAAGACCAGGGTTGTATGGAGATATAATATCCCTCATCAGACAAGCTCACATGGTTGGAGAAAATAGGCAGATTTTCAGGTCTAAAAGACATTCTTTTGGTTTGAAAGAGAAGCAGCAGTTCCAGTCTAGGGATATTTGAGCATAATTTCTTGAGTTTCATTTTGTTAATTACTTAAGGTAAGTGAAAAGGGTTAGCACCTGCATAGAAGAGAGGACTCTTAGCAAAGTGATAAGGTTAGGGAAAAAAAAAAAGCAGCAAGAATTACTGCCTAAGGGAGGGAGAGAGGTTAATTCAAGGTAAGATCTGAGATTAAGTGTTAATAAAAGCCTGTAGAGTCCTTGTTTTTTCTGAGTCAGCAGAGCTATGGAGTCTAGTTTGAGGCTCACTTTTGCCACAGAGTTATTTCCCTCCTTTGCCCTCTTTTCATACAAGCACCTGTCTGCAGGAAGTCCTAAGCACCTCATCTGTGACCAGACAGCTATAATGCTACCCTAAAAGGTAAAGGGAGTGGGGCTGAACCTGTCCCCTCCTACAGAAGTGCTCTGATTAGGTGATGGTAGGAAAAGTGACCCCAGCCTACCTCCCTTCCCCTCCTTGTCCAGGGTAGGGAGCAGAGCACATCCCGGTCCCCTTTCAACGGGGATGCCAGATGTGGGTTATGCAGAATGGCTTCTCTTTCCTTTTTCAGTCTCTTGGAGACAAGTGTTGTTTCTGCTGCCTGGATTGGGGCCCTCATTGCCTACAACATCCTAAACCTCAGTGGGGCTCAGGCAGCAGGTAGGCAGAGGCGAGCAGGAATTCCCACCCAGATCACACGCTTGCAGGTGACGTGTGGGAGTGGGCAACACATTCGGGTGCTGAGCAGAAAGTGCAGGTGTGCGCCATGGAATGCTCGATGGTCAATGCTCAACGTCCAGAGGATGGCCACAAAGTTGGTGAAGGGTTTGGAGGGGAAACCGTAGGAGGAGCAGCTAAAGTCACTTGGTTTGTTCATCTCGGAGAAGAGGAGGCTCATGGCGGTTACAGCTTCCTCACAAGGGGAGGAGGAGGGGCAGGCACCAAATTTTCTCTAGTGACCAACAATAGAACCCAAAGGAATGGCAGGAAGATGTGCCAGGGGAGGTTCAGGTTGGATATTAGAAAAAGGTTCTTCACCCAGAGGGTGCTGGACACTGGAACAGGCTCCCCAGGGAGGTGTCACAGCCCCAAGCCTGGCTGTATTCAATACATGATCGGGCAACACCCTCAGACACATGGTGTGAATTTAGGGGTCGTCCTATGCCAGGGCAGAAGTTTGACCTGATGATCCTTGTGGGTCCCTTCCAACTCAGGACATTCTACGATTCTACAGTTCTCCCAGTTTGTGCTCTGGCCATGCCTGCACATGGTCCTTCTCCAGGGATCTGGCTGCTCTGGGGACTCATTAGCTGATTTTACAGGGCTGCCCCAGGGCTCTGCTGCCAGGGTGCATGCACGGGCGGTTTGCACCCAGCGCACAGCACCCGCTGGACACCACAGCTCAAAGATCTTGCGCCAGGGCTTGGCACTGACTCGCTCCCACCCAGGCAGTGGTGGGTGCCCAGCAGCACCCCTGTGCTGGCCTTGAAAGCCATCACCCCAATGGAGGTACCGCTAAGCAGGTTGGGCAGCTCTGGAGTGGGCAGAAGTGATTTCTGCATCACAGATTCAACCTTGAGTGCTTCCTCATATATCCTATGTTTATCACCTGTATCCTTTGCTGCATGTAGCTCACAGCAGCCCTGCCCTGGGCGATATCCCACTGGAAGTGTGGGGTTGCAGGGAGGCTGGCAGATGCCACATTGCTGGAACTGAAACAGTTGCACAGATGATGGTAGGTGTTTTGTGAAAAATCACTTCTGCAGTGTTATGGGGTCTTGTATTTTGGGCATTTACAAACATCTTAAAAACTACTTCCTTACATTTCATCCCTGATAAGCTGAGTACTGAGCTTCTATCTGCAAGCTTGCTTATCTTCTGCTGGGGTACCAATCATTCTCTTTTCTTTCTTCTTTTTCCTTTTCTTTCCTTTCCTTTTCTTTTCTCTTCTCTTCTCCTCTTTCTTTTCTCTTTTCTTTTATTTGCTTTGCTTTTTTCTTTTCTTTTCTTTCTCTTCTCTTCTCTTCTCTTCTCTTCTCTTCTCTTCTCTTCTCTTCTCTTCTCCTCTTCTCCTCTTTTCTCTCTCTTTTCTTTTCTCTTCTTTTCTCTCTCTTTNTTTTCCTTTTTCCTTTTTCCTTTTTCCTTTTTCCTTTTTTTCCCCTCATGCATTTGCCGCTTGCTAAGCCCGTGAACTGACCTCCATGAACATGGTCACTTAGATCATCTGTTGAGGAGAAGTGACCGGCAGGATTCACTTTCTGCTGGATCCATCAAGTCCGCCAAGCAGCATCTGACAAGCATGTTTGCTGATCTTCTGATAATAATAGCGTGTCACCCTACATCTTCAACACTCCTACCCCACGCAGGCTTTCTGTATCTGTTTCCTTTACAGAACACAGTAATTATCTGTTTTACACATGAAGATAGTAGCGGCAGCCCAGCATTGTTCGGCTGACGGTGTTTCACCGCAGGTTGTAGTTTACTCTCGCAGCCCAAGAGGTAAACAAACAGCCTATTTAATAAGTACCAAATTCTGTCAATGCTGTAGTTGCCATGGTGAGAATTCCCAGTGCGGCACTGCAGCTCCTGGTCACTCTGGGCAGACAAATGTGGGTGTTTCAGATCACAACACCCTGTTTACCGAGGTAGGTGTGAAACGCATCGGGGGGCAGGGGCGGAGGTTGCTGGAACAGGAGCCTGCTAAGGAAACCATCAGTAACAAACACTCGTGGATGGGAAGATTTAGGAATAATCAGAAAAGCAGCTCAGGTTGGCAGCACCGCATTCAGCGCTGGCTGAGAGCTGTTCGGTTTCTGTGGCATCAGTATTTTTCAGGGCAACCCAGAGCACAAAGTGATCCAGAGCACAAAATCCCCCGTCACAGCAGCCAGCAAAGGCACCAACGAGCAGCTGCAGATGGAGAAATATCTGCTCTTTCAGCCCTCGGGGAAGGCTGTGCAGGAGAGATGAGAAGGCTGATAGCACGTTGCTTGATCTGCCTGCTGCGTCCCCGCTGCGCGAGGAAGATTGCAGGCTCCAGGGCTGTCAAACCGTCAAGTTTCACTCGGTTTGACAACAAACTCGCTTCACATATACCGTTACATTTAAAGAAAATAAGAGGAAGAAAAAAAGAAAGCTGTTGGAGCAAGTTATGTCCACAGATGCTTCCTAGAAGTAGAATGTTATTTTGCGATCTGGCACCAACATTTTAGCAGCCTATAAAAGGTAAAGTTGGTACTACAGCCAGCCATTTGTACTGTACAAATAAGAGCTGTGAATATATTCTGGAAGTAATGTCAAAGAGGACCAGATGGGAAATGAGCAGCATTCATTCTAATTTAACAAAGACAGCTAACTCAGAATATGCATTAACATGTAGCATTTTTCATCTGCCTCCATTCAGAACAGATTCTCGGTATCATTTCCAAGCAAAGGAAATTGAAGGAATACTTACTCCTTGGTGAATTACTGTTCTCTCATAATTGGAGAAGTTTGGCATCCGAAGCTAGGTGTAATATGTTTTGCCTGGAAATGTATGCAAGGACACAATACACCCACAAACCCCTGCGCTCGGGCGTGCGGCCAGCTCCGTGTGTTTTGGTCCGTGCTGGATGGATCCAGGGTTTCAGAGGCCCTGGGCAAGTTACTGGCCTGTGGAAGGAGGTTTCCTACGGCACGGCAGCGAGGGGAGGCTGTGCCAGCCGTACGGTGGGTCCGACACAGGAGCTGGGGGGTCCCTCTCCGCACTGGGGTCAGTTTGCACATTAAAGCAACAGCAGGTCTGGTTCCCTGTATCCTCGCATACATACATCACGGCTTGCATGCGATATACGCTTTGGACACACACTTCGAGGGCGAAAACCAAATGAGGAGGCTACCAGACCCCAGATGGACATTGCCAAAATGCAGACTCATTTTTGACTCTTCCAGGACCACACCAAGCAGGGTGAGCCTGTTTGAGGGGAGAGATCACAGGGTCCAATAAACTGTGGGGTTTCTTCATGTGTTTAGTAGAACCTCTGGTCCTATTTTTAAACAAAGCAACATCTCCATTCCCTCTCTTTTTCTTTTTTTTTTCCCTTAAGTATTTAGAAGGTATTAACTATAGAAAACAACACATATCCTGAACATTTTCTTTTGCATCACAAATTCAATCTTTTCATTCAAAATTGTTCATTACTGTTCATGACTCTCTAAACTTCCAAGCTCCTTTGTGTAACATCTATTTTTTCTGAAGTGCTGAACTGCTGCAGTTCCCCCAAGCCCCCCATCCCACCAAACTACAATGCCGAAGTTCTATAACATTCTGCTCAGTGGAGCTCTGCATTTAAAGCGTACCATTAATTTACAGCGGCAGTGCAACTTCCACACGCAGTTAAGGAACAGGTATCAGCTCCACTCCAGAGCACTCTTTCTTTGGGATAAATGCACAGACGCAACCTGTGGCATTTCTCAGAGCTTTTTCTCTGCTGCTCACGGGTGTTTTCTCAGTCTGTTACACAGCCCCCGGGCCAAATCCTGCCCAGCGAGCGGCCCTTCCTGAACCGAACGTGGGGAGCTCTGCTGCAGAACCTTTCTGTTAATGACGGCAAATGGAGCAAAAGCCTGAAAGCCAGTTGAGGTCAGACCAGGTCACCACAAAGTTTCTGTCTGACCTTGAAAGACCTGATCAAAATGCACAGCTCTGACTGCGAGTTGACACTGTACACAAAATGCTTTTTGTACGGCTGAAGCATCTGGTTTAATGGATCCCTTTGGTCCCTCAGCTTTTTCTACGCAGAATCACATTTGGAGTGGCTACGTGTAACTCCTGGCCAGCGATCTGTGTCTGCAGGGCATAAATCCTCTTTCTATCTCTCTCAATAATTCCTACAATTCATCCAGTTGGTATGTGAAGAAGCTGCTTTCGGAAGCAGAATGGGATCTCCAGGTTTCCAGGCGAGGGCTCTGCCCTTGATCCAAAGGGACAGCTGTGCTGACCTGGGTGCACCGGGGCTGACCAAATCCAGCAGCAAACCCCAGCTAAGGTCCGCAGCCAGCACCAGATCACCCCGGCACACTCACCCAAATCCCCGCTCCTCCCAGCTCTGCGATTCTTTCCCGTAGGTCCCCGTGTTCCTTCCTACGGGGTCACTGCACTAACATCTATTTGCTGTGTAATTCGCCGTGAACAAGATACGGCGGAGCCTGTCGAAAGCGGTGGCAGCCTGTTTCACTACCTGCTTCATTGCTGCTGAGCACTTAGGTGCAAAACTGGCTGTCTGTGAGCGAAGCGAGGCACAGGTTTGAGTCTTGCTCGTTCACGGCTTTGAGGGTTTATAAAGCAATACTGAACAACGTGAGGCTGCTGCTGTGTGAATATGCTGGGGATCATAGTCATCAGGAACAAAAACACAGGCTGGAAAAAATCTTAACCTGCAATTATGCGCAGTATAGTGCACAAAATCCTCTACACCCCACAATCTTTTTCTATTTTTTTTTTCTATGTTTTCAGCCTCCGCAAAACTACAGTGCAGGTTGCATCCTACTCATTAAGGCTAGAGTAATGACTTACAACAGCTCCTGAAATCGCCACCCTTGCTGGCTAGGGCAAAGAAAACAGCATGAATCTTTATAGGCACGAAAGGCTAATGATGTGTCTCCCTTCTCCCTTCCTCTAAAATCCTCCCTCACCCTGCCTCTCCCGGAACAAACACACTTTTAAAAAGGCTTTTAAATAATCTCATGTTCCTTAACAAAATTACAGCAGCAGTTTCCTCCTTTAATAGCACTCTTCTTCTTAGTAATCTTGTTTTAGCTACAGTTTTTGATGGAGAATGCTAGCAGATGAATTATCTGTTGCCTCTCTCGGTTATTTTGCCTGGCTCCAGGAAGAAGGAATTCTGTTTTGGAGCAAGTTCTCTTGTTCAGAAGAGGAAGCTCTCATTCATGTCTGCTTTTAACTAGGAGTGATAAAAATTTTATTTGAATGGTTAATCGGGGCATAAACAGATGAATTGTGAATGTGACTCTGCTTCCGCACAATGGATGGCATGGTCCTGGCTCTGACTCACTTATCTCAAATGAATTGAGCTGTCTTCTGCAAGCTAGAGGTCTGCTCCTGCACATCGCCTTCCTATGGAAAGTGCTGGAAGGCACTGGCTGAAAGAGAAGTCAGACTGACCGAGATCCGAGTGTTAATGCAGACAGGCACAAGTACTACAGCTCAAGAGCTCTGATGCGAATGATCACTTTTTCAATAACTTCGGCTACACAGAAGCTCAAAGAGAGAATTTTTTAGAAAGAGATCTGATTTTATTTATCAAAATGCAAGGGGCTGGAAGTGCCAGTGATGGAGAAGAAAGATTGCATGAACATGCACATCAGACCAAATGATGCATCAAGTAGCAATTCAAATAAATGCATTAGTAACCGGAAAAAATCTGTAGGAATGTCACAGCTATTGGCCATCTTAAAAAAAAAAAAACAACAAAGGTGTCACTGTGTAAGCCCGCTATTGGATCTTTTTGCTGGAAGACCTTCTCTTGTGCACCTCCGCTGCTGAGGCTGGGCTGGCATGCAGCTCACACTGGGACATCACCAGTGTTCAGTAGTGCCATGTACAGATCTGCATTTCCTTAGGCCTGACTGCTTTACATCCAAGCACCTTGTGTAATAGCGGTCCCTACATGACAGAGGGCTCTAATAAAAAGCAATCCCTCCACCTTCAGCGTTGGGTAGGTTTTCCAGGTGACCAGAAATACTGGGCAGTATCAGCTGAGGATGCTGCTGTGCAAGAGTCTGATATCAGTGAGGAATGCATGAACCCCACTCCACTGACAGTGAGTAGGATGCTTTCAGACAAAAAAGATGGAATAATAGCTTTAAATATCTCATATTTTTTCTGTCATCTACCATACTCTCCACCATACTCATGTTTAAGTTTAACAAGCTGTGAGCTGGTCAAGGCCAATCACATGGCTAATGTAAAAAGAATTTCTTTGTATGAAGAGAAACGTGTGATTATATCTATATACATATATCTGATATCTAAATATGTTGCACCTTAACAATTCATTGTGTAGATAGATGTCTGCTTTCCTCCCTACCCATTGAATAAGTCCTTTCCACAGACATGAGTATTTTATTGCATTTTCCCAAATTCTGCTGCCTCCTCTTAGCAGGACAACAGCACCTCCTGGTCAACAACAGCTCCTGCTTTGCCAGGTGGTCCAGACACAGGAGAAGGATGTCAGGCCTCCCTCTTCTGACAGTAGATTATCCAAGATGTGTACGGCTTAGTCTGAATCTAGACTGGGTTTCAATTAGATAAACTTCCAGCTGCATCTTGGATAATTTCTCTATTAATTTTCCATGGGAATTAGAGATCTGATGTGTTGCCAGTTGGCTAGAATCAACACATCCAGAGCAGGTTTCCTTAGCATTGATCAGAACAGTTCATGTATGAAAGGAGGGAGGGAAAATTCCTTCCAGGAATAAAGCACTAGCTATTTTGGTCATGAGTGGCATCAGCTGCTTATAACTCTTTTCCTGGAAACGAATGCATGGCTGTGCAGGTGGCATCACCAGGAAGGTTTTGACTTGCTTGAACCTGGATGGATGTTCCAAGAAAAAGAACTGGTGATCAAAACTAGCATTCAACTCACAAGGCAGAAAGAGCATCTCTGTGCCCTGATTTGCTGAATTAATACGACTGGGATTTGCAAGGATTAGTTTCAAAAGTGAACAGGTAAATAAAAGCATCAAGTACTTGGGCAGAGGCGTTATAAACTAGGGGAAATATCATTACTCATAAGAAAATAACTGGAAGGGTGCTGAAGAGGATAACGGATCACCCAATTAAATAATGCAAATAGCATAGGGAATAAATAAGAGATTAAAACCTTGATACACATTCAAAATGAGAACCAAATTTGACTCTAACCAAAGAGAAGGAATCGCTTATAACATGCAAGAGGAATGCAGCTTGGGTGAGAATGACCATGAACAACACAGTTCACGAGTCATAGGAAAGGAAGGAAGGAGAACAGCAAAATAAATACAATGGACTTCCAGAAACCATATTTCAAAAACCTCATAGAGCTGATAATCATGAGAAACAAGTCCCAGAGAAAAAAAGAATTCAGGAAAGTTTACAGCACCTTAAAAAAAACAATGGTAGGGGCATCAATTCAAATAATGCCAGCAGAGAAGGGAAAGCATCTATTGTAAAAGACAGATGATCTGCTTAAATCATGATCAATTCATTGACCTCTAATGCAAGAAATAGTGCATTCAGAAAATGGAAGATAGATTCACTTGCATGTGAATGTAAATGCATAGGCTGAAGATGTATGGGACCAAACCAGAAAAGTCAAGAGGCAAAAAGAAATGCAACCAATAGGACCAACAGCGCATCAAGAAAACATAAAATACATCAGCAGTGACATGAAGGCCATGGAAGAACTACCAAACATGCAAGGAAAGCTAGCAATGCGTGATGTGGAGACAGTGGAAGTACTTAGCTTTTTCACTTCAGCTTTCAATAAAAAGACCACTCACAGCAAAACGGTTAACACAATTAGTGCCATAGATGACAGAGAAATGCCTCAGTCTAGAAAGAAGAAAGAATAATTGACAAATACTTACCTAGATTAAATATTATGTGCTTAGACTGCTTGTTGAGCAATCTTACAGCTGTTAGCAGCTTTCTGGGACCCCACAGAGAACCAGCAAGTTGTCGGAAGACTGGAGAAGGGACACAAGAGCTTTTTGGAAAAGGGAGGAGCTGAAGAATAAAGCAAAAGGCAACCCCTTTTAAATTCTCAGAGAGAACTGGAACAAATATAGAAATGTTCTATAAACACCTGGAAAATAACAAGGAAGTGAGAAATGGCTAACACAAATTTGTTAAATCACCCAGATATTTTTCCTATTACTGGGGCAGCAGGGTATGCAAGAACTAGTAGATTCAATAAACCCTATCCTTTATTAGGGATTTGGACACTTGCATGGCATTCTCATAACTAGAAAACATGATCTGAAGCTCCAAGGCTAAAAAGCTGTTCAGTGCACGGCAAACCAAACTGAAGTCAACAACATCATACTGTTGCAAGAACGAAAACAGAAAGGAATGAGGGGTGGGGAGGGGGGAGAATATTAAAGCAAGCATCATGCTCATACACATAACCAGAAGTGACTTCTGCCTGGTCTGTGATGTGTTCCTCTCACATCATCCAGTGCTGCTAAGATCTCACTGGAACTCTGTGTGCAATTTGGGGCATTGGATTTTAAGAAAATTAAGGACCAAGGGCAGAGAGACTATAGTAGGATCACAGGAACGATCAAGGGTCTAGGACATACGGGCTACGACACCTGAGAAATGCTTTTTTTTCCCCCTCCATTGTAAAGAAGAGACATCAGAAGGAGGCACAACAGTATTCTTCAAATACATAAAGGGCAGCAGCAGAGAGGAAGGGAATGTGCTGTGCTCCACATCCATTACAAACAGGCCAAAAAGCGGGATCAGAGCGCAGCAATGCAATAGCATACGTGTTCTGAAGGTTAACCACTAGAACAGGTTGACACAGCTAAGAAATTTCTATCTGGGGAATACTTTTAAGAAGAGGTCAGATACCCATCTGTTATGCAAGAGGCAGGCACTGTTTGTCCTTCCTTGCAGAATGCAATAAGCTAGATAATCTATGGATATCCCTTCTGATTTTATTTTCTGTGATTCATGCACGGGGAAAGTCATAGGCAGAGGTTTCTTTGAGTATGACTGCAATAAACCTGAAGAGGAAAAGCCAGTTATGGATAACAAACATAGGATGGTTCAGTCTGTTTTGAGAATGCTTCTCAGATGGGTTGTCTTCTGAAAATCCACCAAGAAGATAAGCCACTAGGAGAGCATGAACTTCACTTTTAAAGGAGTCGATCATGTCTCAGAAGCCCGAGCAGCTGAGCTGGTTTTCTAATTATTTTTTTCCCCCAAGTGACCAGTTAACACCTCCACCCTCATCCCAGGTGTCAACATTCCAGGCAGGGCTTTGATACATAGGTTTTCTAATTATGGGAGGAACTCTCAAAGTCTGTCTTCAGTAGATCTCCTTCTTTTTGTCCATGTTGCTGGCCTTTAGTACCAAGTTGTACAAGCTGAGACCAACTGACTTCTCAGGCCAGACTCAGCATATGCTTCTGCTGGCAGAAGACCAGACCCCAAAAGCAGAAAGCAGCGAAGTTGAAACAGTAGGAAACCACCTTCTTTCTGCTCTAAAGTCTGCAGAGGCCAGCACCAACTCAGAGCTGGGCAACCACTGAAATAGGAAAGGGTGGTGCCAAGATCTCATCTCCTTTCCTGGCACAACTTCCATCAAGTGTAACTTCACTTTCACCATAGTAGTCAGGAAGGAAGATGGATATAAGCACTACCTTATGCCTTCTCCACCTGGTCTTCTCTTGGGCTGTATTAGCAGCTCAATCCTGAACTAAGAGAAACCACTCCCAGACCTTTTACTGGAAGATATTTAAAACCAACATCCTTGCAGTTCAAGTCTGCTTTGCTTCCATGAAGAGCATGTGTATGCATGTATACACTCGTTAAAGACATAACATGAGCCACACAAATCCAACAGGGCTCTTCAGTCAAAGCCAAGGGAGAAGACATGCCTTTACCCTGCCAAGCCCACAGCAAAGCTCAAAATACTTCGCTCCAGCCAAGTTCCACAAAATAGAGAGAGAAAAAAAAAATCCTTCTCCTCTGGTTGCCCTCTAGCTCTCTTCCTGAGCACTCTTCTCCATTCATACTGTTAGCCTTGGCCCACAAGGCTTCTCATGGAAGAGGAAGGAGAGAAATTAATTCTTCACAGCTGGTTCTGTCCTGCAATGCCTTGCTCTCAGGACAGGCAGCTGTAGCCTTTCTGGCCAGAAAGGGAGGGTTAACTCCTATCCTGCCAAGTTTCAGATGGACAACATCCAAAATGATCTTCTTGCCTTTAACTTTCTCAAGCAGATGCATTCTGGCCTGGGTAAATGAGATATATGTCCATATCCAAACACATACTGATAAATGACATCCCTATACCTCTGCTGCCTCTAAGGCAAAGGATAAACCCTGCCCCTTTCTAGCTGCTGTGATCCTCCGGGGATATTTTATGCAAACGATTTAATGAGCATACTTGCAAAGGATTTGCATACAGGCATAAACTTAGCTCAAGCGTGCAGCCAGAGCACAAGAGCACGAAATCCTGGCCCAGAGGGCTGGGAACGAGGAGGTGTGGGATGCCGGCACTCCACCCTGCCCGAGACAGGCGGCGAGCGTGTCCCTCCCCTGCCAGAGGGACCGATGTTCTCCAGCCGCATCCCTTGTGCAGGATGAGTAACTGCTGACCGCAAGCTCAAACCCTGGTTAAAGTCAGGCATGGGTTTCCTCAGCCCCATTTCCACCCCTTCCTCATGCACAGCCCCCCATTCCCACTCGCTACCCTCAGCAGGGGTTGCTGGAGAAAGGAGAAGGAGCAACAGGAGGAAGTGAAGGAGCAGCAATGGGAGGATATTTATGGGGTTCTTTTATCCAGATCTTGAGCGCCCTTGTTTTGTCAGGGAGGCAATGAAAGAAGAGCAGCTCAAAGCTTGTGCTCAGCATAGAGGAATTCATCCTGACTTCCCCTGAGCAGCAGGCAGGTGTCTGCCTGCACGGGGCTGCACGGACAACCCCACGATTCAAGGCGAAAGCACAGGGACCCTTCTCTGGGGAAGGCGAGGGGACGATGACCCTGCAGCGGGGAAGGAAAGGAAAGGTCCTGGCCTCACTCGCCAGGGAAGCTGCAGCCAGATGCAGGACGGCCAGGAAGGGCGGCAGGTTCGGTGACAGCAAGCTGGGTGACAGCAGGCTGGGCTGCAGGTGTGGGTGTAAGAGGAGACACGTTACACTTGGCAGCCAGGGCATTGAGCAGGCCTTGGAGAGCACAGCTGATTGGGAATGAGTTATGGAGCCCGGTGCCTCCAGCGTGCTTGCTCAGAGCCTGGAAAGCCTGGTCCTGTGAGCTGCCCTGTGTGGGGGTCCACAGCCCGGGAAATGCTGAGCAAGAAGGGAGCAAATCCTGTCACCGCACCCCTGGATGCAGCAGAGTTTGGTGGCCTGTTGGAAGCATCCAGGGCACCCCAAGCGTTGCAGATGACCTTTTGCTTTTCATATTCCTAACCTCGTCTCCTCCAAAATGCCAGCGGGAGGCAGCCCCCACAGGAAGGCAGGGGCTACACAGGAGGCTGGACTGTCCCCCTTCACGGGCAGCCTCACAGGCACAGTCCAATGCAGGCTGTCCAAACTGCGAGGAATGGCTCCTCTTACCCTCACTCAGCATTCACCGCTGGATCTGGCCACCAGGTTTGTTTAAAAGCTCAGAGTTCATCTGTTAAGAAATGCTTCTGCTGCATTTCCTGAAAACCGTCACTATCTGTGCATAGCTATAATGAAACAACTCTCCATACCTGAAGAGGAATAGAATGAAAGTCCACAGCACTTGAAAAATAATAACCACAGCGAGAGAACTGAGGAGTTCAGGCTGAAAATGGGGCTGCAGTACCAAGAAGAATAAAATGAAAATTTCCCTGAGCAGAGAGAATGCCTGGAAATAGCTGCACCTCCCCTCTCTGCTCCTGTGAAGTCAGGTTACAGCAAAAAAAGGCATTTTAAAATGGCACCAGAGTTTTTGAGTACTGTAGAATATTTACAAAGGCAAAACCAAAGCATGAAAAGAGCATGCAGCGTGCTCCAGGTAACAAAGAAATTCTGTGATACAGCAGGTAACCGAGCTTGGCTCTGTAGAGACTGAGCATATGCTGTAACTACTGGATCATCTTTCTTCTGTATTACATTTGCTTAGCTTGGTGATAAAAATACATGTCTTCCTCCACAGGCATATTGACCACATAATGCTGAAGGTAGATTACGGGGTTTTATGTTTGTTTGTGATGATATATGCAAACAAAATACCTGTCTTGCAAAATATTTTGGCTGCCATCCACCACAAAGTAATCACTAGGCAGAAAGCAAGTCTAAGAAACTCCTTCCCTTCAGCCACCAGAAAAAGTAATTAAAAACCGAAGAGCATTTGTCCGTCCATTTGGATGCAAAATTAGCAAAACTTTCAAATAACACATTAAACTGATGTACTGGCCATCCCTCAGTTTCCCCTGCTTTCCCTTTGTCGCCTTCTAAAGGTGGTTATATCAGAGGTTACCTTAATGAAAAAAACGCTTGTATGCATTTATGTTGGAAGGCACAGTTTAAAAGAGAGGACACATAAAATAATGAAAAGCAATATTCACTGCTCCACTTCAGAGAGCTCCTGTTTGAGCTCAGGAGGGATGAGAGGGAAAGTAGGGGATGCTTCCCGGAGAGCAAGTGAGGTGAATCAGGACAGCAGAGGGGTAGGTTCAGGACAGGGGGAGGTAGGAAAACAGAGCAGATTGTGTTGAGTGGGAGACGTGGGTGGGGAAGGAGAAGCAGGTCTGTAGGTGGGGAAGCAGGAAAGCAAGGGGAGTGGGGCGGACAAGAGGATTTTGGAGAGCAGCTAGCCAGCTGGCACACATATAGCAGCTGCTGCTGTGTCAGCCTAGGAGAGTAGCTGCAGCTGCACGCTGGCCATGAATAGCAGAGGAGCAGCGTGCCGGCTGGCTGCTGGAGGGATGGGAGGCAGCCGGGGCGCTGAAAAGGCAGGGGGAGGCTCTGTGAAAGGTTTTCCACACAGGGGAACATGACAGCCCTTTGATTTTTGAGCTGTTTGTTCTTCAGTTGTCCAGTCCAGTGGATGATCAGTACTAAAGAGTTAAAATGGGGAGGCGGGGAGGGAGAGAAACAGAAGGAAAACTTAAGTCCTAAATGCAGATCTGGGCTTTGATAGCATATCCATAGCATGCAGTTGTCTGGATGTATAGCTTTCATAGTTGTCAGCAGGGATCAAAATCACAGGGTGCTTAAACTAAAGGACAAATCTCTGCTCACTGACTCTCAGAGTTGCTTGATCCACCACTGGAGGAGGACATGATCCCACCACTTGGCCATCTGCTCTGCGTGCTGCACGTCACTGAGAGAACTGAGCCATCCTGTGAACTTCTACATGGCTGTGGGTGCATGCACCCTTTGTGCTTCTACACGACTGCGGGTGCATGCATCCCATGTACTCCCCCGCAGCTGTTGGCACATGCACCCCACACACTCCTCTGGGGCTGTGAGTGCTCCCGCTTTCTGTGTTTCTCTACAGCCATGGGTGAACCCACCACATACACTCCCCCACAGCTGCGGGTGCATGCACCATGCACGCTTTTCCACAGATGTGGATGATTCCAACCTGTGTTCTTCTCCACAGCTATATTTGCATGCACCATGTGTGCTCCTACATGGCTGTAGACACTCCCAACCAGCACAATTCTCCGTGACTGTGAGTGCATGCATCACATGTACTCCTCCACAGCTGTGGGCAATTCCACCCTATGTGCTCCTCTACAGCTGTAGATGCTCCCACTCTGTGGACCTGTCCACAGCTGTGGGTGCATGCTCCTATGTCGCTGGGGTAGTCCCACCCCAAGCACTTCTCCCTGAGTGTGTGTGTGTGTGCTTGCGACACGTGCTTTTCCACACCTGTATGTGCACACACCCTGTGCAGCTCTACATTAGTGTGGATGCAAATGCCCCATATGCTCCTCTATGGCCAGGGGTGCATCCACCCTACACACTCCTCCACAGCCGTGGGTGCACATATCCCACGCTTGTTCCTCCAACACTGTGGGTGCATGCACCCCGCGTGCTGCTCCGTGGCAGCATGTGCACTCACCCCCCATCCACTTACACGCGAGGGTGGGCACACGCACCTCAAGTGCTCCTCCGCGGCTGCGGGCGCTCCCACCCCGCGTGGGTGCACGTACCCCACTCGTGCTCCTCCAGCCTCGCTCCCCCGCCCCGCACCACCTGGTGCTGGCAAGACCCCCGCTACCGGCGCGGGAAGGGAACAGAAGGCAGGACACGGACCGCCGCCCGCCGCCCGCCGCCCTTTAAGAGCCGCGGCGGGAGCGGCGCTGGCCCCACCCGCCGGCCGCGGGGCCGGGCCGTCCCCCTCATTAATATGAAGGCAGCGGCAGCGGCGGCGAATGGGTAATGAAGCTGTCACTCCGGCACCTACTTGTTGGGTGTCCGCGGAGCCGAGGCGCACAGAGGGCGAGCGGAGCCCGCGGGAGGGGAGCGGCGGCGGAGCGCTCCAGGCGGCCCCGCCGGCGGCTCATGCCCTGCGCCCCCCGGCGCGCTGCNCCCGCGCCGCCGCGCTCGGCCTGGCGCTGCTCCTCGCCTCCTGCGTGCAGGTAGGGGGGCGCGGGGGGCTCCGCTCCCGGCCGCGGGGCGCTGCTGCTGGCGGCGCGGCTGCCTCCTCCCCGCTGCGCTTCCACCTTGCGCATATCATATATATATAATACATATATATATATATGCTGGCGCGGTGGGGTTAAACCCGCAGCCGGCGAAAGTTGGAGGGGGGGAGAACCGCGGGGCGCCTCGCCTTAGCCCCGCGCTCCCGGCGCTGCCCCTGGCCGCGGTAGTAACGAGGCTGTCTCCGCTTTGATTTTTATTTTTAGGTGTCCCGGTCCACGGGCTATTTCGAGCTGCAGCTTAACTCGGTGCGGAATGTAAACGGCGAGTTGTTCAATGGGCAATGCTGCGATGGCATGAAAAGCCCCCAGAACCAGGACTGTACCCGGGACGAGTGCGACACTTACGTGAAAGTCTGCCTCAAGGAATATCAGGCCAAGATCACTCCGGTCGGACCCTGCAACTACGGATTCGGATCTACCCCCGTTCTCGGTGGAAATATTTTCTATTTGAACAACAACAGATACTCCCATCAAGGCAGAACCCCCGAGACGGGCAGGATTGTTATTCCCTTTCAGTTTGCATGGCCGGTAGGTTGATGATCGCGCTTTTGTTATCGCCCCCCCTTTTTTTTTTTTGTTTCCCCCTCCCCCCCCCGGTCGGTTCTGCAGCAGCTGCCCGCTCCTCCGTTAGAAAGCCGGGCGAGCTGCCGGTGCGCGGCCCGGGTGGGGCCGGTCGCCTCTCGGAGCTGCGGGGCACGGCTGGCGGAGGGGAGTGCGGGGGTTGTGCCCAGCCCTCGCCCCACCGAGGGGCGTGGGTGCCGCCGCAGCCTCGCAGGGGTTTGCTGCTGAGGAGCGCCCGGGGGTGCCGGGGAGCGGCTGCGGGCTGACCGCGCGAGGGGCTCCCGTGCAGGCTGCAGGTGCGGCTCTCTGCGGCTTGTGCGCGAAAGCGTAAGAAATTAACAATAACGCTGGCAAGACCCACCCGAGAACCGCAGCCCGACGGCAGCAGCGCACCCCGGGCCGCGGAGCGCCCCCCCGGCTCCGCGCAGCGCGGGGCTGTCCCCGGCAGGGGGCGCCGCCGGGCG
>VWYH01001686.1:0-405029 GCA_013399365.1 Pampusana beccarii | reverse complement strand
CGCGGGTTCGCGCCCCCCCCGAGGGGCCAAGGGCGGCTGGAGCCGCCCCCCGCCAGGCGCGCGGATCGGGGAGGGGCGCCCGAGGCGGAGCGCTGCTCTGACCCTGTCCGAAAACGGACCCGGCCTCGCTCTGTGGCCGCGGGAGCCATGGGCGTGCGAGCCCCTCTGCCCGTCCCTCCCCGCGGGATCTCGGCGGTGTGTGACCCGCTCCCTAACCCAGCCCCCGCCTGCCCGCGGGGCGCACCCGCAGGGGCTGCGCTCGTCCTCGGAGCGTGGGGCGCTCCATGTGCCCCTCGGGGCCGGCGGGTGCGGAGCGGGGGGCGGGAGGCACGGCCGGGCTGGCTGCCCGGCTGCGGGCAGGTAGGATCCTGCCGGCAGTTTCGCAGCTGTTGCTCTGGGCTCTTCCAAGTGGGGCACGGGGTGGAAGCTGCAAGTCGTGAGGCGCTGAGGAATGGGGATGGTGCAATGCCCGAGATGGGGATCGGGAGCCCCGGTACCTGTGGGTCCTATTGGGCACCTGGTGACTAACTGACCTCTTGGGAGACGTCGTTCGAGGGATCTTTGGTACTGGAAAACTGCTCCTAGGAATGGTCATGAGCAAAACTGCTCGTTTGTACTTCTAGTCCACGTAAATCTCTTAACTTTCTGAGCTCCAACCTAATGCACCCGGACCTCAAATTAAGAACTGAACGCTATTTGGAGGTAGGGGTTTTGCTGGAGTTGGATGGCTTAAAAAAAAAAAAAAAAAAAAAGTACAATGGTAAATTTCTGTGCACAGAGGCACTTAGGTTCTGTTTGCCAAGTTGGGGTGTTTTGATTGCTTTTGTTGGTCCTGTGACCTGTTGGACACAGAAAGGTTCCTTTTAAGAGGTATATCCAATACTATAAAAACAGGGTATTTAGAACACTGCTCTTAAGCTAAAAGATCAAAGGGAAAATTAAGCTTCTTCCTCCTCTTCATTGGTCATTTAATACAGGCTTTATGAAATAATAAACTCTTCAGTAAGAGATTGCAGTAACATTAGCACCTCAAACTTTATGTGTTATCTGCACGAGGAAGTAAAGGTAGAATTGACTCACACTTTTATTTTGCCAGTTTCTAGTATTGCTACTTGAAACAAGAGGAGAGTTTGATAATCCTTGCAATGTAGGTCCCTAAGCCCAGCCTTCTTTGGTTTTTCTCTATTGGAATAAGCACATTCCTACCTTGCAGCTGCCGGATATTGTTATTCTATGCTCATCAAGTCCTAAGAAAGGCCTGTTTGACCTACCTCTTGCAGGTAATTTACCACAGTGTCTCTAGCATACAATGCCCCGTCTGCTCTTGTTTCTTGTATCATTGCCTCCAGCATTTTAAAGGGTTGGAAGTCTTTGGTCTTTCTTTGCAGCGATTTTTTTTTTCTTTTGCAGCTGTTGCAAAGCAGCCTGTAATTTATTTAAACGGTACCACTGCAGTTCAGTGGGTGGCTGGCTGATTTTTGGAAGGTTTACTGAATACTCTCCCTGCCCACCTTCGATTCTAAAAATAAGCTGTGGAGTAGTTGTGCTTTTAAAATCAGTCCCTGTATTGCAGTCCGTGGATGCGCTCATGGAAAGGAGTCTCTCCTGTATGTTGTAATAGCATTTTGAACTCTGGATGTTCAGTCTGTTGATGGGGAACATGGCATCTTTGTCACAACTCTGCATAAGCTGTACAGATTCTGGAAGGAGAGGCTTAATTGTAATGCTAGTTTTATGCAAGGTTTTTTTGAAGGAGATTCAGTTCCTGGGTTAAGTTTCAATTCCCTGCAGTAATTTCAAAATTATTCTCAAATAATATTCTCTCTCTACTCAGGTTTGCCAACAAGAAGCAGTCGGATATAGTCTTTTCATAGACTTTTTTCATTTTTTTTGCTATGCAACAGTAACGAAATTAATGTTCCTTTATTTAATATGCTGGGATGGGACGAGACTAAAGAGCATGAGAGCGTGTGTCCTTCAGTTATTAAGCAAATTTGCCTTGGTGCTGGCAGTGAGCAAAGGAGTTACTTCAGTAGTTCTAGATTGGATTTTTAAGACTGAGAAATCCATCCCTCATGAAAGCCAGCATTGGTATATGTGGGCTTCTTACTGAACCTCATCTGAATAGCTCCCTCACTTAAGGAGACTAATGCATTAATGTATAAATTGCTCGAGGGAGGTTTTCTTGATGTCTGTTTGATATTGCAGTGTCTTGAGTTAACAGTAGCTGTAAGGCAAGTAGTATCTTGAAAGGTGAGGTTTTTTGGCCTTGGCTTTGCTATACTGTGTTGTTTTTTGGTTTTTTTTTTAAATTTTACATGGTAAAATTTTACTCTAAAACTTGGACAAGTGTGTCTTCTGTAAAGCTGCAGTACCAGAGTTCAGTGGCTTCCACTGTTCAATACAGTGTCAGTTATCCAGTTTATTTGTATTTCCTGTCTGTTTTTTAATGTCATTAGTCTGATCTCTGATTTGGAAGAGGAGCTTGGGATATTGCCAAAAAGTTCTTAAAATTGCTACCTTGAGATATATCATCCACAGAAATCTGGCAGTGGGAGAGACTGAGGAACAGCTAGAACAATACAGCTGTCTTCTTCACCCACCTACTTCACATTTTTTTTTTCTTTGCCTCCTGCTGTAAAACTTGAAGCTTAATGCTCATTTGAGATTGTTAACAAATGATGCAATTAAAATTTATGTGCGACTTTGAAACAAACAAAAAAAATTCAAGTAGCTTTGAAGAGTTAATTCTCATCATTTATAACAGTTCAGGTTCATTAGACTTGAGTGTGTTTGGTTTGTTGTTTGTTTTTTTTTTCTTCCTAGCACAAACCTGTTCATTCAGACACTGAAGCTGCAGAAGTGCCTTGCACAGCAATATTTATCAATAACAGGTTATTGGTAGAACTTTAGATTTGGGCTCAATAAAAGGGGGATTACTTTGAAGGTTGCTTCTCAAGAAGATGTTACAGGCGTTCTGCTGGATGCATTGTGTGGAAACATTTTTCATGCAAGATGGCATGAAACGGAGTTGTGCGTGTGTGGTTTTTCCCTCCACCCTGTTCCTTCCCTCAGGGAATTCGCAGCTTCTTCCTGCACCATAAACACAAGTATGGCATCCATTACTTCAGTTAATTAGTCATATAGAGGAATTGTTCTGACTAGTCGTGGATGTTGAAACCCTGTGTTATAGCATGCATCATTATCTCCCCTCAGCCCCTCTGTTATTGAGATTCTAGTGCGACTGAGAGTTCAGTACACTTAGGAGGGCAGTGTGCTCTCAACTCTGCAGGTGAGCTGCAGAGTTCAAGGCCTTGGAGATAAGTAGCAGAAACCAGAAATTTCACTTTTTCCTCACTGCTCAGCTGGGTTCTGTGTATCTGTTTGAAGAAGGGGTAGGGGAGGTTCAGGCAGCCCTCACAGCTTGGTTGGGTAAAGGATGCCTTCTGCACTAGAATGTGGGTGACTAATTTTATTCATTTTTAAGCACTGATCTTAATTTTTTTCCTATTTAGAGCGTGATTGTGGCAGCCCTTTCTAAACTTCTGAAGTACTGTTAACTTTCAGGTAGATAAAAGTATGTAGAAGTATATAAACTTAGTAGCCAGGCTCTGTGTGAGTTTCATCCACGTGAAGTCCATATGTTGGTCTCATTCAAATGCCTGGAAGGGTTCAGCCTTGATCTAAAACATACACAGGAGCGTGAACCATAAAATATGTAAAGCTGTTGAGAGGATAACTTGGCTGCAGCAATAAATGTTGGATTTCTTAGAGAGCAGCCCCTCCCCTGCCAAAACCTGAGCCCGAATACTTGTCCTTATAGCTTTTATTACTTAATGGGTACAGTGTTCTCTTTGGCTCTTTCGGATGTTGTATATTTCAGTTTAGGACTCTGCATCAAGCTCTCTCAATCCTTTTAATTTGAAATAAACCTTNGTTGTATATTTCAGTTTAGGACTCCAATCCTTTTGATTTGAAATAAACCTGTATTTTACGAAGGTGGTTAGGTCCTGGAAGGCATTTAGCTTTGAAGCACATCATCTGGGATCCTTGGTGCCTGTAGGGAACTAGGTAGCCTCACTGTAGGATATGTTCTTGTCTATTTTTGTGTGGCTGGTAGGTCTACAGTTGGTCTGTCTTCTGTTAGCACAGCCATCGCTACTCTCTGATCAGGATCTTAAGGCGTTGTAATGAAAACATCCTGGATTAGATTACGTTGTGCTCCCCGAAAGAGAAAACATGCATCCTATCAACTTGAATGACAATCCATTGTTACAGATATGCTTAAAGTTAAGCCATTTAGCACTGAAAAAGGTATTTGTACACAGTTGTACCTGAGGAACACTGTGTATAATTTTTGAATGAAAAAATCAGGATTTCACAAATAGAGCATCCTCAAGTGGTACGCAGGAAGCTTTACCTCTAAATGGTTGTTCTTTGCTCCGTTGAGATTCCCTTTAAAATAAATCAGTGCATGCAAACACATGTCCCAAGCAAGACTCCAGGACAGGGAATAATAACTGAGAGCAAGACCTTATACCAAAATGTAAAATTCCCCCAGTGTAGTGATGGGTTATAATGCACGGACATCACACCTCCTTAGCAGAGAAAGCATGGAAAAAAAAAAAAATCATGTAGTTGATATATTGATTAACTATGTAGATGTTTAATGTCTTATTTACCTTCAGCCTAACTTATTTTTCCCCAGGTGGAAGGCTCTGCTGATAGCACAAAGCTTACTTTTTCATACTTGACCGCTCTCCCTGGCACACCCCGCGCCCCAAACTTGGTGCTTGCTCATGGACTCTGCCCCATTGCCTTGTGAGCAGACCCCAGCACTGCTGTGGTGGCCGGCATGCCAAACTGTTTCTTTATTTCGGGAAAACCACCTGTAGTCCTTGTGCTCATAAAACCTTTCCCTGCCTGTTGCAGTTTGTGGATAGGTATATTGTGGATCAGAAGATGTGGATCCATGTTTCCTCGGTCTTGGGGAGGTAGATCAGGGAATTGTCTTGCAGCTGCTCAGTGCTGTCTTTGCCTTCAGACTTTTTTGATCAGAAATGACAGGCTGAGGTTGGGAGAATGGCTTGTTATATAAATAATATCCCTTATTTTCAAGTTAAGCAAATGCAAAGAGTAGCTTGCAGGTTTTGTTATGCTCTTTCTTAAAAGAAGATAATTGGGTGATGTTTTAGAGACTGACTTTAGCAATGCTGGGTAGTGACAACTCCAGTTGATTTCAATAGCAGCTGCAGGTGTCACCTCTAAAAAAGAATCAAGGCCTTCATGGTGAGCTCTTCAGAACCACCCTTTGAAAAAGGGATTTATTATTGGCATGCTGTGTGTGCCAGCAACTATTTGCAGCTTGCCTAGAATAGAAAGCCTAAAGACTTAAGTTTCATGTAACTATAGAAAATCTGTCTTCTAATTTTAAGCAGAAATGTTCTTTGCACTCCTGAGCTTTCATACATTGATGTCACTAGATCTAGAATTTCTTCTCTCTTTGAAATAAATAGGCCTCGGAGGACAGTATTCTGCTAGCTATTTAAGCTTTTATGCCTTAAAGTTCTGAGAGGTTTTTGAATGTCACAGGGATGGTCAGATACTAAAGAACATTTCTATTTATACTCCTTCAAAGCTTCCTTAAATAAATACTTGCTTATTTATTAGAAACACTGAGGCTGAACTCAAAACTTGCAAACAAATAACCTTACCTCCCAGACACTGAGAGTGGTATGCTTATACACCTCTTATCAGCTTTCTAATCTTTATTCCAGAAGGTACTCCTGCCAATCAGTAAGTGCTGCACTCCTAGCCACACGGCTGGTGCGAGCATTAAATATATGACTGAAAATGGAATAGGTACTGAAGCCGTCAGGATTACTCGAGATGTGAGCTGGAGAACAGGGCGAGGTAGAAACAGAGCATGTTCCATTCACCACAACATGATGAAGGCTCCTTAGCACTCTCTTTGGGCTGTTTGAAGATGTTTCAAACACGGTTTTCTCAAAAAAAAAAAGAGTCTGCATATGAAGGGGTCTGCTAAAAACACGACTACTTGTAGCTTTAATCTTAAAACAATCAGGTTTATCTCTAACATAGTTGCTTGGGGTAAAACCATAATTGGTTGTGTTTATATCAGACTTGTGATGTTTGGCCTAATTGGGCCGTGTTCCCACTGCACTGTAGACTTTCTGAGCAGTCCTGTGAAGTTCAAGGAAACCTGGTGGTGTAGATGTTGAGAAGCTTTGTGTTGTAAAAGCTGCCTTCTGTGTTTGATGGTGCTGCTTGTGCTCCTTGTTCAACTCCAGCTCGCTTCAATTACTGAGTTCACTGTCAGCACAAAAGCTGCAAAAAAATATGTTTCTGTCGAAAAATAAATGATGTAACCCGTTTCCTGGGTATAAAAAAAATGCCAGAAATGGTGTAGTGCATTTTTAATCTGTTTGTTACTAATCAGTTGTAACAAAGTTTTTATTGTTTGAGAAGGATTGTATTTGAGACAGATGTGCGAGGTAAATGATGATGATTTTGTCCATAACTTTTAAAATTAATTTTGTTTGTGTTGTCAGTAGCTGCCTGGCCCGTCTTGAGCAACACCTGTAGGTGAGAGGAGTGGAATCCATCCTTCCTGTGCAGTCTGACTCCTTCACTTGTTGTCCCTGTAGGTGTTGTTTTCTGCGAGTGTTGGCTCTGAAATACATGCTGTGAATGTGCTTTAGAAACTCCTTTATTAAGTTCATAAAGCAGCTATGATCACATAGTATAGTCACCTGCAGAAGCTTTAAATTGCTGTGTGCCTGAAAGCTTCCCTCCCTCCTCTTCTGAAAACAAAGCTGATGTTTTGTCAACTCTGTGTGGGTCCTGTTTTCATTGCTTGCTCTGCTTCAGAGCTTCTCAGCCTACTGAAGAGACTAAAAAGGGAGGGCACTTTCCTGCTAGCACATCATTTACTTTTCCTTGGTCCTCTCCAATTCTGGCTGCTAGTAATCCTCTGATCTAGAAGCAGCTTGGGAGCAGCGATTTGGGAGGAGAGAAGCTACTTCAAGAAGTGAAGAATAAGGGTATACAGGCATTGCTTCTGGCTGCTTAATGCTTAGCCAGATGCCTACCCAAAGGATAGTTGCTGCTGTTCCTTGGCAGTGACTCCACTGTTCTTTACCTTTCCAGCACTCGGATATGCCTTTGATGGGCTTCTCACTAGAAAGCTGCTCTGGCTTCTGGTTAGTGTCTAAAGTTGATCCATCTTTGGATGGAGGTGACTGCTGGCCATACTATCTGCCATGTCCAGTTGGTGGCTTTGGAGCTGCCTGTTGAGCAGTTGTGCGCGCGGGAGGTGGACGTGTACCCCATCCACTGCCCCCAGGGTTGGGGAATGAAGGGGTAGGGATGGCTAAGACCATCTGTGCTAGGTCATGTTGGACACCTGCTGAACTTCTGCCTCCTTATGGGGTGGTGGGACCCTCCTAGAGCTGCTGCTTTCCCTTCCCGTACAACCCTGGGGACCTGTTGGGAGGAGCTGAAGAGAGCTGTGTGGTAGCTCTCGGGTACGTGATCTCGTGTCAGGGAGGAGTGACTGTCCTGATTTAACTGTGGACTTCTGGTGCCTTTGCTTACTGTACAAGGAAAAATACTCCATATAAAACTTACTCTTTAAGATGATGTCTTAAGTGGAGAATATCATATGTCCATTGATACTATAGGTGAGCAATGACACTGAACAGATGAGTTTATTTTTCATTCACTCAGATGCGTTGGCTTTTATTTTCCTGGTCTGATGGCTGGAGTTTTGCTCAAAGATAATTGGTTTTGGGAATCCAATGTGTAGATTGGATTCAGGATCACCTAGGATTCAGGATCATCCAGGATCAGGATGTGTAGACTTCAGGATCACCAAAGATTTAAATACCATTGGGCTCTAGGATAAATGCTTGCTGTTTACCTAAAATGTCTCTACTGCTGCTTTTGATATTAAGCTTTTTTCTTGTAAATATTTGGAGAGTGTTTTACTGTTAAAATGTTGTTTAAGAGTTGAGCTATAGCTTCTACTCACAAATTAAACTTTATTCCCAAGGTATTTTTTTTAGAGTTGTAGTTAGCCTTTACTTTGTATAAAAAGGAAAAAAAAAAAGGTTTATTTTATTAATTGCTGTTTTGGACACTAAATTAAGTGTAAAAAGCATATTTGACATGAAGATCCCTGCTAGCAAATGTTAAGAGGCGCTCTCAGCTGAAATGCATAGTAATCATGGATTTTATCTGTGGTTAAAATGACTGTTTGCTCCTCAGTAGCAGTTAGAATGCTGTATTAGATGGAAAGGGCAAGGCATTTCAAGGCTAAATGACAATCTTAGTCTTACTTGATTAGAGCTTGCAGAGGTTGCTAAGAAACAGCCTAATAGTCCTTGAGTAACCAATTATATGCCCCTTGGACAGATGCACAGGTGCTCATTCTCTGAAGTTTTTTTTTTTTAAATCTGAGATAAGACTGGAGTATTAGTACATAAACTGCAATCTGTTTGCATCCTGCTTTGGGCTTGAAAGTCCTGATTACATATATCTTGTTCCTAGCAGCATGTGTTCCTGGTGTTTTCTGTTCAGTACATTACTGTTTGATTGCTATTCCACTTAAATTGTTCTTGCAATGCCTCGTCTACTTCCAGGTAGTCCACAAGGTCTGTAGTTTCTCCTATGCCTTCTAGCGCTCTGAGCAAACCAGCTTAAATAACTTTAAGCATCTAATGTTCAAATTGGAATTAGTATTGGTATTGATGCAGTATCTTACAGTTGGTAAAAAATGCTAGTTTCAGGTAGAGCTAGCTTTCCTTGCTCCTTACGAAACAGTTCCGCACATGCAAATTATAGTGAAATATCGTATGAGCTGACAGTTAACCTAACACATCAAATAGGATTATTTCAGTCTCTTTTTCCCTGAAATATGTATAATTCTGTTTATAGCGTTTGTAAAGTTGAAATATCTGCCTTAAAACAGAATCTGCACTTTGAATGTTGAAGGTCCATGATTCCAGCTGGAGAACTTAAGTTCTAATTAGGGAGCTCGTTCATACTTGGAAGTCTTGACTGACATGTACTTGAAGCAGTAAGTTAAGAAAAATATGAATAGCTTAATTATTGATCTACTTCAAGACTGAAGCAGAAGTATTTTAGGGTGTGCCATTTTTGGTACCATTTACTGTTCTTCCTGTTGGTTGAGGACAATTTTAATAGCATTGCACCTGTCCTGCTGCTTAATAGGTTTTAGTGGCAGTTCCTTTCTCTCACTATACAAAAAAAAAAATTATGTGCTTTTGATATTTCTAGTTACCTTTTACTTTACAATAGCATGATTTTCCTTGTATCACAACATGGAGTTTTTACGCTTCCTGTGTTGGTTATAAACTGTTGTTTAAACCATATGTTTATAAATAGCCCTGAAATTTTTTAGTGTTGTAGTTGGCTATTGGAGACCTTTGTAGAACGGAGTATTGTTTCCATGATTCATCCAGTGCTTGTTTCTATCAGAAGGTGAGGAAGGGAAGGAGGTAGAGAAACTGAAATGTTTAGACTTGCATACATACTTAAGATGTTGGCTGTCAAATAGTTTGTGCTCCTGCAGTACCTTCTGATGTTTGCTGTTAAGCTGTGATAACTGCAGGGTTGTGTAGTTTATAGCTTGTAGTCACTGCACATCTCCTCTTCCTCTGTGAGAGGTGAAGGGTAAAGTGGTTGCTCAAACCCAGCTGGTGGCAATTCTTTAGAAGTTGATTCCCAGAACTCATATCTCTTTTCTCTAACACTGCATGTCCTGGACTTAAAGTGTGGACTGTCAGAACCTAATTGTCACATGCCTTAGGAAAACAAACTGTTGCATATCGACAGGTCTTCGCAAGCTGTTCATATCTACTACCAGATCACCGCAGATGTAAGGTATATAAAATAAGCTTTAGCTGCAGGAAAAGATAGTCTGACTTGTGGCAGCTTGCTGTTCAGTGATAATTTGTTTGTTCCTAAACCCTTAGGATGGATTTTCAAGATTTGGTAGTCTGTGAAGTCGCAGCTTGCCAAGGAATCTGGAGAAGACAGAACAGTGAAAGAGTCGGTGGCATATGAAATATCAAATAAATTGAAAAATATTCATTAGTACGCATTCTTGAATTATGAGTCCAGCTTTGGACTAGCAGAATTAGTCTCCATGTTTTTTTAATGTTAGTTTTCTTGATGTGTCTTCACTCTGTTTCTCCGTTGATACTCATCCTTATGAGGAAAGCTGTAACACTGGTGCCCACCAGAGGAGTAAATAGGGGTCAGGTCCCTTCCAGTTTACACTAACCTGAAAGATATAATTTGATATTAAAGTTCTGATGCTGCTTTGTTATGGTGGGATTGATCAAGTCTTTGTTGACATATATTCCGATAGGTACTTTGGAATTGTATGCTGTGTTTATTTGCTGCTGTAAGCAGTTCATTTTTAATGGTAATTAAATACAGTGTAGTGGTTGGTGCTGCAAGCATGTGATAAAGATTTACTGTAGCCCCAAAGTACTGTTCAGAAGATTCAGTTCTGCTGCTGGAATACGATACGAGCATTTGTTTCAGGAACATGACTATGAACTTTTTTATCAACTAAACTCTGTGTTTCCACATATATTTAACTAAGTATGCATGTCTGTGCAGAATCCCTGTTTCATCATTTATTCAAGGTCCTTGCATGTCTTGATAAAAGAACTTGCACCATCTCTTATAGTGGTGATGCTTATTTCTCAGCTTATTCCTGTAGATTTATGGAGAACAGGAAGATACGGATATAGCTTTGGTTGTGTCTGCAGTGTCCTGGTTCAGAGCTGAGGAGGTTGTAAGGGAAGGTGAGCAGCTGTCTGTGAAGTTGAAATAAGGCGTTTTGCTTCTGTTTGTGTCTCTGCCAGCCTCTTTAGCATGTATGGAAATTCAAAACTGAGCTGGTGTTCAGTCTGGGGCTAAAACGGAGGACAACTTGAGCATTATCCACTTTTTCTGGATTAGTGACATGTTACTAGTTGTGAGGAAACGTGCAATCTATTTGATAAGTCTCTTGTGAAAATGCAAAATTCAAATTGACCGAAATGGTTGTGCAACTCATGTAGCAATAAAACTTAGACATTTGTGTTCCTTTATAGTGAGAAGGCGTATGACGATACCTGTGCTCAGAGCCAGCGCCATTGGAGAAAAGTGATGCATCTTGTTTGGAGCTACACAAGTGTTGGGTCAGTCAGTTGTTGCCATCACTGTGGGCCAGTGAAGCCTTTGTCTCGTGTGTCTGTTCCAAATGTGATGGATGCTGCCCAACTAGCTCTAGAGTTGACTCATTTGGGTAGGACTGATGAGAGAGTTGAAGAGGATTTAGAAAAACAGTGCTCCCTTAGGAACAGAGGTTGAGTATGGGCCTCTCCTCTTCCTAGGGCAAGACACGCAGGCTTATTAGCTTGGGTTGGTTTTGTGGGCATTTGCTTTTTCAAAAACAAAGAGGCTGCAGTGCTACCAACAGCTAACATAATTCAAAAGGGTGAAGATTAAAACACTACTTTCTCTTCCTGGGAAATTTGCATACATAGAACTTCGAGGCATATCTATTTTTTTTCCATATTTGCCTACCTTCTTAGTATGCATATTTCCAATACAAAAGAGAGTGCATGCAGGTGTTCTGTGTTTAGAACAATAATTAACGTCTGTTATTACATAGTTAGTTTAATTCCCTCTCGACTTCAAGTTGAAATTATAATGATGCATGGCTTGAAGTGCCCAGAGGACACTAATATCCATGCCACATGGAGCGTGGAGGGGAGGGGAAGAGCAGTATTAATTACCAGTTCATCTTTGAATTCTAAATATTAGCATAAAACAAGTCTTGCACTAGCCATTAATGGGTCTTCATGGTTGTTACATACACTTCAAAAGAAGCAATCTAGCTACATTTTCATTAATGCAACAAGAAAGAGTACATATAATGGGCTTAATTTATCTTGGACTTCTTCCAAAGCTTTAGGAGAAGAAGAGGGCATGGATACTTGGTTAATATCAAGTTTGTCTGAAACAGTTCAAAGGTGGTAGCAAGGCTGAAAGCTCCCGCTTAAATCTAATAAAATGATGTTAAGATGGTACCCAACTGTCTGCATGGTGTTGTACATCTTTTCCTAGAAGTTCTTTTTTTTCCTCTGTTCTCTAATTTCATCAATACTTTCTTCTGTTCTTTGCTGTCAGGTTAACTTAGTGGACTTCTGGAAACTGGTAGTACTGGTTGCTGTGGTGGTAGAGAGGACTGTCTTAATAGCTGTGAACTCATGACAGTATCCATGATGTAAATAGCTTGTTTATTTCCTTTTATGAAATGATCAGGCAAAATGGCTGTTGAAACTTAATCCTGTGACTGTTTAAAATGGTGTTTTCTGATAGGTTTCTGACTTTTCTTTCTGTCCACTAGAATCAGATACTCACAGAGAAACATCTGCTGGAATTGCTACTCTTTTCTCTTGTAGATAACTTCTGATCTAATCTCAGTTAAAAATCAACACCCTGTGTTCTACCTGAACAGGATGGAAGGGAAGGCTAGAACCTGAGGTTCTGGTGTCTTTGCAGTCTTGATGCACATGGGGTTTAATTTCATTTTCCTTCGTGCTGTTTCTGCTCTAGAACTGTCAGAAAGAGAAACAAAACCTGTGGAGGTTACACTGGGTTCTCCCATTTGAGAGACAGGTACAATACAAACGGTGGCACTTGTTTGACTGCCTTTGGGTAAACTAGTAGGATGTTGTCTCTTCTTTTTGTATGGTTGTAGTATAGCATACCAAATTCTATTGCTTTGGTAGGTGTTATGTTTAAAGTAGTTTTGTTTTGGTAATTGGCTGGCTTTTCTGTTATACTGAGTTCTAAGGTATGGAAGGGAAGCTTGCTGATGCTATTTTATATCCCAGTTTGCTTTCCAGAAAACCTCATTGCAGCAAGACACATTAAAACCTGTATCAAAGGATAATTAAAGATTGGTTAACTTTTAATCAGATTGTCTGAAGGTTTAGCGTATATAGTTGTGTTGGGTAAATTAACTAGCAGAGGGGAGCTGTGGCAGTAGGAAGGGTCACTAGTGCTGCTTCTGAGCACTGGTATTTGCTGGTTGTGTTAACTCTTTCGTGTTTTGCGCTCATCATTAGCTCTGATCAGCTGCTGAAACAAAGCTAAGTGACAAGCAAGATGATTTGTTAAGACTCTCTTTTCTGTTGGATTTTAGTTTGTGTGCATATCATCCTTCTTTATAGTGCAGTTTGTTCTTCCACAGCGGGTCCTGTATGAGCAAGCAGTGTGTTGCAGTGCTCTGGCATCTGGAAGAGCTGGCCAGAGTTGGGAGAAGCTGTTCTTTTTGAGGCCTGTTTTACATGTGCCTAAAGCTTTTGGGGGGGTTCTAGGTGGGCCTGTGTCCAGCAGATCTAACGATCCATCTCCAAGATGCAGGCAAAATCTGCCATGCTCTTTGCAGATTGGAATGTGTGTGGTGGGCTTCCTTTATGTACAAGAAAAGCAGTTTTACTGAGTTTCTGGAAGTCTTTTGCCATGACTGGTTAGACCTGAAGGGAGTTGTGTTCTGTGGGTACTGACCAAGATGTTTTTCCTCTCGGACAGTGTGCAAAATGTCAAATCAAAAACTTTACTTGAAATAGGTTTACCTCCATAGATGTGGCTCCAAAAGGCCTGTGATAGAACCCCTGTCCCTTTTGGTCTAAAACATGTTTCCTGAGGTCACTAAGGATTCTGATCTTGGTTCAAATTCTAGATCTGTGTTGTCTGAGCCCTGGACTGAGCCTACAGTGACTGTCAAGTCCATAGCCCTTTGGATCTGCTGCAGCAGCTAAGCAGATGTACCGTTTCCCTTTATCAGGAGCACTTAGTGTAGCCATTCAGAATATCAAGGAGCATCTTCTAGAAACCTTAGCAATCAGTCTGGCTTGCTCTGAAGAGACTGGATCTTCTTCCTGTAGTCTGTGTTTGGGGTCTTGAGTGCTGACAATGCTTCCTTATGATATTTGAAGATAAGTTTTACGGATAGCAGTGTTGCTTTTGAGGTAGTTCAGTCAAGTTAGGGAAACTTCTTCAGTAAGTCTATGATTTTCTTTTTTTCTTTTTTTTTAATTTAATTTTTTCCCCCCTTTAAAGCTCTAACACTTCTTCTTTCTTGTTAGTTGGTATATCCGGCCTTTCACAAGTGCTCTTGCCCTCATAGCATTTGTGCTAGTTATGCTAACCCAATATTCACCATGCCTGTTTGATTCTTCCCCTAGTTTCCCCTGTGGAGTGAGAGTATAGGTGATGTTTTGAAAGCTGTTTTGTTCCTTTTTAGTGAGACTGGTTTCTGAGTGACTGAGAGGTCTGGCTTTTAATGGGAGGGGTATTCTTCACATAGTGTGGAAGAACATGTCTGTCTAGACCTGTGAGACTTGGCTCAGTGACGTATGTAGACAGTGCAGCATCACTTCTAGTGGAGTAAGAGTAACTAGGAATAGCGCTGGCCTTCATCTGTCATGTAGAAGCCAGTAGGGACTGGTTTTGACGATGTATAATAACTAAAGTTTGAAGATTAATCGCCTAATTATTTTGGCTACCTTTCTGTGCAAACCTCAGTTTAGTTTTCCCCAAGACAAATACTGTTTTTTTAATAGTTAAACCAGGATCTCTATCACAAATGTGCTGATAATTTTTTATGTTGAAAAATTGCTATTAAATCAGTAAGCTTAGTATTTTGCTTGACACTTGTCAATCTTGCTGTATTTATGCATTTCTCTTATCTTGCCTTGGATGACACGATGTTCTGCTTTGTGCCACCTCAATTAATCCAGACAGTCTTCTATGAGTGATTACCTTTTCCTCAGGGGAAGTTTCAGAAAAGCCTATAGTCCTCTAAATCTTTATTCCAAATAGTAAAATATCCCAGTTAAATGCTCTAGCTCAGCTTGTCTTTTCTGTGAATAGCATTTGTTGCATCTACTGCAGCAGATACATGGCATACATGGTTTGGTGATTTGTTTTCAGTTATTTCATGTGACATTTCAGTATGGCAGAAAGAAGAATCTTGATTAGGTTTTTCAGTTATGACCTCTGACATGGCTTTCAAAAAGGTGTTGTGGGAAAATTATAAATCTAATTCAGAACCGTGTTTTCTTTCTCCTGGCTTACAGTTTTTTCTCCAAACATTCCTTGGTCATTATTTTGATTACCCTGGGATACATACTAATGGCTCGGGCAGGCATGCAAGATTCTACAGTGTAATTGATTTTTCTTTTTTTCTTTCTTTTTTTTAAGTACTCTCTTGTTTTGATGTCAGCCATCAGAAAAGGTGGAATACTTGCTTCAGAAAAGCACCTGTACTGAAACCAGAGTCCAGGGAACATAAGCAAATGCTCATGGAAGGTTGAGAGCAGGAATATAGAAAATTTATTTTAATTCTCCCAACTTTTATTTTCAGTCTGAGAACTTCTGAACTAGTTGATTGGTCTCTGCTCAGTATTTGTGCCAGTCTGCCCTTGGACCCACAAAGCTCTTAAAGCCACTTTGACCCTAGACAACCTGTGTAACATTTTGCCAAACTTTACATGAAGTGCCATGTTATTTCTTTTCTTCTGACTGTGGTTCCTGTTGTCTTGATTTGATGCCCTTTAGTTTTTGTCAAGAACAAGAAAATGGTTGATCTATTCCTAACCATCTCCAGGGTCTTTTGTAGTGTTTTAAACTTCTGTTGCATATTCCAGTTGTCTCTCTTCCATGTGGAGTTTTGATCAACTCTTTAATTCCTCTCATGGAAATAATTTGATTCTTTCTTCCTTCTTGTTGCTTTTCTCTGGACGTTTGCTTTCTACATCCCCCTTTTGGGGGATGCTGTCCCTCCCACACTGCTTCCTTCCACCTGCATTTACAGAATCCCTGTTTTCCCCCCATTTTCCAGCCTCCCATCTAGCCAGGGTGCACTTTCCCAACTGACTTCTGAATATTAAATACATAGATGAGAGTGGGAAGCTGATCTGTTACTGTGATCTGATCAAAGAACTTGCGTTAAGCTTGTGAAGGCAACTTGCTTAGCGAGAAACAGGCTGGCTTTGGTGGGTTGAAGGACCAGCTGTTTATGGAATTGACAAGTCACAAGACATATTTTGTGATACCTTGCTTTGTCAATGAAAGCTTGCACAGAAGAACAAAGTCACAGGGGTCATTAGCTCAGGGTTATATGAGGCTCTCTGAAAATTAGTTTATATTAATCAAGGTTGGAAGTTTAAATGGCAAGATTTGAAATGCTGTATTCCCATTATGACAGTTGGTACAAAGAATTCTTAAAGATGCCAATTATTTCTTTCTCTTGCCATGGTAAGGTTATACTGTATATATATTAGTAAAAGAACTGGTTTAAAGACCTCCTGGAATGCTACTATTCTAGTCACTACAGTAAAGTTGTAGTTACTAATAATTCACCTAAGATTGAAAAGATTTATTTTTTTCATGAGCATTATGCTTGCTTATCTGGTAGGCAAAACAAAAATATTTATCTATGTCACCCTTGATGTATTGATTATTTTTATAAACCAATACTTTTGTTGAGACTTGTGGTACACAGAAGGTGTCTAGAAGTGGCATAAGCAGAAGGTATTTGCAGTAAAATAAGTGTTTCAATAAAACTGATAAACGTGGTAGCTGATAGCTTGCATTGGTATTACCCATTAATATTATTCTAATTTCTTCCTGGAAAATTGCAGCAAAGGACGATTACTACCCGAGTAGCTAAATTTTCACTGCTGTGGGCTTTTTTTGTTTTTGTTTTGTTTGTTTAGTTCTGGAAGTATGAGGGGAAAGAAATGATTTGGAAGCCAATCCTGTGGCGTTTGTTTAAATTTAAGTGGCCCCAGTTGACAGCTTGGACTTCAGAGCAGGAACTTGATCTCCCCACGTACAGCAGAGATGTGTGTGTGCTGGAACTGGGAGGGGGTGGGTACAGTGGCGATGAACAGACAGCTATAAAAAGCAGAGGCAGGAATTACTTCTGTTCCACAGGACTAGCATTTCTGCTGTGCGTGTGGTGGTGAAAGGCACTGCTTTAAAATAGGGTTGAGCTCTTCTCTAGTAGAACCTTTTAGTGTTCTGTGAGCTGGGAGTAGCTAGTTGGATTTCTTCTGACATAACTACTGCCTGGTCAGGTCTCCCACAGCTTTTCTGAGTTAAGCAGCTAGTGATTTGTTCCTGGCACTGTGAAAACTGTTAGTGAGGTGGATGTTTCCTATTTACTGAAGGAGGATGCTGCTCTGTGTGCAGCAGCTGTCTGACAGAGGCTGTGACCAAAGGTCAGGGCCAGTACTGAGGTATTGGGAGCAAATATTCAGATCTCTAAGGCCTTTCATTTGTCACAGGGTTGAATCAGCTGAGGTTTGCTTTGAGTTTGTCTGGGGTGCCAAGTTACAAGAAGCTTTGGGAGTCTGTCTTCTGGTAGTTTAGCTTTTCATATGTAGGTGGATCTCCAGAGAGCTTTCTCCTTGCTCTGGATGTGGTCTGAGGTGGCTGCATTAATGTTCTCTCCTGAGGAGCTCTATTCAGGCATGGCATTTTGGCCTCTTGTGAGCTACCTGAAAATGAGTCATTGTTTCTACAGACACAAGCTAACACTAATATGTGACTTCAGCTGTTTTTTAGAAGTCCACAGCTAAAACGTTTGCTGTCCCAAGACACCCTTATACCAAGAAACTCCTGTTGCATTCTGCCATAGCAGGAATATCAGAGTGTCTTCAAACATTCACTTGAAGATCTTCCTAAAAATTATATCATCTGGTAAAGTATGTAATGATCTAGTAGTTTGATCCTCTTGGAGAGAATCACTCTCTGCTCTGGTTTCACTAGGCACTGCCAGATAGATGTTGTAATACCCCTTTGAGTTCCTCCTTGAAGTTGTTTTATCTTTTAGATGCATGCAGCTTGTTGTTGGTAGGATTTTTCCACCCAGTTCCTGGGTAATTTTACTTAATGAGAGGTTAGTCTCTACCTGGGTGTTAAATATGATATATTAACTCCAAGCCTGACTCTGACTTATTCACCAGTTGTTTTGATTTGTGCTCCTTTTGCAATGAAATGAGTCTTAATAGTCTAGACATCTAGATATTCCCCTTTGCCACCCCCAGATGTGTACACACATACACACTCCTCCAGTTTTGACTTTGCTTAGTTTGGGGGAGGAGTGGAATGAAGTGTTCAAACTCATGTAGGCGGAAAGATATCAGCCTGTTGGCTGTTAACCATGGCAAAAAATACCTCCCTCTCCTCCCCTGGTTTTGCAGGCTTCCTAAAGGCTGTCAAGTGGGGCTAATTCATGAAGAGATCCCCTCGAACAACAGGAGGGCTCCAAAGCTTTTAAACACTGTCCTGCTTTTGTGCCTGGGCCAAGAGGAGTGTAACTGCAGTAGTTGCTCTCTAACAGAAAGCTGCAGGTTGCTCAACTGTTTTCTGTTGTCTGCTGTTTGTGGTGTTTTAACCTGGCCTTCCACAGCACTCCTAACAATATGTATATATGTATATATATATATATATTTTTTTTTTTTGGCCTTTGTTTCCAAAGGGAAGGCTTTTGTTTAGGAGTCATTAGGCCAATGGTGCTTACTTCTCAAATGAAAAATGAGGGTTTAGAGGATGAGTGCCTTTATTATTTTGTGTGATGGAATGGCCTTTGCGTTCAGCAGATGAGTTCTTGCATGCGAGTGTGGCTGAAACACCCTTCAGGTTTCAGAAAACATCCTTCCCTCCCTCTCCCCCCACAAATGGGGAACATTTACTCCTTCAGTAAAGGTCTCAGTTGTGCCTTTATAATGTCTGCTTCTAAAAGATCAACCTGCAGGCTTTTCCCATCTGTCTGCCTTTAAAGCTGTGTTGACGGTGAGTCCTGGACCTTCTCAGAATATTTCTTCATTTCTCCCTTGCTCCCTTTGCACTTCTGGCTTATTCATGAGGAAGCTGCAAGGACTTGCCTTGCTGCAGAGCTCCTGGGGAAGGAAACAGAATATGCCTGCCTTCGGGTCAGCTTTTTCCATGGCAAGCATGCTGCTTGGGGGAGGGAGAGAGGTGCGGGGGGAAGCCCTCAAACCTGTGTTTGTCTGACTTGTCTACAAGTTTCTTAGGAAAGCAAATCTGAGAGTTGACTCTGCTGACCAAGACTTAATGTGCTTGGTTGCAAGAAATACTGGTGATGACTTATTACTAGTATAGTTTTTGTAACCTCTGCAGTAAGAAGTTTTTTTACTGTTGAAATGTTCGAATAGAAGTGTTGCGTATCCTTGATTGAGGTTTGAAAGGAAATGGTACGGGCTGGTGATGAGGCCCCATGTTTACTGTGTGGCTGGAACAGGAAGATAATCTGGGCTCTGGATTTGCTTAGGAGCTGTGCTTTTTTATAATTCATAGCCAGTTCCTGATTTTTTCTGAGGTTTTTCCATGTAGAAACTCCAGTCAAAGTCCTTTTATTCACACAAAAGTGGTAATTTTTTATCTATTTAGAAGTATTTTAATACACAATAGCTTGTTATTGATGCGGAAAATATCAACTATTGATTTAACCTCAACCTTAACTTTTTGCAGTTTTCAGGCTTTGAGTTTGGAGCACATAAGTTCTATACCTGATTGAAAAATGCAGTCAGCGGATCGATCGTCTTTCTTGAGCTAAAAAGTCTGACATGTCTGTTTTGCCAAAAACAACCAGAACCAAAACAAACAAAAACCAAAAAAACACCACTTTTGAATGTTGATTGCAAATATCAAGGTAGTAGTAATAGTTCATGCAAAGAAAATGCCAAACCGATATTGCAGGTCTTGTTTCCCCCCTCCCCAGAAAGGAGGTAGCTGGGATAGTATGGGGAGTGTTTTGTTTAATGTAAACAGTGGAATAATGCTTTGAAGTTGCTTTTGTCAACACCAATCCTGAGAAAAACACAACTGAAACAGCATAACCAGGATAAACAGGCTTAATTTCTATCTTTCCAAACTGCCTGGTGTATCTATTTAATTAACTCCTACGAAATGGTTCCCTCATAAAGCCGAGCTTTTCTGCAGAAGTGTGCTGATGTTCCTCTTCTGACTCGTAGTCTTTAACATCTTCTGGGGTTTGATTTGATGAGCACATGTGCTGTCTTGTGTTTAATTCTCTATGGAAGATAAACTTAGACACCAAAGTCTGTAGAATCAAGTATGTTTTCAGTCCTCTGTATTCACCCCCTTGTATGTATTATGCATAAAATACTCATGAATTTGAGACATTCTTGGGGTGCTTGCTGGAAAAACAGTTTTCTGTTAAATTTATGCTGGAACTTAAACACACATCTATATTAATCAATGACCCCTGTGGATAAATTTTAACCTTAAATAGTTTATAAGCTAGCCCCTTCTTATTCATGGTATGTTGAAGAGCTGGTACACTGCTGGTGGATGTGAGGGGTTTAAAGATTCACAGTATGGGTAGACCTTGAATTCTGGACAAGGGCTAAATTAATGCAAGTTCTGTAATTGTTTTCTGGAATCATAATTTAAGAAAGATGTTGTCTGGTATAAGCATCTGTGCTGTGGAAGAGTTACTTGCAGGTCATGCTGGGTTGTCTGTTATACTTTCTGTTGAAGAGTACGGACGTGACTAATGCAAGCCAATGGTAGAGCTTTTATAAAATGAGTATGTCCATTATGTAAGCTACAAGTATTCTTCAGAACTCTTATCCATTAGTGTTATTCAGCTTATAGCTCTTAATCTGGTTACTGGGCAGGGTTACAGTGTGCGTGAGGGTATGGATATTAAAGTTTTCACTAATAAATGTTCCTGGTAGTCAAACAAATGTTTCTGATAATTGAGCAATAACTGGAAAGCTCTCAGTGCAGCATACCATGAACATATTTGGTAACAGTGGTGCTTCTTTAAGTTTTCAGCTGTTCTTTTGAATTTTGCATTTATTTTTAAAACAACTTGAGCAGATACTTTGCCAGGCTTGGTACTTTGGGGCAGGCAGGGTGGAGAGGTGTGTGTTTGTGTGGTGTGGGTTGATTTTTTTTTTTAAATTATTCTATTTTATTTTTTAAAACAGTAGATTAAGGATCTGTTTCTGGTTTTGAGGTGTAGAAACTGTAACGTGATTATCCCTCACCCTACCGTGGAGAGGAATTCCTCTTTGTAGTTATTGACTAGCTGGAGGTTAGAAGAGGTGACGGGTTGGGTTGGTAACATAATTGTCTTCTCTAGAGGTAGGATAGCCACAAAATCAGTTTTTCTGGTTACGTTCCTGCTGTGTCTGTTGGGGGTTTTTAAGGGTGACTGTAACTGTCAGTAGAGAGCAGGAAGTTGCACAACTGAGAACTGTCCCAGCTGAAACTGATTTTCCAGTAAATGTGCATTTGTCTATCAATACCATTTACTGCCATTCAAATAAAATCTCCTGTTTCTTAAAGTGTGACTACGAGTTCTTCCTAAAATGTTACACTCCGCTTGCTTGCTCATGTGTAAGTGGCCAAGTGCTTGACTGTTAGACCAGAAGTAGACGCGGGGAAAGTGAGGCTATGGGATGCCAGTAAGTGAAAGGATTTAATAGCGTGGGTCTTGTCTTTGTTGCATATGTTCTTTAAGCTTTTTATAGCTGGGCTTATAGTTCTTGATGGTCGTCAGTGGGAAGAGGGTAAAAGCAGATGCTTGACACCAGGCCTGTGTAAGCTGGGCCTTGCAGAGCCGTGTCCTCGCCCTGCCTGCCACTGGGAGGCAGCAGGAGCTGCGTGGGCTGCAGGGTCAGTTATTTGGCCAGAAATTCGGTTGTTCCACATCTTGGAAGAAGACCTGTGTGCCAGAGTCATGGTTACTTGTAACGTGCTATTAAGTTTCTATAAGGTAGTGGAGGAATCTTTTCAACTCCAGTGTCTGTGCTAGCTTAGATGGTCAGATTTGCCACTGGAGCTATGGAACTCTTAATTTTAAGCATGTAAAAATTGGTAGAATGTCTCTTTATCCCTATCCACACCTTCCAGCACGTGCATGCTGGAGCAATGTATTGCATGGAGCTCTTTATACCCACATAACTTCTCTAGCATCGTAGGCAAAGATACAAATCTGCTTTTAAGTGGAATGACGGGAAAGCATAGTTGACCGATATGTTTCTTAAGGCAGCCAGTCCAGCTTAATTTTTTTTTTTCCCCTCCCCATATTAGCCTGTGTGGGCAGACAGATGCAGCAGCCAATTTGCGGTAGGAAAGATGAGCACTTACGTAAGATGACTAAGTGGACATTTGGAAGCACTTGAGCACTATTTTGTACTTCTAAGACAAGTCAATGGAACACAGGAAAACTGATATTAGAAGATTGGTTGTTAAAAGCAGTGGAAGTGGATAATGCACTGATTTGCAGAATTCTGCTTAGGTTAGCACTCTTAGTTTTGACCCAAAATAAGGAGACTTGTGATTGCTAGAATTGAACTTTAGGGCTTATTTTCTGATACTGTTCACATGCGTACCAGGTAGTGTTTTCGGAATACAGTAGGATGCTGTCCTGCTTCCCTGAATGCTGAGGTTGGGAGACGGGAGAGCGGGCAATTGGAGGGTGAAGCTACTGCGATGTTCCACTAAGTTTTGTTTTCAAAATATTTGTGGAGTTGTGAGTTCTGTGATGTTGTTGTACCTCAGAAGCAGAGGCTTTTACTGTCTCAGCTGATCTCTATCAGTTGTCCTTTTCCAAAGGAATTCAAATATGCCTCTGTCCAGTGTAGTCACTGCTGAGCTTCTTTCTACCCTCCTTCCTTGAGTGTGAACTGCTTACCACTAAACCTTTATCCCTTCCAGTGATTTACCACTAGACCTTTATCTGTTTCAATGATAGAAAATTATCTTCCTTGGTATATGTCTGAAGCTGCAAATACAGAAAAGTATTTCAAAAACCTAGTTTTGTGGTTTATACGTTAATGTAACTAAGCAATAGAAAAATATGCATTCAGTTAAGTTCATTTCTGAGTAGACTGATCCCTTGCTGTAGTCATGAAGGACCTCAGGCAAAGAGCCCTTCTGCTTAGGGTGCTGCACTGATCTTTTTGTTGTTTTTGCTGCTGTTGTTCTAAAATAGGGATATTTCAGTGTTACGATCAACCCTCCTTGGTGGGGAGGGTCTGTATGTAACAGCAAAATGATCCTAAGCACCCTGTGAAAGGCAGCTGAATTCTTCAATAATCCTCTTCCTAACACGGTGCTCTCAATTTATTGGCTGAATGTCCCCAAGTCCACATGAATTCATAGATTATTAGCCTGTGAATTCTGTGCACGTTAAGGCTTGGCTCTGCTGTGTTTAATGAGCTTCAGTTTTTGGTGTGGCTTGCCTCTAGGCGTAAAGATGTATATATGAGGGTTTTATGATAGTGGTGCAAGAAGTTTCTGTTCTTAGAGTTTTTTTCCTTGGTTTTAATGTGTGTCGGAATCTCAATATTAACTTGTTTAAGCTGGAAACTATAAAAGCTGAAGGGTCTGACACCTGCTCTTGTTAAACTCAACAGGTAAACATTACATGTATGCATAAGGTAACTTTTTCCTAAATAAGTTTAGTATTTGAATATCAATGTCTATCCTACATATTTGGTCATAATACCAAGAAAAACTCCTGAAGCCTTGTTTTAGTGAAGTAAAGCCTTGATTTTTTTTTTTCCAATTCATTTTAAAACTTCTTTCCTCAGGGGAAGGTATACTAGCAAGTGTGCTTCCTTTAACAATTATGTTTCTGCTGTGTCTTTTCCAGGTCCATGTTTCACCCTGCCCCTTTCATGAGAAAGAAGTCTAAATTCTTGATAGATGCAGGGTGGATTTTTGTGTTTCTTCTTTAGATGTGTTTTTGTCTAGAGAACAGCAAAACGATCTGTTATAGACTATTTTTTTAAATGCACTTCTGAAGGGATGACTCTGATTTTATTCCTTTTTTTATGGTCTTCAGTTGCTTAATTCTTAAATGTCCTAGCTTTTTCCCAATCTTCAGAACCCCTCATTCATTCAAACCTTTTAGGGCTACTTCTGAAAAGGATTTCTGTGGCTAAGCAAAGCTGAAAATTAGATGCAGTGGGAGGAGAATAATAATTCAGTCCTTGCTGTGTGGGGGGGATGTTTTTGTTTTGCTGTTAGCATGCTTCACCCCACAATTTTTAATGCTGTTATATTTCATGCTTTTGAGAAGATGCCTTCAAGGGCTTTCACATGACAGCAGAGAAGTAAAATTTAACTGTTTTCAGTTGGCTTTCTGGTAGCAGCAATGTTTGCTATTATGTTGGTGCAAAAGGAATCACAGTTTTTGCGTTGTTGGAATTTGCCTTTTGATACTGGAATACATTCTGAAATAAATGTGGTTATGTTGTACGTCATTTTAATGTGCTTTTCTCACTTTGTCTTTTTTTTTTTTTTTTTTTTTTGACTTTTTTCTTGCTATTTTTCTCATTTTTTTTTTTTTTTTTTTTTTTGCTGCTGACTTGTTACTTGTTATTTATCTTATATTTATTTTAGACTATGGAAATTATGGTAGACAAAAAGCAAATTCAAGTGATTGTCTTATTCAAGTTCAAATGGGTCATAAAACAGCGGAGAGAACTCACAATAACACCACATTTGGCCCAGGAACTGCTAACGCACAGACAGCAGGGGAGGTTCAAGAAGCTTCGCAAAGGAGACGAGAGCCTTGAAGATGAGGAGTGTGGTGGCTGGCCATTGGAAGTTGGCAGTGACTAATTGAGGGCAATCATTGAAGCTGATCCTCTTGCAACTACATGAGAAGTTGCCGAAGAACTCAACATCAACCATTCTATGTTCGTTTGGCGGTTGAAGCAAATTGGAAAGGTGAAAAAGCTCAATAAGTGGGTGCCTCATGAGCTGACTGAAAATAAAAAAAAAATTGTTGTTTTGAAGTGTAGTCATCTTTTATTCTGCCCAACAACAATGAACCATTTCTTGACTGGATTGTGATGTGCCATGAACAGTGGATTTTATATGACAATAACCAGCTCAGTGGTTGGACTGAGAAGAACCTCCAATGTACTTCCCAAAGCCAAACTTGTACCAAAAAAAGGGTCACTGTCACTGTTTGGTGCTCTGCTGTCAGTTTTATCCACTACAGCTCTCTGAATCCCAGTGAAACCATTCCATCTGAGAAGTCTGCCCAGCAAATCAGTGAGATGCATTGGAAACTGCAACGCCTGCAGCCAGCGTTGGTCAACAGAAAGGGCTTGATTCTTCCCCATGGCAACACCTGACTGCACGTCACACAACCAATGCTTCAAAAGTTGAACAAATTGGGCTGCGAAGTTTTGCTTTACCCACCATATTCACCTGACCTCTCACCAACCGACTACTACTTCAAGCATCTCGACAACTTTTTGCAGGGAAAACGCTTCCGCAACCAGCAGGATGAAGAAAATGCTTTCCAAGAGTTTGTTGTATACTGAAGCACGGATTTTTATGCTAGAGGAATAAACAAACTTATTTCTTGTTGGCAAAAATGTGTTGATTGTAATGGTTCCTATTTTGATTAATAAAGATGTGTTTGGGCCTATTTATAATTATTTAAAATTCAAGGTCAAAAACTGCAATTACTTTTGCACCAACCTAATAATTGCAAATCACTGCTTGTGTCTGGTGTGTAGCAGTAGTTTATTACTATCTAACAGGTGTTTTGTTTCTTTTCAGAGATCGTTCACGTTAATAATAGAAGCATGGGATTGGGATAATGACACAAAATCTGGTGAGTATGTATGTAAAACTTGCAGTTTTCGTTTACTCTGTGCTGTTTGTACACAGATTGGGGAGATTGAGAAGGACTGGTATGCTGCTGCAATTAGCCATTCCTCTATATCAGTCTGAATGCAAGCCTACTATTTAAGTAAAGGGCATGTCCTAATCCAGGGAATGAGTATTGGGTTAGGAACTATGAAAAATTATTACTGACAGTAAAAAGGATGAACAGTAGTAAGTGAAGGTTGTAATACGTGACTCCTAATCATTAATGTTAAAAAATGTTTAAAAATCATGGTAGGCCCCTTTTCTGCATTTCTGGTCTCAGTAGCAGAGCAGGGCTATTGATCTGAAGGAGAAGCAAGATTATTGCATAAATGCTTCAAAGTTATATGAAGGTTCTGGTTGCCGTATTATTGCTCAAGCAGGACTCCAGCTTTTGAATCTGCTCTTCAGTAATGATTTACAAACCTGTCTAAAATAATATTTTTGGCTATAAGTGTGAAGTGAATTTCAGACTTTCATTGTGGTTAATGATGGACCATTTAATCTTGTCTGGGATCAATATAGAGGAAGATAAGGGTTTCAGTGCTGAGATAACAAACGTTTATGTCCCAAATCATCATCAGTTCTTAATTATAGGTTCAATTCTCTGCCATTTCTCTGACCATCCTTAACAAGCATCAAGCATAAAAAATTGGCAAAGCTCAATTGATATTAAGGCTATGTTGGAGTTTCAGTGTACTTAGAAGTATTTGGATCAGTCCCACTTGCATTTCCTGACAGATTCCCCTAACTTAGAGATTTTCCTGACATACTCTGTCTCCAATGATAGACAAAGTAATGATGAGTTTGTACTTTGTTCGTGAGCCCACCCTCTCTTAGAGTTAAGCTTCTTATTTCATGCTTAACAGCCTCTTCAACCTTTTCTAATAGGTATGTTTTCTTTAGATCTCTGGTAATTCATGTTGCTGCAACCCTTCAGTTGGTTCACAGCCTTCTTGAATGGCACTTCCAAAAGCTGGACATGGTATTCAAAATGAGATCTTGTGTGCTGAGCAGAGTAAACCTGAATTCAAGTTTAGATATCCTACATGGCAACAAATCAGAGGCATCTTCTTGAATGCTTCAATCAAAAGTACTACATGAAGTTAATTCCTTTAAAGAGTTTCCAGCTTGGGAATAATTTACCTAGGGACAGCTAGTACAGCAAATACTGAAATATTCATGCCCTAGTTCTAGGTGGCAGAACATGAGATGGTGTAGAACGGGTGAACATGAAGAACCTATCTTGCAAAACAGATCTGTATGCATTTAAGTGCTGAATTTTGTTTTTTAATAAGCTACTTAACAAATAATGGTCTTGTAACTTGCTATGTTTATGTCTTAGAATCTGCAGAATCCTCTTCCAAACCCGTAGCTTTAAAACTCAGGTTTCATTTTAAATATGCTTGATAAGGGGACAGTCACTTCGGGCTTGCATTAAGTCTTTCTTATACTTTTTAGTTTTTTAACATGCCCTAAGAAATCTGTTTACTTGCATTGATGTCATTTTTTTCCCTGAACTTCAGGCCAACAGGTTATGTAGTGTATTCTGGAGGCCCAGTGGGCCATCTCCTTAATTTAACAGTTTCCATGGACTAGGGGAGTCAAGTTACAGTTTAGTGCTTATGAGAAACTACTAATGGAATGTTAACTTCCCTTTAATATAGGCTGCCAGATATTGCATCTGAAACCTCCAAGGCTTCTCACATGACTTTAGAAAGGCTTTCTTGGCCTATAATTCAGCAGAAGACCAGCTTGTCTTGATAAAATATTTCTGTAGTCTGTTTACCGATTTCATGATTGAGACCTGCTCCAATTTAGAGTTGCATAGGATTCCTAGGAAGAATTGCTTAATGATGAAGGTGTCATGTGTGGTGTGGGGGTGTTTTTTGGGTGTGGGTTTTTTTTTTTTGTTTAGTTGTGGGGGTTTTTTTGCTTGTTTGTTTTTTTTTTTCCCCTCTTTTGAGTGGTCTTGGCATGGAGTCCTCCAGTAAGTTTTGCCTTGTGAATTTGTCAAAATGCAAAGATGCTTCCCTTTTGTTTCTGCAAGGACTACTGCCAAACAGGAACAGATCAGTAAAAATTCATATGTGAGAGAATAGGAAAGGGAATATGGCAGCTCCTCCAGAGAAAACACAAACAATACCTGCATCCTGGAGGAGTGAAGAGAATATCTGTGGAAAGCTGAACTCCCTCTCATATCCTGAACACTGAGCTCATCTCTGGATCAGGTTACATGTGTCTTCTTTTGCTACTGTAAGAAAGATTAATCAAAGTAATTGCTAGAGTATATCTATAAGCTGATTAATTAGTTCCAGAGTCAGGTTTTGCTTTCCTTTAACGGGGATGAGTAAGGCTGAAAGTTAAATGCAGGTCCTCTGTTCCCATGTGGACTTTTTGAAGTGGATTTTAAAACAAACAAAACCCCAAACAAGCCAACAAACAACTACTCTGCCCTGGTGAGGCCGCATCTGGAATATTGTGTCCAGTTCTGGGCCCCTCAGTTCCAGAAGCACAGGGAACTGCTGGAGAGAGTCCAGCACAGAGCAACAAAGATGATGAAGGGAGTGGAGCATCTCCCGTGTGAGGAAAGGCTGAGGGAGCTGGGGCTCTTCAGCTTGGAGAAGAGGAGACTGAGGGGTGACCTCATTAATGTTTATAAATATGTAAAGGGTGAGTGTCACGAGGATGGAGCCAGGCTCTTCTCAGTGACAACCAATGATAGGACAAGGGGCAATGGGTACAAACTGGAACACAGGAGGTTCCGCTTAAATATGAGAAGAAACTTTTTCACAGTGAGGGTGACAGAGCCTGGCCCAGGCTGCCCAGGGAGGTTGTGGAGTCTCCTTCTCTGCAGCCATTCAAACCCACCTGGACACCTTCTGTGTAACCTCATCTGGGTGTTCCTGCTCCGGGGGGGATTGGGCTGGATGAGCTTTTGAGGTCCCTTCCAACCCCTGACATTCTGTGAAACAAAACCCACTGAAACCTGGAAAGGAGGAGTTTTCGTTGGGCTACTTGAAGGCTTTAGAAGAGTTGTGATTCTTCCCTCCCTCAGTGTCCTAGCATCTTCTGTTCTTCCTTGCACCCATGGAAAGCAAGGCGAAGGTGCTCAGAGCAGATCTGTGAAGGACCCATCACAAGAACAAGTCTGCAGTGCAAATGCTTCCCTAGTGCTCACCTCCAACTGCAGACTTTAAGAGGAGCTGGTCAGACCTCAGTTCCCTGAACGACTCCTGTTCTTTTCCCCCTCCCATGTGCAGCAGGGTTGGCTTGGAGGGAAGGTTGTGGCAGTGCGTGTTACCGCTTGTTTGCTTTGTGAGGGTGGAGGAAAAGGAGAGGAAACTGCCTTAGATACAGAGTCACAGTGAGGGGCCTGTGCTCTGTCATCTGTCACAGCAGTTAGTGCTGCTTTCCAGGTAAGTCATTTGACTTGGCAAACTTTGAGTTGTATAGCAGGGGTCTTGGCAAGGCCTAACCCAGCACTGCCATAATGAAGTGAGACTATTTAAGTCTTCATGTGTAAAGTAACTTTTCAGTTGACTACGTGTCTACCGCAGAGACGCAGTGGTTGTCTTCCTCCTTCATGTCAGTCTGTAGGAGACTAATCTGTCCTTACGGCGTTTTGAAATGGTTACTTGAAAAAGGCCAAAGAGAATGTGATTCCTGAAATGGTCACCTCCTGTTCCTTTGGGCATGAAGTCCACGTGCTGCTGTGTGTGTTTCCTTGTGAACAGTGACCAGCATCACCTTTTGTATTGCCTTGTGAGTGCCTTGTTGGGAAGGTCTGACCTCTGCTACAAGTTAGGGTGTTGATAAGCAGTGTTCTTATTTAAGTGTAGTCATGGCTTGAATCAGATGCTTTCGAAACGTTGATTTAAGAAACACCTTTTAGCCATCAGCTCCTTTTATGAAAATGTCTGTGCCACTATCTGCTTTTCTAGAGAAGCTTGTAGAAAACTTATTAATAACCAAGAAAAAGAAGCTTTATTGCTTCTGAGGTGTGTGTGAGGGGAGGTTTGAGTAGTGTATACTGCTTTTTTGGCTAATAATCAGACAAATTTAGTTATGCAGCTTGGTGTCTTTACTGAGGGCTAAAGGTAACGTGCGTGAGTTCCTAAGATGAATTTTAATGGTAAACCAAATGCAGGGAGCAGACTCCTTTCATCAAAACAGTTAAGTGTGAGAGACTGAATATCTTCAGAAACCCTTTGGTATTGTGGGGGAGGAAGGAGGAACCTGGACAAACACGTTCCTGCCTGTGATTACAGATATCTTTGGAAGATGCACCTTCTATTTGGGATCAGTTTTAAATTTGAAGTAAAGCAGGATTCTCATATTTACACTGGTACTTAAGAACTTAGTATTAGAAACTAAGTGTCTTGGAGCTGAATTCCTGATGCCTTTTGTGATTCACTTTATTTGGCTTGCTTATTTAGGCTGTTAAGCCCTACTTTCGCTGATACAAGCTAGAGGAATAGCTCTTCAGACTCAGAATACAATTGCTTTATTTCAGGAGTTTGTGAGATAAAGTTTGAGTGTTTAAAAAAAAGAAAGCTGCTATTGGGTTATTTCCCCTGTTCTTGACCCAAGATATTAAGAGGGTTGTTCTGCATAGGTGTATTTGCAATAGCTGTAATGCTTGTTCCAGTTGTTTAACTGTATCTGATGAATCTGTGTGAGCCTGAAGATGCTTGATAAGATTTTTATTATATAAGCCACTCCTCTAATCTCAAGACTTGTTCTTCAGTCCATCTGATGCACTTTGAGGAAATGTTTTTATAGCAGTGGCTGTTGCAGCCATTTTTAATGAGCTTGTGTTGCTTATAGCTGGAAAGTAGCTTGGTAATGCATCTTTGCTATTTGTTTCAATTCCTTGACCATCCAATGATGCAGCATTTTTCCTTTAGAGTTTTTTGTCAAGGTTTTCAGATCAATAGCCATTAGAGAAGAATGAGGTTATGAAAAGATGTTGAATCTAATAATGAAGCTTTTAATGGTGACTGGTGGTATTATATATCCTGTTCAGTCAAAACTAAAATGCAGGCAGTCTTTTCTAGCTTGCACATTTCTTGTCCACTCTGCTACTGACCACATGCTGCTGGATGACAGAGGAGTTCACATATAGGAATCTGAGCGTTAAAGAACAGAGACTTTAATGTGTCTTGTCTAACTATAATATGTTTTATGCAGACTAGTTCAGACAGGCATGAGTTGTAGCCTATACCTAGCAATACCACTTTTAGTATTGAAGCAGAGATATACTTTGAGTTCTTAATAATTTGAGAACCTTTCAATGTTTAATTAAAACAGCCTTTTTTTTTTTTTTTCAATATACCTTAATTTTAAGAGGAAAGATTTTTATGGTAGAAGCAAGCTTGAAAGAAAGACATTAAGATGACAAAATGCATTGGAGACCCCACTGCTTATATAGGTTTCCTTTTCATTAAATGTTGGAGTGACTGAAAATTGCTGCTGAAGTCCTCTTACGTGCTGAGAGCGAAGTGCAGCTTTGGTGACAGATGCACAAGATGCCTTTGTGCTGTCAGTAACTTCCTAGGTGAGAAACAGTCACTTTTGGTTTCATTTTCTAAACAGATTAGGTTAATGAATTCTAGAAAGTAAGTAGGTGAAACACATTTCCTGAAAATGATAGTTTAGTCTGGGTTGCTACCAGCTTAGTGTGTTTTGTATTATTAAGAATCTGAAGTTTAGACTTTATCTGGCTAACATTACAGCCTCTTGCTGTGTGCAAGATTTTGGTTCTTTTTTTAACATGCATTTTAAAGAATCTTTACTATTTAAAGAAAATGGACACTGAAGCTCTGAGCTGGCAATATTTTATAAGTGGGTATGAAATTCATGCATACTAATGGAGCTTTTATTTTGTCCTTAAATAGTGCTTGGAGTTCCAGCTGCACCTTGCAGAGTCACCTAGAAAGTCTTGCAACAGCATTTTACCAGACTGGAATAGTGAAAACATTTGAAAACTTATCACTGGGGTTACTCACTGTCTACCCTTACTGTGCTGCGCTTATTCTTAACGTTTACTGAAGCAATTGTATAATTTCATTGTACTGACTACAATTGTGCCTCGTGTCCTAGTACTGAAGCTTCTCTACCAAGAATAAAATAGATAGAAATACAAAATGGATAATCATAAAAATGAAAATACTTTGTGTTGGCAGTTCCATAATCTTGTATGCTAGAATCCTCTACTCCTATGTGGCTGCTAATACTTTGTGTACATTTGATCTCAGTTACTGGAGCCTGGCAGTAGCAGGGTAAGGCGGGATGCTTGTAGAGTGTATTGCAACAGTGATCATAACTATCAGTAGTTCCACTGAAGATAAGGATAAGCAGGATACAGAGTTGAGAGTGGCCTCATGATGATCCCAGGTTCACTTTGTGTATTTCTTCTCAAAGTGTCAAATACGAGCTGCACGAAATGTTCTATGAAATGCTTGCTAAAGATGTTTTGCCTTTTCCGTAGGGAGAATGGTAATATGGAAATGAGCTACTTTATGTACATAATGCAAGCCTACCAGAGCATTTCCTATTGCTTAGTAATTTTGCAGCAAATTGAGTGTGTGTTTTGCTTTATTTTTAAAATTAAACTTGCACCAGAGAACTTTAGTATCTCATCTACTAGGTTATGCAGATTTTGCAATTTTATAAGAACAAAAAGGAAGCAAAAAGAGCCTCAGATCAAGATAAAGCTGCTGGTTGTCAGCGTGTGGGTGTGGTATGTTGGCTGCCTTGAAAAATTAGCTATTTCCTATGGATTATGTTCCAGGGTTTTTTAATATTTCCTTTGGGACACTTTTTAAAATTGGCCTTCCTGTAATGAACTTTGCAAGGCAAAGGAAAACTCAGTTATACAGTAGATCTTTATCATCTTAACATTTTCTTTACGAGGTTTTCTCTTAACCAGTTAAATACTTTTGATCTGGTTTTGTACACTCTTGTGTGCTATCAGACTTATCACCTCTTGAATTTACCTTTTTTTTTTTTAAAAAGGTGGAGACTTGTTAATAGAACGAGTGGCACATGCTGGCATGATCAACCCAGAAGATCGATGGAAGACACTACAATTTAATGGTCCTGTTGCCCATTTTGAAGTACAAATAAGAGTGAAGTGTGATGAAAATTACTACAGTGCTCTGTGCAATAAATTTTGTGGCCCTCGAGATGATTTTGTTGGTCATTACACATGTGATCAAAATGGAAACAAAGCCTGCATGGAAGGTTGGATGGGAGAAGAATGTAAACAAGGTAGTATTGTTTGCTGCTTTTTAGATTAGCTCTAATGTGTATATAATAAGTATAAACTGCAGTAGGTATTGCTGTAGTGTCAATGCTGTAGTATATTAATTTTAACAAATATAGACTTTGTCCTATTCAAAGTCTTTGTCAAAGCATAATTATAACTTCATCTTGTTACGTCCTTTTGAAATGAGTTTGGAAGCTGGTGGTGGTTTAATAACACAGAAGAAACATCCTCTGTTGAGGAGTGGAGCACAGGTCAGGATATAGCGTTGCTTGAGGTGTGTGCTGTGGGGGCTTCACAACAAGTTTAGGATTGAAATAGTGCAGCATCTTTTTACTAATGGACCTCATTCAATGGTATTGTTACTTCACAGCAAAATGATATTTTACATCTGTTAATGTAAGATTTTATTGAAAAGTGATGATATCAGTGATACTGTAGACTGTAAAAATGCCCTCATAACGCTATTTTAACAAATGAAAAAGTTTTATGTGTAATGTATGCAAAGCTGAAAGCTTTTTGATAGCTTTTAATGTGAACAGAAATTCAAGTATAGTCATCCTTTTTAATGTGCCACTCAATCGAATCTCTGCGTTTTGCCTTCAGTTTCGGGAAGTAATTAGTGCGAAAATTGCTTGACATACTCTTCTATCTGTTGAGGGCTGCTTGGTTTTGATTTCTGTTCCTTTTCAGTAAAAACCCTGTTAATGAGAAGGGAGACCATTTTTTTTAGGGCTCTTTTGAAGCTTGGGATTTCCAGCATAATAGCAAGCTAAAGACAGGTTTAAAAAATAACTGTATTTGATAAATGTTTCAGTGCTGATAATCTTGCTGCAAACCTATTTGACATTAACTTTTATGATGAGTTACCTTAAGTTACATTTCATAAAACTTTGTGATGGGGTTCTATTCTGTGAAATCGCAAGCTGGAAGCAACAACTATTGGAACATGGCAAGACAGTCAGCTTTGCACAACCAACAAATAGACCAAATGACAGAAGCCCTACCTGAACACTTCCAGGTTGCTGCTGTACTAGTGATTATGTAGCTGCCCAGACTGATGCCTAAACCTTTGTCTATTTACAGCTGTATGTAAACAAGGATGTAATTTGCTCCATGGAGGTTGCAGTGTACCTGGGGAATGCAAGTAAGTCTGCAAGCTTGAATATCTCTTTTTTTAAGATTACTGATCTTTCCAGTATTTTCCATGTATGTTGCTACTTTTAAAAAGTCTACTTTAAAATGGAAAAAAAAAAGTATGCAAAAAAATGGATGGAAATAGATCTGAAGTAGATTGCACATGTGTAAAAACTGCATATCCTTCATACTGCTTTGCAATCCTGTTCTGGTTTTTTTGCATATCTAGGATGGAACAGATTTACTTCGTGTGATCCAAAACTATGCCTTTATCAAATGAGAATAACGTTGTGGTTTTTTTTTCTTTCTTTTAAAAATCCATAGTAGCTTTGATCTCTACATATTACTCCCCTCAAATAGAAAGGGGAACTTGCTGTTTAGACTACTATCACTAGGAAATACTCACAGTTCTAGAAGGTTCAATATATATATTTGATCATCAAAATATAGTAAACTTTTTCCAAGAAAAAAGGGGGTTTTTTTGGTAGCAATGGAGATAGCAGTAGCAACCCCAACCTAAACTTTCTACCCCAAGGAAATGGTTTTTGGCCTCAAAACATGAGAGAAAAGAGCCTGAAAATGTTCCCTTAACTTTGTGATGAAGCCAAAATAGACCCCGTGACAGCAAGAGGAGTTCATTGTTTTCTTGTGAAAATTCAGGCACCCAACATAGAAGGTCAAAGGGAAATGTGTGTTATTTTTACTCTGGCTGTTGAAGAAGTGGGACAGGTCTACCTGCGAGTCTGGGATCCTCTGTAAGTTATTGCGTTTATTTGTGGTCAGAGTTACACGCATCAATTTGAGACTGGATTTGTGCAGTGGTTCCTTTGTAAACTGTATCAAACCTGCTTGCTTGGAGTGATGTGAAACTGAACTGGCTGCCAGAACCCCTGAGAGCTGACAAACAGCATTTGTAGGATGCTGTGATAGTTCAAGGCAATTCTACTTCATCCTGCTTCTAGTGATTACTACAACCATCACAGAAGTGGCAGAAATAGCATGCAGGTTGCTTAGCTTTGCTGGGCTTGGAGCTAAGCTGGGATTGAAGTGCCAGTCTGAGCTGTGACAGCTACGTCCTGCTGGACAGCCTGATGTTTCTGACAGTGTATGGCAGACAACAAAGTTAGTCTGAAGTCATTGCAACACAGCGGTTTTGTACCATCCTGAAACTTCCGACTTGTAGAAGATTTGGTGTGTTCTAGCTCTCAAATCTGACTGAAAACTGTAAATTCCAGTACATGAAGTGCAGCGCTTCAGTGCACGTGCAGTTTCACTTCTGGAGAGCTGTAAAACATCCCTTAAAAGTTTTTTCAAGACAGATGTTTAAACCGTGGCTTCCTTTTTCTAAGAAAGAATACTTCTATTTAATGTTATTTGGGAACTTTTCATATCATTAAGTATTTTGCTTGTGATTTCAAGTATAGTGTGCCCCTGCAGTTGTTGGTGATATTTTAGGTTACAAGCAAGAGATTGCGGTTGAGAGCTGGGCAAGTATCACTTCTGCCTGAGTAAGAAGCCCTCCTTCCCTTGAGCCTCCCAAGAATACGTTTTTCCCCTTGAGAACCTACTCTAATGAATTTTGATTCACATAAGGGTTTCTGGAGCTCTGTAGGTATCAAAGGAGTGTCCTAGGAGCCTAGGAATTTTTGAATTTGGATGCAAGGAGCCTTTGAATCAAGATGGAAAAGCCAAGAGGCTCAGGCAAGTGCGAAACAGTACCCTTTTTGGGGGGAGGAGGAGTGGTGCTGTTTCCTTTTTAGCTTTCATTTCTCTGTGATACCAGTTGTATCTGGGAAGACAGAAGTTGGGGAGAAGGAAAGTTTAAAGAAGGGAATAAAAACCTTTTTGAAGATGGGGGGCTGGGTAGCTACGGTACCTTTTCTTAAGGTGTCTGTCAATAGGCAGTGTCACGGTAGCCATGCTTTTCCTTACAGCATGTCAGTGATGTGAAGAAGCATCTAATGTAAGCTGAGGTGTCCCCTTCAAACCTGCCCAGCTAAATAAAGCCCATAAAAATAACACTGAGTCTATTGAAGGGCTCTGACCAGAAAGCTTGTTATTTTGTTCGGTGGATTCTCTCATCTGAGGGAAAGTACTGGGTGAAGGAATAAAGGACTTAATGTTTCAGGTGGAGCATGTGCTATTTGCTTCATTTCTTAACACCTGCTGAAGTGATACATCTGTGATCAGGTTGAAGGAAAACAGTGGCCTCTCTATGTATGGCCCCTCTGTTTCCAGTAATGCAGAAGGTTCTCTGCTACCTCTTTAAATGAGATTTGGTAGCTTGAGCTTGTTCACGCAGATATCTTTAGCTTGTATTCTGCGATAGTTATTAGGCTACATCAGAAATGTTGCTTTTAACCCAAATGGATAATACTTTCTGTAGAAAAACGATGCTGAACTATAAATAAGCAAGGCTTGCATACGTGACCTTTATCTTCAGCAGTACAAAAGAAGCTGTTATTTAGAAGAAACTGCTATGTTTGGTGCTATTGAATTATAATCTAGGTTCCTTCATCCTTGTTTTTGGACAGTTGCCACTGTCGTTTAAGAGGTGAAAACAATGTCCCTTTTTCAATTCAGAAAGAAAATGAAAATGTGAGAAAAACATGATTGCGATTTGTATGGAAATCTACTGGTGCCAATAGGTAGTTGGGTGCCCAAATCTGCAGTGGTATTTATAAATAGAAAAGTTGGAAAACGGTTTCTGTCTTCAACTTGTATGAATGTGCAGGTAAATTAAGCAATGGCTCTGAGGCCTAATTCTCACAGCAAGGTTCTATCCTCCATGTTTTGATGTTCCAAAATAATTTAGAGCTGTTCTTTATGCTAAAAACATCTTAAAAGTAGCTAAATGACTGAAGATTGTTAACAAAGAATATACCATTGGCAGTAACTGTACATCATCTGTTTGGCAAGTTCATGTACCTCTTGTTTTGAGTAAGTTAAAGTGTTGTAAAGTTTGGCGTTTCTTTTGTTGAGCTCTTGTCGAAGAAATGGAAAATAAGTAGGGAATGACCTGATGTCTCAAAATGACCTGATGTTGGAAACGATTTTGTAGTATGGCTTGGCCTGGGTGATACGTTTTTGCCATTGTGGAGGCAGTTCAGAAAAAGTAATAATTTGCTGAATAATGAGCAAAATTACATCCTTGAGGAAAGCAAAAGCAGCTTAACTGGATCTTGCAGAGATGAGAAATTGAAATCTGCTTAAAATAAGAAAAACAAAACCAACCTTGATTGACTTCACCAGCCCAAAGTAGTAGAAAGGGTTGTCAAAGTAGCAACACTGCCAAGGCATGATGATCAGTGTTTTTTGTATATTTTTGCATCATTTGAAATACTTAAATTCCATTGAACTGTCTAGAGAAGAATGAAGTTTGATCTGATAGCTTAAAACTGGCTTGGGCTCAATTACCTTACGAAGTTATCAAAGTGAACATAAAGAAACAAGTGACAGTCTCCTTCCTTGATTAAAACTGCTGACTTGAGTATGTTTGGTACCAGCCATATACTGTCAGTGGGCTTAATGGCTTCATCTTTTACTTCCTTTTGATTCAGAGTGGTATGGGTTTGGCAGAAGTTCAGATATGCCTCATATTTGGGCTACATTGTCAAATTCCTGCCAGCTTAATGGCGTTTTTCAGAAGTTTTTCTACTTTTTCTGTTGCCTTTGAATGTTTGAGTTTATCTTGCAAAGCGAAACAAAAGGGGTCAAATCCCCAACACTGCTCAGCTTGTGTTCAGTGGTAGAACCCAGGTTATGTCCTGGGAAGTGCAAGTCTTGCTTCAAAGAACTGTGCTACAAAGATTTATATAGAGTGTCTAGACTAACTGAAATGAATTAGAAATGGGATTGTTAATAGTACTCTAATGTGAATTCTTGAAAGGTGAACAAAGCAAACGTATAGCTCTTAAATTTTAAAGTAAATTCATTGTTTAATCTGTGTGCATTTAAGCTGTCTTACTCTAGGATTACTTTTGAACTATATGTGACAAAATTTTGGTTTTACAGTGTTGGTGATTTTGTTTATGGGTTTTGTTTGGGTTATTTTTTTTTCTTTAATTTTAATCACATATCTTATGTTTGTGCTGTTGAAACAGATTTCTCAAACTTCCTGTCCGGTGCCTTGCCTTTGTATTCCACTTAAGCCTGGCTTGTGAGGCTTATTTCTTGTGTCCAGCAATGCCTACAGATGCTGTAGGCCTCTCCCAAGTGATTTTGCTCCCTTAATCTGTCACTATGAGGGCCAGAACCTGCTCAACTATTATTCAGTACTTTCTTTATGGAGATGCAAGAACAAAAGCTTGGGTTGCAAAATGAGCTACAGCTACCCGGAGTGTTGGGGATGTAATAGTAATCTAGAGATCCTTTGTTAAATGTTAAAGGCTTGCATAGGTTTCCTACGCTGTTCAGTAGGAGGCTGACCAGCATCTCTGATGTCTCACTTGTGTTTTCATGACAGTTGGGTGGAGAACATGGTTAACATCAGCATTGGGGAACTCTGCCTAAACTTAAAAAATAAAAAAAGCTGCTGTATTCTTGTAAATTCATTCTTGGGTACAAGGGGATCTGGTGAGGCACCTCAAAGCAGCTTGTTATTGAAAGACTGTAGAGGACTAACAAAAAAATCCTAGAGGACTGAAAAAAGAGGGAAATACAATTCCTGCTTCTAAATAGCGGGAGAAGGTAAGAGATGGGGAACTTCCATGCTAGCTAGATCAGATAGATCAGCCAGATTCCAGCAATATGGCTTTCTTCCACAATTGTTACAGGAGGGAATTATAAGATATCTCATAAGCTGCTCTAAACAGTAAAATAGAAAAAGTCTTGTTTGTTTTGAGCAGTGTGGTAGCTGCTATGGATTGTACCATTTCAACTCCTGCAGTCTTGGACTAGCTATAGTCCCTAAGGAGCGTAAGGCGGCTGTTTGGCCCTGCAGGAATGCACTTGGTACTGGTACCTGCACATCTTCTCCTGTCTCGTCTTTGCAAGATATTGCATCACAGCTTTGAGTTTCAAAGAACTTGCAAAATTATTACAATTGCTCTGTGTCTCAAGTTCTCTTGCCTGTTATCATAACCAGTGTGCTTTTATGTCTTTTACATCCTAGTGGTAAGCATCTTGGGATCGTTGACAAGTATTTCACAAGTAAACACGTTAACTTAGGCAAAAAAAATCCTTTACTTTATTGGTCAAGGAACTGAGGCACACTCTGCACTCACTTCTTTGGATGGTTAGTGGGTAGGAAGGCACAGAATATATTAAAAAGGTGGATGCTGCTTCCAGGAGAATATGAGCGGGTGTTCAGGAAATAAAAACATGTAGTACTTCTCAGCTGTGTCTACAATAGCAGGTAGTGCAGGCAAATTAAAACAGTAGATCAAAGCAGCATTGAGAACCCAATATCCATACTAAAAACTCTTCGGTTGTTTAAATTTTAGACTAGCTCCAGTCTGTTCTTGTGGACTGAATGCATGTTTGCAGCTGGAACACATTAGGTGTGCTCCTGGCATGTGTTGTCTTACATTACCTTAGTTTAACCTAAAAGGAATCCAATTGCTTTGTTCCAAAACAGCTCTGTGATATGAACCAACACACCGTCAACAGGAATGATCAGGCAGTTCACTGCAAAAGCATGCTCCTGGTGTGAACTAATGCAAATATAGACACACCCTGAGAGCCGCTTACTGCGAGCTAACTGGGCAACCTTTCCCCATATGTTCTGGGTAAACAATTTTGAACCACCCCCTCTATCAGCTCCTTCACAAAACTCTAAATAAAGTACTGGAGTGAGAACGTTAGCTTTCAATAACTTCCTTTATTAGAGGAGAAAAAAGTTTGTAGGGAAAGGTTTGTATCTTGTGGTCTAGTAAGAATGCTGGGGGTGAGAAGGAAAAGATGACAAGCTTTCAGGTATTTAAATTAATTGAGTTTGTTAATGAGCATTTTTTTCCTTCCCTATTCGCAAAACTATCATGCCTATTTCAAAGGTAGGAAAGTGAAAAAGCACTTCTGTGACAAATCTTAGCGAGTGACTAGCATACTAGCTATAACATCAAATCCGGATGCTCAGTGTCGTAGATCTAACAGCTGGACCATATTGCTGCCTGCTATGCAACAATTAATCTCTTGAAAGATTAAACAGACTTTCTTATAGTTATTTTAAGTAAATAACTAATATAAAGCTATTGTTCTGGCCTATGCAACACCATCCTGTTCACGTCATTAGAAAATTTAGTGGTTTTCCATTTAAGAGGGTTATTTCTCCCCCACCCCTGAATGATGCATTTTGCTTCTGCTCTTAATGTCACTGTTTGCTTCGTTTTCCTGTGTTGAGTGTTTTGGCCACAGCTTCCAATTGAAATATGAGTGGGAGAAGCTGTCTCTAAAAAGCCTGCTTAAAAAAATGATGTGTAAATATATCACAATGATCTTTACTTTGGCCTTTATAGGATGTGCAAGATACCAGTAAGATGTAACCTTTGGTAATGAAGGTTTGTACCACATTGCCTACATCCTCCCTAGGATTTTTTAAATTTATTTTTAGGCCTCAAATTTTGACCTAGATTTCAGGAGTGGATTAGTTTTTATTTCCTTCACATTGGTGGTTTAGGTGTACTTACACATTAAAGGCTGTGACAAAGCTCTGTAGCTAGGGGTAGAACATAATTTATTTAGGTATCCTCTCATTTTCTTGTATTACAAACCTTTTTGTAAGGTTAACCAGAGTAGATTAGTGATTGGTTGAGACCTAGATACGAAGTTTCTTAGGTGAACTTACTGCACAGAAAAGTCCAGGATTCTCAAATAACCGGAAGTGATTGAACCAGGACAGTAAACAATGTGTGAAGATAGTATTAAGCAGCTAAATTGACCATAAGAGGTCAAAAAACCCTAAGTTTCTGGCGTGTAACACGCACCTTTCTTTTGGAGAAGGAGTTAATCACACAAGGTGCTGATTTACATGGTTACAGACCGTCAGGATCTGGGTATGTCGCCTCTCCTTTCCACATCACTTCCATCACCACCGTTGTAGGATTTGTCATAAAATCATGGAGTTTGGAAAGGACCTCCAGGGTCATCTAGTCCCACCTCCTGCCCAAAGGACCGGGTTGCTCAGGGCCTTATCCTCACAAGTAACGTATCTGTTTACCCATGGCAAAATGTGATCTTTTGAACACCTTGTGCCATCTGAATTGGAAATGCTCAGTTTAAACCTAGTTTCACTAAATAATTCCTCAGAGGAAAGCAAATAGCAGTATTGGCTTCTTCCTTAATTATAGCTGTTTCAGAAGAACACAGGATAACTATAGTTCTGTAGGAAAAAAATCTCTCTTTTATTGAACTTGACCTGTTTAGATTTTTTAATAGTTCCAGGAAAAGCAAAAAAGGTAAATAATTCTTTCTTCTTTCCCTTCTTTCCCCGACCTCTGTCTCAGTACATATGTATCTTTGAACTGTGCCTAGTATTGGGTGCTTTTGTAGGATTCCTTGATACTAAATTTACTTCTTTAAACACATGAGATTTACTTCAGAAGGTCTGTCTTCCTTGTCCTGGAGTTTAGCTGTTTGAAGCCCCACTTGCTTATTGTAACCCAATATACGCTACGAGTTGAATTGTTGTGGCTTTATCTGCTTGTCAATGACAGCAGTATTTTTCCTGCACAGTTGCAGTTTCCCTAATCTCAAGACTGAAACGTTATCTAGAAGCTTTGCTAATGTTAACTCCTGCCACCTCCCCTTCCTCCAGCTTTTCATTTAAATTCTTATTTTCTATTGCCGCCAGACACGCATCTGAGGAAAATGGAAGCTGTGGAGTATGTCTGTAGAATTAGCAGGATCTTTTCTGCGAGTTATTGGTTTCAAGATAACTAGCAACTGTTCTTCTATTCCAACTGAACTCTCCTGGTGTTAATCCCGACCTGAAAGGACGTTTTGCTCTGGGAGCAGATGCCTGTACTTCAGCCTTCCATCAGGAAGTTACTAAACTGTAACAATCTATTTATGGTAGCTTCTTTTGTACTGCTAATAACCCAGCACGGGCTAAGATTAAGCCATCTCCGATTTTGTTTTGCGTGTGTTTGGTTGTAAAGCCGCGTTAGAGCCGATGAAGTCAGCAGAGGGGAAGGACAAAGGAAGTAGAATCTTGATTCCAATAAGAATTTTCTTTGTCTGCTGAACAATGGGAATCCTTATGAATTCTCTAAATTTGGCTTTCTCATTTAATCGGATGTGTAAAATTTAGGATTGCAGAAACTTCCAGTGAATTATTCTCAAACTGGAGGGAGGCAGGGAAGAAGTAACTTTATCCCACCACTAACTGCACTGGCACTTTCCTTTTGGCTTTTTCAGAAGTGGTTGTTACTTGAAAGGGGATTTTAGTTTGGTTTGGTTCTTTTTATAGAAGATGTTGCTTTGTATCTGTACCGTTTGGACTTCTCATGGTGGATCATTAACCTTATTTCATCCTTGTGTTTTGGCTTGATACTGTTCTCATAAATGACAACATAACTTTCTGAGTTCACTTTATTGATCACATCTTGCTCTAGGAGTGAGCTGAGATCCATGCAAACCATTATCTTTTTAGAAGGAAGTGGGATTAAAGCTGCTCTAGCACCTGCTAGTGTAGGATGCGACCCGACTTCCTGTTCAAGAGGAAATCCTAATTTACTCTTCCTTGTAAACTAAAGGCTGATCAGCTTACCACATAGTAACCTTTTGACTTGTAAACACTGTGTTCCTTTGGACTGCTTTTAGCTTCTAGAAATTATTTCCCTCAGGCTTGGTGGTGACTCTAGCAGTAAATTTGACCGTGGCGAATATCATGAAAAAGCACCAGTCCTTTTTTTGCTGAACTAATTTTAATGCAACCAAGCATACAAACTCAGGTAGGTACTTAGGATGCCTTCAAGTTCTAAGAAGGTGGCTGCATTTTTCTTTGCACTCTTATTCACCAGCGCAGTGTTAAACAAAAACTTGCTATCCATTTGGTATAGAAAACAAATTGAGTTAGTGATTGTTTGCTGTGTGATGCAGACTTTCAGCCCTTGAAAATACTTGTTACGTGTGGGTGGGGAGTTGGCTTTGGCTGGGATAGCCATGGTGAATCACTGGCAGTAGTGCCAGGTTTGGCAAGGATGGAGATTTGGGTTGGGGCCAGTAAAGTGAGTTGCAGTGCTCTTTTTTTTTTTTTTAATTGTTTATTACCAGCCCCTGAAAAGATTTTTCTGTCCTTGAGGAGGAAGGAAGAGATCAAATTTAGCAGGAGCAGTATTTATTTCCTCTTACTGCTAATACAGCAAAAGAAAGCCGCTTCTGAAATACGGGTGTTCCCCAGGCTTCTGATCCTTAGGGATCCCCCAGCTGAGGGGGCAGATACTGGGACTAAGAACTCACAGGTCTAAAAATATATATTAAAAAAAACCCACCAAAACTGTCTTGTGAAGATCTGCACCTAGATTTCTTGTGCCATAATGTGCTGCCGCATAACCTGTTCTGTGCCTCTGGGGAATGAAAGAGCTCACTGTGAAATGGTGGAAGTCGATCGATTCGCAAGGAACCCGGACCCCTTGTTTGTATTGCTTTTCCTTGTCTTCCCTCACCACACCCCAAAGACTTAAGAAATTATTTTCTGTTCTTTTATGGTATTCAAAGCATGTTGATAATAAAATGATGGTGTTAAATATAAAAAAAGTACCGTTTCCTTTCTAATGCTTTTTTTCCCCTAGGCGTTACGGCTCCACTGGCACGCATGTGCCCAACACCCATTCAGTGTGGTTTTATGCATTTCTTTGCTATTATGGCTCTTAGATTGTTTATAAGAAATACTCTTAAAACAACAGGCAGAACGTGTTTGTTTTTTTAGCTGTTTGTTTGGTTTTTTGTTGTCCCAAAAGAGCAAGCTTACTATTTCTTTTTTATTAAAATGTGTGGGAAATATATATTAAAAGGACAAAAAAACCCAACCAAACAAAAAACCCCCACCACAAACAAAAATGATGTGAGATGATTCTGTGAAGATGGGACTTGTTGTGAAAGAACAACTACTTTATGTACAGTTGTTGTAACTCAGTGCTTGGTGTTGTTTGTATGGTTGAGCAAGATGAATTCCAGTAAGGATGTTCAACAGGACTAGTATGTCCCTTTTAAACAGGATAAATAAAGTTTTGTTACCTGTTGCACGTTGAACAGTTGACCTTGTTGAGAATGGTAAGTGTAGTGTTCTAAATACCTGTAATGCTGATAATTAAAGCATCATGTTGCTAGCTTTTAACATGTGAACTTACATCTTAGGTGTCATTATGGTTGGCAAGGACAGTTCTGTGATGAGTGTGTCCGCTACCCAGGCTGTGCTCATGGGAGCTGTAATGAACCATGGCAGTGTAATTGTGAAACCAACTGGGGTGGCCTGCTCTGTAACAAAGGTACTTAACATTAATATACAGGAAAAATAAGTTAAGTTGCATGATTAACTGATAACTTATTAACATTTTTTTTTCTGCTGGTGTGCAGCTACCTGAGTATTTCTGTGCCTAATTCTTTTATGTCAGGTGGTGCCTAAATACCACAAATATAGGAAGTTTAAGACAAAGGACTTAGAATGGTCCTGATTCTTCTAACTCATACATTTCTCTTGCTTATCCTCTGTTCTGTGGATAGTTACCAGATGACAGGCTAGCTAATGCAGTATGGGGATGATGTGGGTGAATGATGTTCAAACCAGAAAGGGATCTGTATGTCTGACTAGGGTTTAAAATGGTGACCTCTGTGTTCCATGTTAATTGACACTTTTCTTTGTCCAGATCTAAATTACTGTGGAAATCACCATCCCTGCCTGAACGGTGGAACCTGTATGAATACTGAACCAGATGAATATCGCTGTGCTTGCCCAGATGGCTACTCTGGAAAGAACTGCGAAATTGGTAAACCTCTGGATATTGCATGTATTTCAGAAATCTGAAACTGTTTTAGTCATGGCTACATTGTAGTTAGCCAGGTGGCATTTCTATATGCTCATTGTTGCATATTTTTGTAGAGCAGGGGAGCTGTGTTCTCCTTTCCAAAATCTAGGTTGGTTTCTGAAACTTGATTTTTTTTTAAAGTCATCACATCATACAGGACTGTTAATACATAATAATGCTGATGTTAACTGCTATGGAAATGTGCTCAGGCCCTTTTACAGAGTCAGCTTGAGCAGTCTAAACAAAAAGTTTCTTCCCTGTTCCCATTGGCAAAAGAGAGGAAAGCTTTTAAATCATGCTTCTGATGAAGTATACGTTCTTGACTGGAGTCTAACAGATCTGTGTCTGTCCAAGATGAAAAATTGCTTCTGATCTTTATATGTGTATATGTTACACAAAGACCAAAATTTTCACTTGCTGGAGACAATTTTAGTATTTGGAGACTTTCCCTGATTATTCTGTCTCTGGAGAAAAAGGGCCAAGTGCACAATTTCTGTTTCTTTCCTGTTTTGCCATAAAGATTTGATGTTTATAGAAAAATAAAAGCTTTCAGTTCAGCTTTTTCACATGTAGTATTCAATTGGGTGTTCTGCAGTGACTTTCTTTGCCATGATGGATTGTTAAATCCTTTTTTTTTTTTAAATGTGATATTCTCAGTCTTCTCACTTTGAATTTTGCTGTTCCCTGATTGTTATAAGTGCAGATGGAAAGAACCCTCTTTTTTCACTCAACTGTTTGGCATTAAGTTCACTGAACTATTATTGGCGGAAGGTTTTCACATTTATGAGTATGTAGACCTTTGAACTTCTATAAAGTGCTATATGATATTAATGATACTATCAAAACTTCAATTTTACTTCAGCTGGTAGAATATGATGTGAATTTTTGGCTAAAATGGATGAAATCTTGTTTTAGCTTGCCCCAAAAGTTGTGAGGAAGCAACTTGGCTCTTCAGATGAGGAGACAGGGATGAAGTGAGCCATGCATATGACTAGTTCTGTACTGATTATTATCGGTAGACTGGTATATGAGCTGCTTTAGGTAGTAGTACCTAACATCATAGACAACGTACATTTAGTTTGTGAACTGGGTAAAATCACTGAAAGCAAGATTCCAAAATATAAATGCTAGCAGTGATTAGAAAATCTTACCTAGTAAGGGGATTGTTCTATCCTTTCCAAAAGGTTCCTTGGTTTCTGAGAGAGAAAATATAAAAAGTGAAGGCATACACCTTGCTCCTCCTCAACTTGATTGTTACTTAGTGCAGCTTCTGCAAGTTACAGCCCTACATGGAGTGACAACAAGCCTATAATTGCAAGTAGCTCTATTCTTTACTGTTTCCAAGGAACAGTATTAGAATGAAGCTAAACAGACCTTTAATACTTAAACTACTACTACTGTTCAGACCTCTGCATACAGTGGATCTGTTTTGTGTCACTGAAAGGAGAAAAAAAAAGTGCTGCAACACTCCAGACGTGGGAGTGCATGGCTGGAAGCAGCAGGTTAATGGGGAACCTCTCCAGCTCCTGGGATATTGAGATAGTGACCTGTCTACCTTTTGGCTTTCTAGCCAGTAGATATGAAGGGTGATGCACCTTCAGTAAAATCCTGCTTCAGTCTACTAGTGGGAATTTTCCTCTCTGCGGCTGGGAGAGGGAGGCTTCAAGCTTCTCTACAGGTACCTCTCACTGCTCATGCTCTTGGTCACTTTAAATCAGAACGCAATTTCTGACTGTATAAATTCCCTTTAATTGATACTGGAAGAGTATTGAGCAAGAATTTCTTTCCCTCTTTCTTCCCAGCGGAGCATGCTTGCGTATCTAACCCCTGTGCTAACGGTGGAATTTGTCATGAAATTTCATCAGGCTTCAAGTGTCATTGCCCGTCAGGGTGGAGTGGACCAACATGTGCTATTGGTGGGTATGCATTTGCTGATGACTGACCCGTTAGGTTGGAAGGGTTGATACAGCTTACTTGATAATATCCTGTTCTGTGGGTATGAAATTTAGTGGTATTCTTACCTGTCTTTTAACAGCTATGTGTTGGGAGACTCTACAAAAAAAATTAATGGTATTGTGCAGCCAGCAGTGTCTGTTTGCTGCAGCTGAGATCTGCAGGTTATCAAAAGCACAGCTGGACTGTATCCAGATAAATGCCCTTTTGCCAAAGCTTGTAGGATGATTTCTGACTTTTTAGCTGGTCTAAAGCAAAATACAAAATGGATTTGTTTTAAGAAATGTGAAGGTGAAAGGTTCTCCCCTTCTTAAAGGGGTGGAAGAGTAGATTACTTAAATGCTGGTTAAGTGTCTGGTTTGGAAGACAGGGAAATAGTTGAAATGTATTGCGGACTCATGTAATTGGTTTGCATGCTTTCCGTGATTTGGATCATGGGTTTTGTATTTGTTTTTTGACAGCAACTATATTAAAAAATATATATATATACTGGCTCAACTTGTGTCGTGATCTAGGAACATGACTTCCAATTAACGTGTTCATTGTTGGGCAGATTAACTGAATCTTCTTGCTGTTTGCAGATAGAAAATTTCAGAGTTCCTCACTCCCACATCTCAAAGGTGTGAGAAAAGCCCAAGTAAAAAATAGGTTAGAAATATTAGTCCATTCCTAAGCTTATTTGTACATTCTCCACTTTCATCTCGAAATAACTTTAAAAAAATACAAACGCACAATATCCACAGAAAACAAACAAACAAACAAAAAGACACACCCCCACAGCACAGGTTAAGCCAAGTTTTGATCCATGTAATGGAAGGCACACTTTGATTTTCCAGATATTGATGAATGCGCGTCTAACCCTTGCGCTCAAGGAGGGACCTGTATTGATGGTGTTAATGCATTTGAGTGTATATGTCCACAACAGTGGATTGGAGCAACGTGTCAGCTTGGTAAGTAATTACTTTCTAAAGTTTCGAAGACCACTGGAGATTATTTGTGAAAAATGAGTTATTTTGCGTGTGTTTCCAACATTATATTTATTGAAGAACATTGAAGATATGTGTTGCTATTGGTATCTTAGCTCTTCTTTAGTAGATCCTAAAGCCAGAAGTTTCAAGTGAACCCGCGACTATTTAAGCCCAAACTTAAGCTAACTTACAATAGTTTCTCTAGAATACCCGATAACTTTTCTGTTTCAAAATACAGCCTTGGTGATGGTAGCTCCTTCTTCATGGTGGCAGAACAGTGACTATAAGCTTACAGAGGCAAGGAAGGGATTTGCCATGATTAACATATTACCTTTTTGAGTTTTGGCAAATGGAAAAGATAACATGCATGTGCTACTATAGACAAGTGTGCATTAAAAACCTGTGGTATGTTAAATTGTTTTAGCGCCCTACCAATGTATAATATGAGCTTCTGATGCTTGGATTGCATGGAAACTTTGCTTGGTGCGGTGGTAATCTATTTCTTGGTTTGTTCTTTATTCCCTTCTTTCTTTTATCTTCTTTCACAGATGCTAATGAGTGTGAGGGGAAACCCTGTGTTAATGCTTACTCTTGCAAAAATCTCATTGGTGGATATTACTGTGACTGCATTCCAGGATGGACAGGAGTAAATTGTCATATCAGTTAGTATTTCTTTAGTATGTATGTTGACCATAGGATGCTTTATTTTTTAAAAAAAGTTTTGTGATGGATGGTAGTACACATACTTGTACAAGAAAAAAATACCTGTTGTCAGGATTTTTCTCGCTTCCAGCAGTGTAAATCGAAAATACTGTTTGAAAATTTAGAGATTTAATTGGTATTAAAATGAGCTTAGATATACACTTACATAACTCTAATAAATCTCACTTATCCCTGATTCTGAATTACGTCATGTACTGATTGAATTTGAAATACATTTTAGCTAAAATGTTAGATATGAAATTAACTGATAACATTTGATTTAGTTACTATTATTACACTATAATATTAATAGAAGTATGGAATGTGATTTTTCTATTGTATAATTTTAAAAATAAGAATATCTTCAGACATCAAGCATCAATGTTTTCCATTGAAACTTCTAGTAAAATCCTTTCTGAAAATAATTTATCTCCATTTTTATGCTAGACTTGTATTTTACAGCTTAGTCTTCTAGTGTAAATTCTGATGTCTTGCATATTTTATCCATAGATATTAATGACTGTCATGGACAATGTCAACATGGAGGGACTTGTAAGGTAACTCTTATTTATTACATGCTATGTTGAAATTTAATCTTGTTATGGCTAGTTATGAGTCCTATAGTTTGGAATTACAGGTTGGTTGAATGAGGTTAAATGTTAAAAGTGTAATGTTGCACTTGCAGATTCTTGCACTATTTCACAAAAAAAAAATATTATGGGGTGCTACTGCTGTTCACAAATCCAGAATACAGAAATAACCTAAATCCTTCTGTGCAACATATAAACAAATCTTTCTACTTTTGCCTTTTTTTTTTCCTCTTTTCCCCCTCTGTGAAGGATGAAGTGAATGGTTACCACTGCTTATGCCCTCGTGGTTTCACAGGAAAAAACTGTGAGATAGAAACAAATGAGTGTGAAAGCAATCCGTGCCAAAACGGGGGCCGTTGCAAAGACCTGGTGAACGGATTCAGTTGCCTGTGTTCACAGGGCTTCTCGGGAGTCTTCTGCGAGGTGAGGGCAGCAGTGATGTTACTGCAATACTTTTCATGGATTGAATTCTTGAAAGAAACATGTCTCTGTGTTTAAATGGGAGTAACCCAAAGCTCTAGAGCATTACTGACTAACGTAGCTGTTACTTGATACTCTGAATTAAGCCAATTTGTTGTGCAGTGCTGTCATAGTAGCTGTAACACTTCAATTTGCAGCCTGATAAACTGCAAGTTGTTGCACATAGGTGTTGGCTCTCCTAAACACATTAAGGCTGCAAGTATTCTTTAAGCTTGGAACATTTTCCTTTGTTGTTCTCAAGACTTGTGTTCTTTTGTTACACTAGGATGTTTCAGATCTTCATCCTAATAACTCTGAAGTACAAAATTGAATTACTTTTCAAGTAGTCCTACTGTTGTTGGTAGGAGTATCCACATAATTAAAGGCAGGCAGATATGCAGGTCATCTTTCTCTCTGAGATTGTTTTAGGAACATGTAGTTCTAGTGCTTAAATAAGGATTCAGATTTGAAATACTGAAGTGCTAGTGTTAATTCATAAAGTACTCCATGATAAAGAAGATCTCACTCTTTCTAGGGAGGACATTATACTTTTCAGTGTAAAATAATATTGCCCGAAGTATGTACTTTCTGGCTTTCACTGATAGCCAAATTCATGTAAGTATTATGGTTAGCAAGACAGCATAAACTGGAAGTGTTGGGTTAGAATTTTGTTGGATTTGCTCCAGAATTTTTCATGGAGGGCATTGGAGTGATCTCTTTTAAATGCTGAAGTAATTTTATTCTATATTATTTGTGTTGTTAAAGAAACAATGCTCTCCTTTTATTGAAAATTAAAAAGGGTTGCAGATACTGACCAGTTTAATAAAGCCGGTGTAGTACCTAATAGCTGATGTACTATTTCTACATAAGAATCATAGCTTGAGTGCTCTACCCTTAGCTGATTCATAGCATACTATATAATTAAAGTTTTAGCAAATCTGTTTGAATAATAGGGGGGACTTGGCTGCTTGCCTTGTGTGTTGCAGGAAATATCTACCATTGATTCCAGATGCTAAAGTACCAGCTACTGAACTTGCATTGGGAAGGGGAAATTTACACTAATGGAAGGAAACAAATGGAGACATCTGATAGAGGAGATCTGAGAATCTTTTCTCAGACATTACTTACGTTTTGTAGTTTGCTTTGAATGTTCCATGTGAGAGCACAAAATAGCTTGCTGAAAAATATCTCTGCAACTGGAATTCAACATGCTTCTCTGAATTTAAATACTTAACACTATCTGGACTCCTTCTGTTTTGGTTAGCTTTGAATTTTTTTCCTGTTTAACTACAGAACTGCTGAAAATATTGACCACATCCACCATTGGACTTAATTTTATGTCTGTAAGGTTGAGAAAGCTGCCTTTCTCACAAGAGAGATGTGAGGAGGGAAAAATTCACTGGAATGGGAGGAAAGCAAGCCTTGAGAATAACAATTTGGAGGAAAAATGCTGTGATGTATCAATATCCCTTTTGAGGCTACTTTGTGGATTTTCAGGCCACTTTAGGGTTTCACCGGTCAGTGGTCTTGTGTGTCAGTCTGAGATACAGAAGAAGCAGAATTACCTTTCTACAGCAGTTTGGCTGTGTTAAGGGTTTTATTATGAAAGCTTGGTTTAAATTTTGCTTTTGAATCAAATGATAAGAAATGTTCAAAATATACCTAGTATTTCTGTGTGTAAATTGCCATGGTGATAGTATTTGTAAGAATAAGGCTGTGAGCAGCCTGGTGTGACTAGTCCTGCTTTGAGCAGGAGCCTGGGGAGTAGCTGACCTCTAGAGGTCCCTTCCAAGCTATGTTGGTTCTATAATAAATTCTGTGTCTTAATTGAGATGGGAAAAGAAGTTGCTCTAGAGAATTGGATTTTTTTAAAGTTCTGTGTATTTTAAGTGTCTTGTAGACACAATGGTAACAAGTGCACCGGTATTTAACTTGCATTGTAACACTTAGTACATGGGTGTGAAGGACAGAGAAGAGACTTAAAGTGATCGAGAACAGTCACAGTAAGAATCTCTTAATGGCTTGTTCTTTGCTAACTATTGCAAATGTGCTTATTTAGCCTCCTGCAAAGCAGTATCAGAAATGCTTTTTATTAGGGTTGGCTAAAGTGACCTGAAGTTTCTGTCTGTGTTGCAGTATGGAATGCAATATGTATGATTCATAAACCTTCTTAAAACTTGAGGTTCCTTGTACATTAGCTTCATCTGTGTCTTTGGCAACAGAGATAATGCTGCTTACTCCTGGGAAATGAAGCAGCTGCTGCTAACTGTGGTCTCTCTTACAGATGGATATTGATTTCTGTGAACCTAACCCTTGCCAGAATGGGGCTAAATGCTATGATCTGGGAGGAGATTATTACTGTGCCTGCCCTGATGACTATGATGGAAAGAATTGTTCTCATCTCAAGGACCACTGCAAGAACAATTCTTGTAAAGGTACCTGCTGTTGTCCAGGAACTTTTTGTAATATGCTGGTGGTACATTAAAAATGAAAAGTAGTATTTCTGAAAATAGCATAATGTAAAGACACTTTTATTGTACTCACTTGGACTTTATGAAATAGTGAGACAGTGAGAAAAAATGCTCGTAACAATCCTTATTTATAAAGAAGTAGAGGGTAACTTATACCATTTCCCCAAAAATAAGACCTACCCAAAAAATAAGCACTATGCATGGNTAATAAGTTTTGGAGCAAAAATTAATATAAGGCCCTGTCTTATTTTGGGGGGGAAACAGGGTAGTTAATGTAACTTTTAAATTGTGATTAGCCTTAATTTCTGGATAACTTTTTTAAAACAAAAAACTGGTGGTGCAAATTATTGGTCTGATTCTCATAGATACTTCTCATTCTTAGTAATAGACAGCTGTACAATAGAAGTCTTCACTAATGCTACCCAAGAAGGAATCCGTTTCATTTCATCTAATGTTTGTGGACCTCATGGACGGTGTATCAGTCAGCCAGGAGGGAATTTTACTTGTGCCTGTGAAAGAGGTTTTACTGGAATATACTGTCATGAAAGTAAGTAGGAGTTTCTTCTAAATTATTTTCTTAGAGTTTTTATTTTGAAGCTTTACAACATAAAATAAACCTTTAAGGTTTTAATAAAGTTGCGTAGAGCATTGTTGCAGGTGTACTGCTCGAAATCCAGTTTCTTCGGGTAACAATTGTCTTTGTAGTGGTTCACACTTCCAGCTTCAATGTGAATGTCTGTACCTGCTACCTCCAGGTGCAGTCTTACAAGAAGCTATGAATTACTCCAACATGGGAAAGATAACGAAGGGACAGACACATTGACAGCACGGTTTAGGAGTATGTGTATTGCTGTTCTAGGTGCTTTGGGGTTTTTTTGTTTGTTTTGGGGTTTTGTTGTTGGTTTGGTTTGGTTTAGTTTGTTTTTTTAACACCGTGGATATTTTTGCGAGGTAAACTTAATGCTCTGGTTTGACTTGGTATATATGAGAGAATGCATCTAGAAACCTTACCAGGCTTGAAAACTGGTGTTTGAGCTGTTCTTATGTATGTACAAATGGAATATAACTTTGTGCTGCTTTTCTAGAGAGCCAAGTGTAGATCACTCCTCTAGGTAGGTGAGGACAGCCTTGAGCAATGATTGTTGACTTTTTGTTATAGATATCAATGATTGTCTTGGGAAACCTTGCAAGAATGGTGGGACATGCATCGATGAAGTTGATTCATTTAGATGTTTCTGCTCAAGTGGCTGGGAAGGAGAATTGTGTGACACAAGTGAGTACTACCAAGTGTTGCAGGGTGAAATGTTACAGCTTTGCTATAATAGTTAGTGATGGTTGGTGTGTGGTTAAAAATAATGGGGTATTTCTCTGTTCTATCATTACTCTCTACCCAGTGGTGTTTGCAGAAGTATTTTCAAGAAGATTTTTGGGTAGCAGCTCTAAAGACTTCATTGCTTTAATAGGACCGTAGTCAGATTCTTTGATGTAGTATGGCATGTATCTCGGGAGGAGAGAACTTCTTTTTCTCCTGAGGAGAAGCGAAAGTGGATATATCTTATTTGGGAATCTACTCATTATGTAGCTTTTATTGCTATATGTATAAGCATATGTATTTCTTAGCATAATTACTGTACATAAGTTTGTCCCCTAATAAATCTACTCATACATAGTAGTTGTCAAACTTGAAAAGCTTTTAGCTTTAAGCCAGTGCAAGCTATAATGTTCTTCCGCCTTATTGAAGGAATTTGTAAATTTAATATCTGTTCCTTTAGTAAGAAAAGAACTGCTGAAGCTTGAATTTTTGCTCGTCGGTGTTTGGTATTCTGGGTTCAGTGGGAGCAGCTATTGTCTCAAGCCAAGGCAGCAAGAGTAATGTTGGACCTTAGCTGATGAAGAAGTGTACTAGGCTAGTTCATGGTTAAGTTACCTCAGAGCAAACTGCAGTTGGTTCTTTTCTACTCTGAATGAAGCTCGTTCTAAAATGTGACGGCAAGAATTTTCTGAGGCTTATTAGAGGACATGCACCAATTAAGATGTGAAATAAAGACTGAGAAACCTTTGGCAGCTATCACTGTCAAAAGAGCTTTTTGTGTGGTCTAGATGAAGTTCAGTCTGGAATATTGTTATAACTATTAAAATGTTTGTCTCCAGTGGAAAGAATTTTCTCTAAAATTCATGTATGTTTAGGTAATGTTTACTCAGTGTATACATATTTATATAGATAGAATCATAGAATCATTTTGGTTGGAAGAGAGCCTCAAGGTCATGAAGTCTCAACCATATCTTAACTCTGGCACTAAATATATGTATATATATATGGTTAAGCCATCTAAAGGCTTTAACTCTCTGTTTTTCGAGACATAAAGCAGGAGAGGGAGCCTTGACTGTCTCATGTGGATGTCCTGGGTTGGGACTTCTCAGAACATTGTGGGTCCCCAATAGAAAGTTTTCTCTTACATAACAGTTAAGAACGCTGTCTTCCTAAGTAGTATACAATTTATTTCCTTTAAAAAGAAGTATTTTATACTTTCTCATGGGCTTGGCTAGGCTAGATCATCTAATTTGAATAACTCTTTCTCTAGATTTCAATGACTGTTCTCCTAACCCATGTCACAATGGTGGCCGATGCATTGATTTGGTAAATGACTTCTATTGTGAGTGTAAGAATGACTGGAAAGGCAAAACTTGCCATTCACGTAAGTGTTCTTTACTTTGATCTTTAGTTTACCCAAAGATTTGTTTTCTTTCTTCTCATGAGACTAGAGTTCCTGAAATTTAAAATAAAACAATTGCAGTGAAATAATAGGCATATTTTCATTACCTCTCCCAGTTTCCCAGCAACAAAATGGAACATTTAAAAAGTTTATTCCTTCATGTAGTGCAATAGTGTTGTAAGAGATGCCCTTAGATTCCATTACTTTTGTTGCTTACTGTAATACAGCAAGTGGAACTATGTGTTTCTAGTACTGTTGTATTTAAATATGAAGTCTCTTTAAAAGTAATTTTGTGATTAAAAAGTACCCGGTCTTAAAATTTAGCAAGGCCAATGGAAATTAAAACTGTTTTATTGTGATGTATAGGTGAATACCAATGTGATGCAAATACCTGTAGCAATGGTGGAACATGCTATGATGATGGAGATACATTCCACTGTTTGTGTCCTCCAGAATGGATAGGAAGTACTTGCAACACTGGTAAGTTTTTTTTAAATTGTCTACAGATTAAGCCAGAAGTAGAGAAATATTTAAATAATACTTAGCTGTTTAGTAAATAGGCACACTGTTCTTCCAGCTGGCTAGTTCAAAGCTGTTCCAGTTGGCTGGTGACTGAAGTTTAGAGTAATTTCTTCCACTTACCTGAAATGATACTGGGTTTTTTGAAGTTTTTTCTCTGCAGGCTGCTTATGTGATCTTTTACATAGCTTCTCCTAAGCAGATTTGGAACACTTGTTCTTGTGTCTTCTCTGTTAGTCTTTGGAGAGTTTTCTTGGGAACTTAGGCCCCCCCTGCGTTGCTTGAAGGTTCATAATGTGATTAACTTTATGATTGAGAGGTGTATGAGCAGACATACTTGGGGAGATTTGAAGGGTTACTGGGTGCTGTAGGGAGCTACTCTTGATCTTCTTGGGGATTTAACGTAATCTTCATGGTACATTTTTCTGATTATGAAACTTCCATTTATAACCAAGGGGTTGGATGAAGGTAATTTAGTCTAGTTTTTCTACTTTTTAGATAAAATTGCAGCATTTAATAAAAATCTGAAATACTAGTGTTTTATTATGAAGTACACCTCATGACCTGGGTAACTCACTGCCGAAGTGGGAATTTAGCAGTATTTGAAGAATGCTTAGAAAGATAGGGAAAAGATAGTATTTGTTTGAATCACAAAGTTGTATTAAAAAAAAATTGAATTGGGGTGATGGTGAAAGTAGGTGAGATACTATCACGTGATATGACTATTTTTGGAGTCTTTTGGCCTTCTTGGAAGTCTCGCACTGTTGACCTAAGTGCTGTTTGGGATTGTGATATTGACATATTCAAATGAGAGATGCTTTCTGTTTTCTGTGCTAAATAGAGACCTTTTCTGTTTTCAAAGCTAAAAACAGCAGCTGTATTCCAAACCCTTGCATGAATGGTGGAACATGTGTTGGCAGTGGAGATTCCTTTTCTTGTATCTGCAAAGAAGGATGGGAAGGACGTACATGCACACAGAGTAAGGTTTTTCTCCTTCCTTCCCCTGCACTACCCTGGGATATTAGGAGTGTCTGTCACAGAACTATTAACTGAAACAAAACGAGTTTATGGAGTTCCTATGCTAAAATATCTGAATCATTCAGGATGGGAAGCAGATGAAGAAAATTATGCTTGAGCAATGAATGAGGAACTTGTCATGTTTGGTNTTATTTTTGGTTTTTTTTTTTTTTTTTTTTTTTTGCACCTAGCTTCTACCAAAATAAGACTTTCAACCATCTATAGAAATATAATATTTATGAACATGTGCAGAGCAAAAAAAATCCTCATGGAAGTACTTTAATAATGAAAAATATGTGGAAAAGCAGGCAGTAGTGTATATTCCATTATTTTCTCTGAGGATAGCAGTTTAACTAATTTGACATACCAATACAATGAATTGGTTGGGTGGAGTAAAGCCTGCAGCTTTGATTTTTTTGTTTGTTTGTTTTTTTTGTTGTTTTGTAATACCCAAGGTGTAACGCAGAGGGGAAAAAACCTAAATCTGAATTTGAGCTCTATTTTTACTCTATCATGAAATTACTGTTGTATTGATACATGCTGTAGTTAGCTGTTCTAAAGCTGACAGTGCTAGTATAAATGCTAACAAATAATTCAGCGTCATTTATAATGGGAAAGATGTGAAATCTGGCTAGTTGCATGCATACATGTGAAGTGCCAAAGTAGTAGTAATCCTTGAGAAAGCTTTTAGAGCCTGGTTGAATTATCCACCACCAATGCAGGCAGTACCCTGTCTTCTTTCTGTTATGTTGCCATCATGCTGCATCTCAGTCTGTGCTGTTGATATATCAAAATACACTGAAGTTGTAAAATTTTGTATTTGTCAGTATATTCATAAAATTTAAGGTATTTCATTGGTGTGTTAGGTCTAATTGAACTTTCTTTGCAAGTGTGGAAGAAAACATTCAGTTCTGTATTATTTTTCTTTGCTTTCCTTATCAAATATAATGTCTCTTGAACTATAACATTACACATTAGAAAATAAATATGCTACTAGTTACACTAATCTGTATTTCTTTATCTATAGATACCAATGACTGCAACCCTCACCCATGGTAAGTATGCAAACTCCAGTTCTGTACCTATCGTGAAAATGAAAGTGAGCACAGAAATATGGATTTTTCTTTCCAGATTAGAACTAATTATACCATAAAATAATTGAAGCCAGCCTCCTTAAAAATCTTAAAACAACTTTTTTTGTATGCCTTATCTATTTCTTGATAGCAACAAAGACCACAAAACAATCCTGAGTTGATTCATATATGAACAGATAAAAGTATGTTAGTGTAATCTTTGTGCCAGAACTGGCTAGTGAATTACTGTGATTCAAATTGGCATCTACAATTGAATTTTAGAATTAATAAATGAGAAATCAAAATCTGTTAGTTTACAGTAAATAACTTTAGATAATATAAAAATGTCCTGTTGGATCAAAGACTATGTATAAATGTGTTTTTAAAACAAAAATAATTTTTTGGAAGATACAATGTGGGAGTATTTTAAATAGAGGTTGATATTTATGGTTGAAGGGGAAAAATAATGATATGTGTATGAAGCAAACCATCTACTTTATCTTTCTCTGTTGTCCATTTCGATGCAATAACCTGTACTTCATATATGAAAAACATGCCTTGCAAAAGATTGGGCTTTCTCCATATTCACTTGACAGTGCTGCTTTATCTCCTCGAGTTGTGTTGATACAGTTCCCCACACATGCATGCACTTGTGTAGGATGTTGCTGTTTTAACAGGTGACTTACTAAGCAATCTTCTTTATCTAACTGTACGCTTTCTCTGTTGGTGGGAGCAGATCATCTCCCTAAAAAGCAGCAGAGGGTTTAATTAACAAAGCTTTAATTAGAGACCGATGAAACAGTGTAGATGTCTTATTAAGTAGACTCATATTATGAATTAGCAAGCACTTTTAAAATCTGCATTGTTGAATAGTGAGAAAGTACCAGAGACAGCAGGAATTTGCATATGAACACACTGTGCGAGATCTGTGGTTTTTGCTCGTCTTTAGACTAGTGAATCTGTCCTAAGAACTCTCATTGTAATGATGGATTTGTTATTTTTGCAGTTACAATGGAGGCATCTGTGTTGATGGTGTGAACTGGTTTCGATGTGAGTGTGCACCTGGCTTTGCTGGTCCTGACTGCAGAATTAGTAAGTACCTGTGCGGGTAAAGACTTGAAAGGTTGTGCCATTCCGATGCACAAATCAGAAAGAACACACTGTGACCATTTTTGCGTTTGGTTAGCTGAATTCCAAATAATGAAGCAGAAGCCACCTGTCAGTCAGCCAGGTAGTGATACCTTACAAATAATGGCAACTTATGTTCTTCTCTTTGTTTCATTATATGGAACTGAAATGAGTTGGCTTAAATTATACTCAAAGACTTGGTTATTGAATTTTGTCAGACATTTCTGAAGGTTCTGGGCTGCTGGCTTTGTAGAATTTTATTAAGTTTTAAATATTTTTCTCAATAAACAACTTAAAGATTATTTATATCACTAAGTGTTTAGCATTAGAAACAGAAAGCTACTGAGACATCACAAATAAGAACAAAAACATCAGAGGTGCAGTGCCAGCGTGTGAATAGCATAGAGAACTATGATAAATGTCTTTCAAAGCCATGAAACAAACCTGTTACACTGCAGTTATCCTGAAGGATAGAAACTAAAAAGACCCTAAAACTGCATTGAAGTGTTGTGGAAGAGTCGTATGGTTTTTGTTTGTGTGTTTGGTTTGTGGTTTGGTTTTTTTTGTGGGGAGGGCTGGTTGGGTTTTTTTGCTTTGTTTTGTTTTAATGGAATTTTATCATTTTTACTTGAATGTGGTATCTTATTTTTACTTGCTTTTATTTCTCCCTCTTTGGAAGATCAGACTTCGAGTCTTCTGTGGCCTCAAGGCCCTTGCACTTGGTCTTTTCGCTCGGCTTCTAAGTTGAGATTTCTTCCTCATTCTGGCAACAGTAAATGAGCCAATACCTCTAGTCAGAGGGTGACTGTAGCACTTGTGGTAGCATCAGCTTCGTGATCTCTGGATATAGAACCAGGGATGGCAGATAATCCGCTATCTAGATCCAGACAGGCAGTGAGGGATTTTGAATTCTCTTTTTGCAGACAAGAAATGCAGAAAGGACTGTTTGTAGACAGAGGCGAATACTGTGCATTTGTAATAGAACTGCAGACTTTTTTTTTTTTCTTGTTTAAAGTGGTATAGACCATGGGAGTAGCTCAGAGAAAAACTCAGCTCTGCTGATAACAGAAACAGAGTGAAGTCACTTTTCTCAGCATACACAGGATGGAAAATCTTACACCAATGTAGCTTGAAGAGACGAGGAAATAGTAGCTAAACCCTGTAGTAGTTTAGATACTTCTGTATTTGCATGAAACTTCGTTTTAGAGCACTTTTGAAGGAAGCTAGAGTAAAACCAAAAGCCCTTCTACATCCTTTTGACATTTTCTATTGCCTACATGGGTGACAGTATCACAACTAATATTTATCACATTTGCTTTCTAAGTTTTGTCCTTTAAGCACAGAACATGAGCTGATGCTGTGCATCAGTCAAGGATTGATGTTTATACTTTTTCTGAGGGGTTGAAGTGGGCGCTCATTTTCAATAGCAGGAGAGCTTTTGGAAGATGCTTTGAAAGAGAATAATTATGGTTGAAAATGAAGGAGTTGGTGCCTGTGGCTCACAACTTGACAGGTTGGTTTCTGTTGCCTTTGATCACTTCCCCAGGATAACAAATAACACGTTGTTGTGCATCTGAATGGACTATGCTCCCTTGCCTTTTTCGATAGACTTCCATGGCTAAGTGTTTGAATCCTTGAAGGTTGTTCTTTTGGGAGGTTTTTGTGCTGTGTATGTACTAGATTAATCTACTCACTGTTCCGAGGTTATTAAAGTTACATCAAACGTCTGTTACAAACTAAGCTATTACTTGTCTTCTTTATGGCAAATTGTTCTACAGTAAGTCACTTTTGTCTAGCACTGTTGAGCCAATTTGTTGTTCAGTTCTTGCACTGTGATAACTTCCTGAAAGCACGTGCTTTTCTAGGAAGCCTGAATGTCTTAAATTAGCACCAGAACAGGATGTGGGACTTGAGTTCTATAGCTGAATTACCACCTTTGACTGTCCAAAACCTCTGCTCTGTGAGATGAGTCAACATTTGACCACTTCTTTGATCACCAGAACTTCAATTAGGGTGCAATTATGAGATATATGTTAGAGGTTGTTGCTGAAATGATAGAACTGTCCAATTAGGAGATTAACTCTGAAGCCAAACTGTCCCTTTCTTGTTAGAAAAGCAGATATTGTCAGATTACATCTCAACAAATGTTTAATTACAGTGTTTTATGTTCCTACTATTGAGTTTTACCTATTTTCTGTCTAGATATTGATGAATGCCAGTCTTCCCCATGTGGATATGGTGCCACTTGTATAGATGAAATAAACGGATACCGATGCACTTGTCCCCCTGGAAGAATTGGTCCTAGGTGCCAAGAAGGTATTTCTATATCTTCTGTCAACCTTTACCCAAAAAACACTAGTGTACAATGCAGCCAGTATAGTTTTGATGCGTAAGGAACAGTAGCCAGTAGTTTTTTATTTAAATTTGTATAGCTTCGGTAACTTGAAGAGTTGAAGTGTCTGAATGTGCTTTTTCTTCGTAGTGATTGGAATTGGAAAGCCTTGCTGGCTTAAAGGAATTACCTTTCCCCATGGCAGCAGGTGGGATCAAGAGTGCAACCACTGCCACTGTTTGGATGGTCGTATTGACTGCACCAAGGTAGACATTTTTGACCTATTTTTCTTAAATCCTTCTGACTGAAGCTTATTGTTCTTCGTGCACAAGTTAATCTTTGTGTTTTTTTCCATCTAGACTCTTGCATAGGTCTCCCTCAAACTGCCTTTTGTTTAGAAAAAAGAAGTCGAATCACTTCCTTTAAAAATACTTATAGGATTGTCTTTATAATCATAAGCTATTGTCCTGCTCTCTACCTGCTAGAACAAGCTCTCTAGAAGCAGGCAGGCACTTTCTGCAGAAAAGGAAACATGAACTGGAATGGAATAATGATCCTTGGAAGGATAAATAAATGACTCTGCCAAAGTTTTGCAAACACAGTTTTAGAGCTCCTAATTTTGTAAAACACTAGTTCCAAAGTAAAGGGTATATAGGAAGAAAAGTTTCTTCAGTGGGTAATAATTACCATTTTGTGTTGCCATTCAGTGCATTCATGAATTGTCAAACTGCAACCTTTATGTATTTATTATGGACTATATCCTGGTGGTTGTGACTTATTAAAAATAGGACTAGCCTAAATACAGGTTGAACATGTTAGTATATGTGCACTAAGCCTTTCAGCTTAGTGGGAGAGTGGTTGAAGTGAACGGTTCTTATCACAAACGTGCATCAGCTCTTAATGCCTTCAGCATTCTGTGGCAAGGATCTCGGTATAAATATTGAAGAGGAATTAATCATTGTGAAGGTGTTTCTAGATTACAGAAGCGTAAATGACTAGTTTAAAATAAATACTTGAAGTTCTAAGTAACTCAGTTCTGTGGCACAAATCCGTAAGCCTCTAAGGAGACATGCCCAGTCACTGATGTCTTGGGTAGTCTTTTTACAGTTTTTACTCTTTTGTCTATACAGAATGTCCTTGTTTTGTGGAAGAGTAACTCCATCTGGTACTGCAGTATTGAAATATGTATATTTTTTTTTGTAACCAGTAGTAGATCGTGACCATCTTATGTGAATTGCTTGTTTTGATTTGATGCATAAGAGCAATTAACTATAACAGTACTTTGTTCTTTTTAATTTCTAGGTGTGGTGTGGGAAAAAACCTTGTTTGTTACACAGGCACTGGGATAATTCAAATAACCAGTGTCCCATGGGTCAAGAATGCCAGGAGAAGTATATGAAATGTTTCCAGCCACCATGCACAGAATGGGGCGAATGCAGTGCTTCTGAACCTCTACCTGCCAATATCAAGTGTCTGCCTAATTCTGGATACTTGGACAATGACTGTGCTAGAATTACTTTAATTTTTAATGGAGACAAAGTCCCCCAGGTGAGAACAGAATTTTTAATGAAGTATGGCAATATATGTAGGGATATATTCCATGTCAGAGCATGGAAGATTAATACTTCTAATATGACTTCTTGCTGTCATAAGCTTGCAAATTTTATTATTAGACTCCTCTGTTGCTAGTAATTGTGCTTTGTCTAAAGGGCAGGGCAGAATTAGGGTTTGTACTGAATATTTTGATTTTGAAATCTTAAAGAACTGAATAATCTTACATTTCAAGATGTGTTCAGACTGTACTATGATAGTAATGCAAGCTCAGTTTCTCACCCTTCATTCCAAAACCCTATTCACTTTTCTGCCCTTTCTTGCTGCTCTCGTTGCCACCTTTATCAGGTCTCAATAACTGCAAAAACTCTGAAGAGGTTTATTTTTATGTACTATCTTTTACTTGAACTAAAGTCGTACCATCTCCCTTGCTTCTAACAGGGCACTACAACTGAAAATATCTGTTCTGAAATTCGGTATTTACCAGGTACTAGGACTGTTTCTAGGGACAGAGCTCTGATAATTTTATGTGATCTGTCTTACTCCACAGAGAATGCAGTGGAAGTTGCTATTGTAAGTATAAGACTTGTACTATTATATATGGGAGAATCTTTTCTTATTAGTTTGAACGAGGGAAGAGGTTGTTTAAGTTTGTTTCACTTCAGTGCAGATACTGCAGTCTGTGGCTTAGCCTGACTGCAAAGCAATTTTTATGATCTCACAATTTCTTATAGTGCTAGAGAGCTGAAACTGCAGGTTTCATTAATGACAGAAGGCTACCACAATCTCCTGATAAGTTACTCTGAAGACTAGTCCAGCCCAAATTAGTGAACAAGTGCCTACCTGTTCTGTTGGAAATCCTGGGCTATTGACCTTCTCTGTAAGGTGACCTTCTCAGTTGCAGGTGGCTGGATTGGATCTTTTTGATGTAAAGAAGTTTCTGCTATGCATTTAAAGTATGGCTGCTTCAGGATGGTCATTAAATACATAAGCGCTAAATGGGAAGCGGAGAAAGGTGCAAGTTGAGTAGATGAAACTCACTGTTGCTCTACTGAGCTTAAAAACTGCTTTAGAGGCATTTACAGCCCAGTCACTCGGTGCTTGTGTATTGCTTGGTTTCCAAATAAAGAATTAATGCTTGTAGTGAAGTGTTTATCCAGGCAGAAGTTGGACTGTCTGTCTCTAGCAGTACTGTAAAGAACATGCTGAGCCATGATGCAGGAAGCAAAGTGTAGGGTATAAATAGAGCAGACTGTTATTAGTCCGAGTTTCTATCTAGATAATCCACATGTCTTAAAGTGCTCCAAACTATGACTAAGTTTAGCTCGGCGGTGTAAGTAACGTGGAAGTCAGCTGCCTCTTATTTGAGGTACGCTAGATTAGCCAAGTAGGTGTGTTACCCACCAAGGTTGGCATTGCATCTGCAGTTCAGGTAGACCCAGCCGTGCTGTTGTTACCATAAACTTTTAGGGTATTGTTCATAATGACTGTCAGGTAAATTCAACCTAGTGAACTCAGTTAAGGTGTAGCTGCCTTTAAAAAGTAGATTTCTATGGTTAGGTGATTGTAATAACTTCTTTTATTTTTCTCCTTCACTCTCTTTAGTCTTTTGTCCCACATCGAGATGAACAAGATAATAGTCTCATACAGAATGCTGCTAATACAATAGTAAATGCAATCACTAAGCGGCAAAACAGCACTGTTATGTTGGCAGTAACTGAAGTCAAAGTAGAGACCATAGTTGTTGGGAATTCATCATCAGGTAAGGTTCTCAATGCATACATTCTGTGTGTGTAAGCATTTGCTGTTCCCCTACTGTCAGTCTTGTGTTATTGTTACATGTTGGGGAAAACAGTACATCGGGTTGTTTAATTGCTATCACTAACTGAAGAGAAAGTGGCTTTAAAATAAAGTTTCTATACTTGTGTGCTAGTTTAAACTGAACCTCATCCCTAGTGTAATATACCCCATCTACCCTTGCCAATGTTTTGGCTTTGACTTCCAGCCCTGTTCTCCAATCTAAGCATGCCTTTCGTAAGATCACGAATTCTTCTTGTGTGCTGTTCGGTTCCTTTCTGATTCTCCTACATTAACCTTAACCCAACCTCAGCCCCTGATGCTGCTGCACTATAAAAACTGAGGTTGTAAGGTAACGAAAATATGGGAGGTGAAGACACACAGTGTTGATACTAAGTCTCTTCTGAAGTGCTTATGTGTTAATTACTTTAACAAGAGTTAAAGATGTTTAGCATCTTCCGTGTATCTTGGCCATGATAATGTAACACTTTGCTCTCTTCTTCAATATGTGTTTCTCACCAGTGGAGAACTGGCTTAAAATGTAACATTCCTCTTAATGAGGATGTGATTGGAGAGACCTTTATCTCCAGATATTGGCTCTCCGAGAGCTACACCAAAACAAGCAATTGAAGATTTGCATGCCTGTGTTTCTACCTTGGAAAGGCAGGAGAAAGTCTTGTGGAAGACCACTGGTAGTCTCCAGTCCAACTAAGCCCCAAAGTTGAAGTCTCACAATGGTAGGAGGCTCTCACAACTTTTTATTAGACCTCCTCAACGTAATATTCTGGAAGATCTTCCACCTGTAGTCCAAATGATTAGTAAATTGCGCAGTTCTACTTCCCTTACATTTCCCTTAGGGAATGGCTTTCATCTGTTAAAGCCTTGGCAAATGTACTATTTTCTCGGCTCTCCTGAAGGAGTGTGCCAGCTTTGTTCTTGTCTGAAACAGAAACAGCATAGACGATAAAGAATTGAGCTCAAGTTCTGACATACTTCAGCCTCTCTCTCTCTCCTGATTGTGTGTTAAATACTGGGGCAAAAGGGATGGGGATTACTTTGCCTCTGGCCTCAATAAGATTCAAAGATTCTCTAAGAAAGTGGATAGACTTTGACTTCTCTTGTAGCTAGTGCTAAAAAATGGTTTCCAGACTCCTCATTTTAATATGGATCCTCCGTATTGACCACTGGCCCATAGTCCTTTAACTGGAGTTGTTTTGAAGAAGTAAACTAACTTGGACTGTCACGGCCTTTAATTTGGTTTGTGTTATTGTTCCACCTACCTCACCCAATTAAGGGGTAAACCTATCACAAAATGTGGTGTAAAGCCCTGTCTGCAGTGAGAATCTCATTTCTGTGAGACACTCAAGTGTCTAGATGGAGATGATCATTTAGACACTTCATTAATTTCCTCTAGCTTTAAGGAAAAACTATATTTGGCATCTACATACAGACAGTTCTCTCTATAATAACCTTTTATTAAGTTAACTTGGATCCACAGTCATATGGCTAAATAATAGATGTGACAGTTGTGAGAAGAATACAAGCTTTCTATTCTAATCTTGGAGAAGCTGGTATGAAGAGCTCCTCTTTCCTTGAAGTATTCCCCTCCCCCTTAATGGTTTAGTATTAGATTGCTTATGAAAAATGAGAGAAAATAGCAGTTACTTCTAAAAGTGTGTTCCTTCCCAAAACTGCTAAAATGTGATATTTAGATACCTTGAGGCCAACCGTGTTTGCAGTTTATTCATCCTCCTTTACTAGAAGGAAATGTTTGAGGATGTTCCATCTTCCACCTAAGAATATGTTCAGAAGATACTTCAGTGTTAGAATGAATGACCGTGGTATGAAGCAGTCAGTTGTTTTTATACAGCCATGTGCAGGTTTTTCTCTAAGCAATTGTCTTAAAACTGCAGATGAAGTTTACTTTTAGATTACAGGTTTATTGTAGGTTGACAGCAGTTGTCTGCAGAGATTTTGAGCAGTCCTTCTGTCTCTACGAAAAGCAAAGCACCTCATGTCTTACTGCTTCTCACCACGTGTGAGTTCTTGTTTATCAAGAAGAGTATGAAAATGTTGTTTGTCTGTCCTAGCAGTAAAACCCTTGAGGAGGGGAGGGAAAAAAAAAGTTCAAACATACATAACATTTTCAGGAATTGTTTCCTAGAGAAATAATCTGGGGCTGATGTGGCTGGTAGAGCACTGGTGGGGTTTGTGTTTGGGAATGTGGAGAAAAACAGTTGTCTCAACTCCTTTTGTTTATTCATTGAGCAGTGAAGACTCTTATCTCTAGTGACAATATTCTGGTGTTTTACTCTGAAGTGAAACTGGAACATCCTAAAGAATGCATTATGGATTTGGCTACATAGGTGTAACCTGAATGGTTTTGAGGTAGTTGATACAGAAATGTCTATGGCCTTGATGGTAAAGGACTCTTATTTTGGTGGTAAATGCAGGACATATTTCTGATGCAAGTGCCAGTACTTCTTCTGGAGCAACTTGGAGGGACAGTACTCCATAGCCTACCTCCTACAAGGGTAGATTTTTATATTTTCTTTGCCATAAGAGTCATTGTAGGCTTTCTAGGTCAACTTAGCTTAGGTGCTTGAGAAGGAGATGCTGCTTATATAACCAGTGTCTGTTGGAGGGTGAAAAACCATCTCAGATGTAGCATTTCCTCCCCATCTGTAAGTACAGAAAACTCTAATGTAGTTTAAACTAGTGAAGAGCATTTCTAGATGGACTGACAGCTATCACATGCTGTAATGATGTTTTATTTCCTTTCTCCTAAAAAGCTTTCTAGGTCTAACCTATAGTTATCTATGGATACTTCTCTTGCAGATGTCCAGTGCTATATATCTAGTTTTGTTAAGACTTTATTTTGTTTTTCGTTTGCCCTCTAGATTATTTGGTTCCAATTCTTTGTGTGGTATTTAGCATTGTGTGGCTGACTTGTATAATCATCTGCGTGTGGTGGACTCGGAAGAGAAGAAAAGAGAGAGAGAGAAGTCGTCCTCCCAGAGAAGAGGGAGCCAATAACCAGTGGGCGCCTTTAAATCCCATACGAAACCCTATAGACAGATCTTACAGTAACAAAGACATTCGTTATGAATGCAAAAACTTCATATCTCCTCAAAAAAGGACTTGTGATGCAGTAGAGGAGTATGTAGAGTATGAGGAAGAGGAGGATGAAGAGGAGGAAAGAGATGAGGAAATGGACAAATTCCTCTCTCACAAACTCACAAAGCCTTTGCCAACAAAGGCATCTGACACATCAGAGAGCAGTCCAGTAAAGAAATCCCATCAAATAGGCAAAATGGACAACAGATCTGTAAAAAATGTGAATGCGTCAAACTTTGAAGGCAGTAGAGACTAACCTGTATTTGGAATGTAGGCAGACTGCGCCTGTGCTTACTGGGGAGGGGAAAAATTGACATCTCCACTTTGCATCAAGGACTAAAAATATCTGGAGTCAAATGTTCATAGTTTCTTTATTTTGCGTAAAAAAAAAATAAATAAAAATAATAATAAATAAAATTTATTTTGTTTCTTTAGCCTTGTATAAATTATTCAATTACTGTCAGATGAAAAAAGTGAGTAATCTTTGATAGTTGCTATTTTTGTAAAGTTTACTTATAATACACTCGCTGTGTGGCAGAGGAGAGGTTGTATTTTCAATATGTGTAAAGTTTATTACAAAAGACTGTACACTGTTTACAGAATGTATTTCTTTTTATTACTTGCTCTAATTTAATGGTGGCTTTAAAACCTCCTGGTTGAGGACATTGTGTGAACTTTAAACTGCTTTCTTGACTTTGAATCTCTATTAATGGCAGCTCACTGCACTTGTTACGTTAGTAGCTTCTGTAATATTTTTTCCAAATTTGCCTTACACACTTTGTAATAGGAACAAAAAAAAAAAATAGAGATCTTTCAACTGTGGTTTAAAAGTGGCCTTTTAATTTCTGTTTAATTCCTTTAGAATTGCAGTATTGAAGCATGTGACAAGTGCCTTGAGATTAAACTTTTTCTATAGCAACTGTCAAAGACTGCCATATCAATATAGTAAAATTGTGAGAACTCTAGGTTCCCCAACTGACACAGTTTATTTTCTAATAGTGCAAGTGCTTTTTTTGTAAATATGTACATATTAAATGAATCACTCTGTATATTTGATTTAATAACTTAAATATTTTGGTCTTTTTTTTTTTTTACGTGTCATTCCTTTTAATTTATGTTGCAGAAAAGGAGGTTTTATGGCAGTTTATAAGACTTTTTTTGGTATTATGTCCAGATTAGAAAATGATGTTAATACAATCAATGTTAGCAATCTGTTGGTCATTTGTATTTACAGAACATAACCACTTACGTGTAAATAGATCCAGAAATGTTTATCCCCACGTTCAGCCCATCTCAAGAACACTAATGGGTGCATCTACTGTACAGTACCAACATAGCGAGGCATTGTTTTTTTTTTCTTTTGTGAATATGTTAATTACATGTGGTATTACTTTTTTTGCGTTTAAATACAGGCCTAATGAAGGGAACAATATTTTGCTCAATCTTGTTTCTGTTGTGCTTTATTCATCTTTTGCTCTAAAGAAAAAAGGCTGGTGAGCTCAGAAAATGGGAGTACCTCATTAGAAGTGGTTATTTGTAATGGAAGGCTTATGCGTGCTTTTTTTTTTTTTTAGGCTCTATTATTGCTGTTAACTGGGCAAACTAAGTTTATTTTAATTACTGAAGAAGCATAACACTACATACACCTAGCTACCCTACCAGTGAGAGGAGCGGATGTCTGAGAGTATAAACTCTGGCCCATGAACAATGTAAACGTGAATGTTTTGAAACTAGTTATTTTATACAGGAACGCAGGATTTGCTTTGCAGGATCTTCTGTTTTAGTACATTTTTGTTTGACATGTTCTTAAAAAAAATAAAAAAAACCTTTCAGAGAAGAAACTATTTATTAAAGCATTTTATAATGATATTTGTTGTAACTTTTTTACTTGTGCTAAATATTCAAAACTTATTTTGATAACCTGGTTAGGAGTTAGTTTAGAAAAGGGTACTATCCTTCTCATGTTCCCCAGTATAATCCTGAGTATTTAAACCAAAAACACTTTTTTTCTGCTACTCTTGTAACTTTTTGTACTGTAATGCTGCTGTCTTCCATAATCTAATAAAATGATTCCCTCATTGTGTGTAAGATACTTCAGATTGTGTTTGCTTTCTGAGTGCTGGGAGTTCTGGCGTGATGAGGAGTGAAAGCCCTGATTCTGTGCACGGTGCTCCCCGCATCCCGGTGCCGATGCCCCCGCATCCCGGTGCCAAAACCTCCCAGCATCCTGGTGCCGAAACCCCCGCATCCCAGTTCCAAAGCCCCCCACACCAGCTGAGCAGTGATGTCCCCTGCCCACTGCTGCACCATGAGTGGTTCCCGGAGGAGCTGGTGTCCCCACAACTGGTCCAGCAGCACGGACACCTTCCATACCCAAACCAGGGCTCTCGCTACACTGCCTCTTTGCAAAGCACCGCGGCTGGTTTTAGCTGACCGCGTGTAGGATGTGCCTTGTTTGGGGTGGCTCCCCTCCCGGGTGCTGAGCAGAGGCTTGTCAAGCAGCATCGTTTTGCTTCCTCAGGTGATAAGAGGCTGTTTGAGCATGCAGGGGCTTGACGTTTTCTTGCCGAATTGAGTTGGATTTGTGAGTAATACCTTTCTCCTCTGTTCCGCAGCCATTCAGACCTTGTCATGCTCCTGTTTCAGTTTTGTAGGTCTACGCCTGTTTGGTATGGTGACTTGGGTGGCTTTTGTAGGGTGGCTTTTGTACAGAGTATTTTCTGTAGTAGAAGGTGAACTCTTACATAAGACAATATGGAATATAAAGTTGCATTTTTTCTGTAGCTATCAATGTTCAGAGCAGAATTCTAGGTCCTACCGGAGTGTTTTATTCCAGTCATTGTACAGTTACTGTGGTATTATTTCCCTTGGACTATTGGCTTTTCTTTATCTTGATAACTGACAGCTGTTTCTAAGTTCTCAAAAAAATCAAATTCAACTGTTATATTTGATTTCCACTTTTCAACTGTCTCCTGCCCTTGACGAAAGGCTGATGTGGGAGGGGAAATTCAATGTTGAGACAAGGGAGCCAAGACCTTTTCAGTGATGTCTTTCTAAAACCAGCTCTGTGGTGCCTTGGGGACACTCAGTGGTTGCCAGTAGTTCCTCAGAAATTGGGGGAGCAATGCTATAGCCATTCAGGACTAAGTGCCAGGGTAGAAAAATGTTGTTTTTTTTTTTTTTAAAGATGCAGTGCTCCCAGAGACCGCAGTATTTGTTGAGTACCTGCTGCAGAGAGTGATTTCTCATAGTCACAATGTATTTCTTGAAATAGCTGAGAGAATGCTCCCTGTTGGAGGTTTTGCGTGAATACAAGTAAATGCAGTGGGTGTTGTGGCTGTAGGCAAAAAGAGAAATTGATTTTTATGTACATATAGAATAATGCTGTTGCTATTCTGTCATGCAGTATTGAGCTGGCTCACTGCTCCTGAAGGTGCCATTTCTACTTCTTCTTTATGTTATTTGAAATAATATATAAAGTAACAGGGTCCCAACAGTGGTCGTCACCCACTGTTCTAAACGAAGGCTGCAAGCGTTCCCTGACGGCTGATATCACATCTGATACTTGTTCCCCTGGGGATTCACAAAACCAACACCAACAAGTTGTTCAACTTGGTAGTGCTGTTTGTCTGCCAAAACCAGGAATTATTTTATGCCACCTTCATGTGATGACCAAGGGTGAGTTATGTAGACTGAGATATGTGAAACAAGATGAATAAAAGAGGAGTATGAACAGAAAGTCAACATTTTGACTTGCACAGTTTAACCTTGATGTGTTTCTTACAGGCTTTATTTCTATGCTGCTCTGGCATTGTATGCCTTCTCCACTTGCTCCACATCACTTTATTCAGTAGTTCTGTTTCTTTTTGTCTTATTTTTACATGAAATGTTGAACTGGGACATTGCAACTTCTTGCCCGTGCACATGTGCTAAGTATGATGTTACTTCCAGAATCAAATCTGTTACAACAACTGTGTAATGAGGAAAATTAGTAAATGGGGTCTGCCTTGGGATTTTTCTAAGCAATGAGTAATTCCAGATTATTTTTTCATATCTGCTCTTCTCAGGATCTGATGCTAACCTGTTATCTGGTTTCTTCTCCATCAGACCATGCAATTAGTCCTGTTGACATCAAACTGTGTTTGGATGAAAAGTTAATTCATATAGCAAAAAAATCACTGCTGCCCCATACTGTTTTCCAGGAACAACCTAAAAGTTGAAAGGCATTTTAGTCACTGCCCTGAAAGCCTCAGGGAACACAAGCTGCAACGCTAGTTCTGAGGCAGCTTGGACAATAAGGGATTGGGGTAGCATGGAGTTACCTTGCACAGGAATTTGGGCTGGTGCAATTCAGTCACACGTGTGGTCTCTCCCTGTCTTCTTGTTGAGTGCTGAGGGGCTACCACAGTCCTTTGGATGCACCAGAGGAAGGATGAGCCTGGCGGAGAGTTCAGGGACCCTCTGAGCCTTCCTGGGCAGTAGCATCCCTTCTGCTAGCCAGGCCAGCTGTGACCTGTGTGAGGGAGAAGGGTGGAGTTTGGCTTTGCTTTTTCTCCTGTCTCAACAGTAAAGTAGGGGTTTGAGTCATTCTTTCTAGTAATCTTGCTTTTGCCTTGGAAAAATTATGTGGATCTCAGACTTGCTATGTTCAAGGCTGCAAAGCAGTCCCTGACGAGCTTCTTCTTGTTATTCATCACAGATGGTGGAGTAAAGAATAGGCTTGTAAAGCAGTGAAGCAACAAAAGGTCCGCTTGGGAATGAGGTATGACTAAGTCCTTTCCATTTTCAGCAATTTTAAAGCACCCATTCTCGTGCACAAGATGTTTCTATATGGAACTTTTTGCTTTTGCTCTGTATACAAGTGATTTATTTCAGCATGACAGGGACTTAGTCAAAGTGCAAAAATATCTCTTCTTCAAGCACTTGATTGTAAGCCTTTTTCATTTATAAACATCTGATTGCAATGTCATAGGTAATATTCTTAAATAAGATATCTTTTTTTCCTGCAAGCATCACTTAAGTTTCGTAGTCCATTGGGTCACCAGTAAAATCTGGGTGGTTTGTATGAATCTCCTTTTTACACCATATATACTCCTTCTGGAGCAAGAAGAAAGAGACCCAGAACGGGGCAGTGTCTATTCATAGCACCAAGCCAGTCTTACAAATGAGCTGGACACGGACGCACCTGTCCTGCCCCAAAGTGAACAAATCCAGGTTGTTTTCAGAGAATTGACGTGATTTGCACAAGGCACGTACTTTCCCACAGATTGAGCAATGCCATCTTGATGGCTCTTGCAGCCGATAGCAAGTCCCACCGTTTGTACCTATAACCTGTTCCTACAACTACGCAGATGGAGCACGTCCTTCTCAAAGGGGACTTTCTAATGCCTTTATGGAAGGAATATGCAAATCAATGAGCTTGAGTGAAGAACGACCGGGTCTTTAGAAACTCGAAGGAGGAACTTCAATTTCTTTCTGTGGCAATAAAGCTGCTTCAAAAATTTATCAGTGGGAAAACAAAACAAAACAAAAAGAAAAAATACAAAAACAAAAAGTGGGAGCCTTAAACAGGTAATGTTTAGGAGGCATTATGCTTTTGTTCATGTTAATTATGTTCCATCCATATTATTCTTTATAACCACGAAGAGACAAAGAATTTGTGCTTTTCTGAAAACCAAACTAAGGGGTGTTTTTCTGTGGTTGATAAGACAGAAGGATCACTTCACAGGTCTAAATCTGACAACTGTGTCAGGATGCAAGACTGACTAGGGAGTCACCCTGCTTTATGGCCCATGGGTTCCCAAGAGAGGCTATTGCTTTCAAGTGTTCTGTCAAAAGCAAAACAAACAGACAACGAAAACCACCCACCACACCGAATTCAAATCTTTCATCCTTGTTAACTTGTAGATCTTTCTTAGTGGCCATCCTATCTTTTCTCCCACCCATCTGAAGGAGGCTTGGGTTGGAGCGGACCTCTTCCTGCAGCAGATTGGCCCTGCTGATAGGCTACATCTGAAAGAAGGGTGAGCAGGGAGCTGTGGAGCAGGTTTGGAAACTGCTGTGGCAGCGGCACACGTAAGGTCCTTTGAAGGCTCAGCCATCTGCCTGGAGGCGTAACCCTGGGTATAACCCCATCTGTTAATTAACAAAGTCCTACCTGTGGGTGGAAGTTGGTTCAGCCAGCAGCCATCCTGGTGCAGATCAAAGGTCTAACTATTGTAGTAGGCTCTGTCCTGCAGTGGCCAGTGGAATATACTTAGACAAAGCGCAGGGAAGCAGCAAATTGCAGCGAGAGCCCTTCTTATACCCACCCAGCCTCTGTCCATCAGTGGTTTAGCGGCTTCCTGAGCCAGGCATGTTTGATGGGCACTTCTTCAACATGGCATCATCTCATCCCTTTTGTGTTATAGGCTTTTGCAGCAACCTGTGGCAGAGTTCCACAACTGCACCGTGAATTGGGTGGAAAAGTGCTTCGTTCTGTTTGTTGTGAACTTGATCCTTGATAAGGTGACATGAATAGAGCAAGCAGTTGTTCCCGCTCCATCATCTCCACAACATATGGCATTTACAGTGCAGACACCCCTCTCTCCCTAAGTCTTAGGGTTCAGAGTCCCAGTCTGTTCTCCCTCTACTTGCAGAGGTGTTGTTCCACATCTCCAGCTGTTTCTCCTTCATGAGCTCTGTGCCGTTCCAAGTTATTCTCTGCCGCTTTTGAGTGAGGATGACCAAGCTGAACAGCATCAGATGTGTGGGCACCCCACACAGGCCAGCACTGTGCTCCACTTCATTCAAATCCTCTCTTGACCCCCCCGATGGACTGGTTACTTTTTGGCCCCTGCTGGCTTCAAGACTGATGAGGAAATTGAGTTGGTTCTTTCATGCCTTGGCTCGGCATGTGTGAATTCTTGTCAGATCGAGGGTGCAAAGCTGTCCAAATCCCACCGCTTTGAGTGCTGAGGTCTCTGGAGAAACTCACTCTACACATGATCGTCTGCAAGGAGCAGCACTGGGAAGTGGGGTGAGGGGGTCCAGGCCAGGCCTGGGCATTCCGATCCCATTTGTTTGTTGGGGGAATGTGCCAGTGCCCAGGACTTGTGCATACAAGGCTAGTAGAACTAGTCCTTCAGCATCCCCAGTGGGGAGGAGGCTGTAAAGGACGTGGGCATCAGTGAGTGTGGAAGAAGACTCTGTTTTGGGGAAGGCCGCATCAGTAACATCCAGAGATGAGGCTTAGGTAGGTTCCACGTCGCGTTGGTTGATCCCTCTTCTATTTTTCTGCTGCTGAAGACCTGTGCAATGAGCCATGGCTGACAGAGTTTTTCTCAAAAGCGCAGTGCCCACAGCCCCACGGCCTCCAAGGTGAGGCCAAGATGTCCATGTTCCTGCTGTACCACCAGCACTCACGGTTTGCGGTTGGAGAGGCAAAACAGAGAAGGAAGAAGGGTTTGGGTGGCTGGTGGCCATTGCCCTGTGCCCAGCCCTGGGCAGACATGGGGTTGCTCAAGCCGGGAGAGCAGCATCCACACTGATATCCAGCAGAGTGGCAGCTCCTGTTTCTCACTGGGCTGCCCGTATTAAAAGCTTGCCCATGTCTAAGAACTGGTGCAGGCAGCTCGTTGTTTTAGGAGCAGAGGAAAAGGGCTTTTCTAGGTCCTGGTACCTGCCAGTGCTGGAAAAAGCAGGAACATAGACATAAACTCCATTCAGAAATAGCTCAGAATTGCAGCTTTGTATATTTGTGAGCTATAATTTTATGTACTGTTATAAGTGTTGCATCATCTATAAATAGTATATGATAGCTGTTGGGGAGAGGGGAGATTGTCCCTCCTATTGTACCCTTATTAGATGTAGGACCTGGCCTCGCTATGGATTAGAAATTCAGGAACGTTTTGTACCCATTTCTCCTTTTGCCATATGGCTTATCTACTTCCCTCTGTGGTGGTCCATTTGTGTATGTACGTCTTCATGACTGGGCTGCACTCTAAAATCCTCCATGCATTACTTACAAGGAGGCGTAAAGGGGTAGGAAAAAGGGTTGTTTGGTGCTGAAACCCCCAGTCAGGCTGCACAGGAGATGTGCAAGCCAGCCCTTGCCCTGGCCGAGGTAACATCCCTGGCCTGGCCTGCCTTCCGTGGGGCTGAAACTCCCCAAATTCCCCCGGGGCAGGGCAACGAAGGTTCTGCTGCATTTTCTAATCACTTCCCAAAAGCAAATGGAAATGGCGAGTGCAGCAGCTTCTCAACAGGGGGCAAAAAAAGGCATTGCTGGAGTCGAATATTTGGGCGAGTTAAAAAGTGAGTGTGGATCAGCAGGCTCTCCTCTCTGTTTGCTTCCTCTCCATTTTGTTGTTGTTGTTGACAAAATGATAGCCAAAAAGAGGAAAAACACAGATTAAAAAAAATTGGTAGCAAAGAGCTCTGCTCTTTTGCGGCAGCCTTGAGCGTGCCCTGTGAGGATGCTGCTTTGGCTCCCTGGACCCCAGCTGGGGTTTCCTGGGTGCAAACCTCAGCCTGGCAAACCCCAGCATGCCGGCACAGGGACAACCCCTCACGCATGGCCCGAGGTGCCACGAACGTGACTGGTGGGGAGGTGTCCTGACAGCCCGCTGACATCGCTTTCAGTGCAGATAAACTGCTGAGGTTATCTCAAGTGCAGCAATATCCTCTAAAAAAGCGAGGAGGAGAACCTACTTTGCACTGTGTCACTGTGGATAAAAACCTGTTAATGAGCAGCAGTGGTGGGAGCGAAGATCCAGCACCTTCTAGGGGCACGGTGCAGCAGCAGCCTAGGTACACGGGACCTGCAGCAAAATGCAGTGGAGAGGCTACATGGCCAACATTTTCCAGCCTGGGTGTTTAAATTTTGCTCTATATTTAGTCCTTTAAATGAGCGCTTTGATTTGCAGTGTTTCCAAGCACCTGCTGCTTCCCTTGACTCTGGTGGTCTATATGGGTCCCAGCAATCCTCAGGGTTAAGCTGCTCTATCTACATGCCTAAATTTGGGTACTTGGGTTGGGAGGTGCGGGTGCTATATTCTGCTTGGGTTTGTGTTTCTCCTGCTGTGGGTTATGGTGCTAAACTAGGGTTTGTGGGTAAAGTGTTTTCAAAACAAGAGCAGCTTTGATTTGCCACTTTCTGGTTCAGCTCATCTGAGTGATTAATCACTTATTGGAGCAGACAGCGACTAAAACTTCTGGAAATAAAAGCTGAATGAAGGCAGACTACTTTTTCCTAGCAGCAGATGCCTGACGCACGCACAGCTCGGCCGCTGTGGTTCATCTCTCTTGCAACGGGAGCGTTTTTCATGGCCTGTCCCCTGCAGACACACTGGGAACACTGAGCTCTAAGGCTGAATGCAACCATCAAACCATCAAACCCTCCAGCTGGCTGCGACAGCCCAGCTCGGCATCACTGCCAGCAGAGCCAGCACTTGCCTTTAAAGGAGCCCTGGTCTGGAACCGGGCATAAACACTTCTCCCTTTCATGCTTCTTTCCAAGGCAGGTAATTTATGTATCTAGGTAAGCACTGGTAACCATGTCCATGTTTCCGTCCCTTTGTAATATCCTGTTGTTGCTTTCCAGAGTAAAACACCAGCGGACATTCAAGGTTACTTCCTTGGCATTCTCTGCGTGTTTTCAGCCTGATTGTATCTGCGCCGCTTGGATGTTTCCTGACATGCTGCATCTCCCTTGCTCTTGCATCACAGGTTGAGCATTAACTTCTCATGCTTTGCTGCAGCAGACCAACCTTTCCTGACCAACCAGAGCCCTGACTATCTTTTTGAGGCTTGCTTCCAGCCACATCCCCTCCTCTCTGCTGCTCCCACTTTCCCAGATTGCTCCTCAGATACTTGTTCACGGTGCTTGATAGATGTTGGATGTTGACGCAAGACTTTGACCACAGCACGAGATGAAGAGTGAACATGGCAAGGACAACATGCCCACACACACACATGGGTGCTGGGAAGAGTCCTCAACTTTCTCACCTCCAAGTAAATGACATCTCTCAAAGGTGGACTTTAAAAACGACTTTCATAGTGGGCTGAGTGCTCCAAGGCTGTCTTCAGATATTGTTCTGGTCCCCTGCAGCACTTGGATGAGATGGAGCAGCCACGGGATCCTTACATGTGCCTGATGCTGCTCCCCTTGCTCATCCAGACCCTGAGAAGTGTGAGTCCAGATTTGCTGATCCTCATTGCTCCAGGACACTTCTGCCTTGAAATTAATTAAGGGCATTAGAGCCCGTAGCCATCTTTGCTGCCAGGCCTGGCCTTCAGCAGCACGGTCCAGCCCCCAGTGCAAAGCCTGTATCGCGTGTGATGCTGCAGATGAAAGCTGTTATTTGTTTACAAGCTTTCCTCAATTAAAACTCATTTGCTGCTCACACACTATATTTAAAAGCTCATGTTCGAATCAGCGCTGGTGATTTAGGAGTGTCTGTTTTGTTTTCTTTCCTAGATACATATGATAATTCCTCCACCTGTTAAAAATCTGTTGCTAATATTTACTGTCAGTTTGTTGGTTTTTGGTTGTTTTTTTTTTTCCTTTCTGCCAGGATAGCCAGAGGCCTGCAAGCGTTTATTTAACTGTAGCTGTTTGTTTCTCATAAATTTCCCTGCCTGTAAATCCATTTGAGATCAGGCAGGAAAATGCTTTGCGATCGAGTTGGGTTTGATCCAAATAGGCAGAAAGCTTCAGTCTGGGCATTTTGGCAGCCTGGGATCTCTTCAGAACCGCTCTCTCAGTGAGAATTTCAAACACATGGCCGCAGACCTACAAGGGGGAGAAGCTCATGTCCCAGTGCCACCTTGCAGACCGTTGTCCTGGTCGGTGCCGGGGGTCCCGGGCCGTGGGGCAGCAGCAGGAGCTCTGCCCCATGGGGTGACTCCCGGGGGGACCGCTCCAAAACGAGCCACAGTGTCTGTCCTCTGCGGCTCAGCTGACCTTTTAGCCTTCATTGTTGCAGGTCAGATAAGTGGGGAAAAATCTGATTGTTTTGTTTGTTTGTTTGTTTCTCAAGGTTATTTTTTTTTGCAACTTCCCTGTCATTTTCTTTCTATTCTGTTTATTCTTCATTATGCCTTTTTGCTAATTCATTACAAACTTTTCGCCTGATGTCTCTGTGCACATCTTTTTCAGAAAATCAAATCAATCAGATCAGATTTACCCATGGGAGGATAACTTTAGCCTTTCAAGGAAAGTTTTGTTGGGATTGCAAAGCCCTTACTATAAAAATGGTTCTGTGTTTGTGTGCACTTGTTTCACTTCACCTTTGCGTGAATGAAATTTGTGACAGCTTCTTAGCAAATTTCCAGTGTAAGCTTAGGAAACTCGGGGTAAACCCAGGAGGACAAGACAAACTTCCTTGCCATGCAGGTCAACTGATCCAGCAGACTTCCAGGGAGGTGGAGCGCACCCAAGATTTGTCACCTGTGACTTTAGGTTTCACCGGTCAGTTCTCCCAACTAAACCTGTCCTGCCAAAGTAGGACATGTAGAATTTTCCATTTTAATTGTTTTTTGTCCACCTACTCAATTTTTATGACATTGAATGTTTGCAGAGACCAAGATGGGTTTTCCCATGGGCTACAAACTGGGATGACGACAGAAATACTCCCATGTAGGTGTCTGATTGGGACACGGCATTTCTTTCTCCCGTGCCCCTGCTTCTTTCCTGTATTTCATGTTTTAGACAAGTGCCAACCCCTGTTTCCCACTTCCACACCATGGAAGTCAGCAGAATCACTCTGGATTTTCTGCAACGTGCATGAAAAAAGCTTTTTTTTCCTTTTGTAGTTTTTAGAACAACTTGAATGACTTCGCAAATGCAGTCAGGAAACATAATCTTGAGTAAGACAGAAACAAGAAAGTCAAGTCCTTGTTGTATCTTCCATGCTATTTCCATCTCCAATGTATTTCCTCTCTCAAATTGCTTCTCTCCAGAGTCACACTCTGCCAGAGATAACTAGGTGGCAGTGAGTGAAGAAAGGAACGGTATTGTCTACAGCTTTGAACCATGAATAGCCCTTGGAAAAACAGCAGCAGAGAGAGATACAAGTTCATGCTGATAAAGGAGGCTGCCAAGTGACAGAAGACTTGATCTTGTTTCACTAAAGCCGGCAGTGGACTCCCACGGACGTTACTTTTATCGCTGCTCACAGCCCATCTTGGGTACCATCCACCGGCAGCCTGGGCAGAGCGTGGCCACGGGGATTTCGGCAGGGATGGGTCTGGCTTTGCTGACCAAACACCCTTCTGCTGCAGCTGCTGGGACCAGGGCCATGTGCACCCATGAGAAGCGAGGCGGGTGAGCTGAGGTTCAGCACCCTGCTGATGCTGTGTCGTGTCCTTTGGTCTGTGTTGTTGAAGGAGTGAACCCACATGCATACACATTTGTATAATACATCATATTTGTGTATATCAAGGCCTCATTAGCCACCAATTTGTAAGCAATAACCCCAGCAGACAACGTCTGGTGCCATTGTTTGCTCCTTACTGATGAAGACTGAGGCCCTCAGCTCTTGATATCACAACTCATCCTCAGTTCTGGCTCCATCAGCAAAAGCCACCCCTGTTTGTGCTGGTCCATACCGTGGTATATTCCTTGAATGGCACAGTGGGCCAACCCCAGGTGAAGGACTTACCTCCCAGACCCTTGACCAGACCCACCACTGTGCCTTTGCCAGGTGAAGGAAGGGGATGAAGAGATTTAAGGCCATCTTGACAGCTGCCTGCTTCTCTACTGCCCTTTTTTGCCCACTTGGTGCACATGACATGAGACATCGGCCAGCCCTGCAGCACAGTCACTTACCACTGTCACTGAGACCATTTGCCAAAGCCCTGTGTAACATCAGCTGACAAAGGGAAACCGTTTTATTTCGGTGCCTCCGAGGGGGCTAGATGAATACCTGAACTGTAGCGGACTAATGGATTTTGGAGGTGGGGGAGAAGCGGGTCGGGGCACAGCAACAATTTGCTGAGAGGCGTGTGGGGAAATGTTGTTGCAGTGATGAGGAGCGGGAGATGGAGTAACAATAGCTCCGGTTTACATTGTGCTGCGCCGGCGCTGTGATCTGCTGCCAAGATCAACCCGGGAGAGAGGAACTTGAAAATAACACGAATAGTGTGGCAAGAGAGATACCCTACAGCATATCCTGCTCCCTCAGACTTCGCCTTTGAGTCAGGAGTGAAATATTGGAGCTATTGTGGTGAAGTGAGACTTAAAAATAGAAGGGAAAATTGTTCGCTTTTTTTTTTTTTCCTCCAAGGGGACATTAATTGTTTTTAAGTTGTGCTACTTCTAGTTTGAGTCAAGAAGAAAAACACTTCAAGGCATTGAAAGGGCTAGAAAACATGTCACTCATCAGCTGCAGTGTGCGGCTGTCCCTTATCTCCATCGCCATAGCGATGCCGCTGCTCTGGTTACTCTCCCCCATGGGTTTCACACTGCTCCCTGCGTTTCCCTCTTTGCTCAAGATCCTTTCATAGGAGGGGCCTTGTTAATACCACAAGCCTTGCAAAAATCTAGCGCCCAAGCTCAGCTTTGGGCTTGGGGTAGCAGTTCTGGTCACCCATGTGTGTGCCCCGCAGGGGCCAGGGGTTTCTGCACAAGAGATGCAGTTGCCTTCCAAGAAAAAAATTTGAAATTGTCCTTGGGCTTGCAAGAGCGACACCTTGTAACCAAACTGGGTTTGCAGAGTTACAGAGCTTATATTTCTTTTGCTGTTCTAACCCATTTGATTTTTTGTTATTGCATTTACGTGGACGTGGGATGAAGCAGACCATCACCAGATCTAGTCACAGCAATGCAGATGCTGTTTATCTGACATCTTCAGGAGCAGCGCTCCCCTCTGTGTTAGGCTCCTGTTTGGGTGCTGCAGGCTGCTACCGATGTTGGACCCCTTAGAGGTGCCTCCTGGGTGCACAAAATACTCCCTCTCTGCCTTTGCATTTCTCTGGGAGCAGAGGAGCCAGTCTGTGATGCCAACACCACGACTGCCCTGGTATGGCCATGGACAGCTTCCAGCTGCCCTCCTGCGGGGTGGTTTCCATCCCAGACCTGCTGCCACCCTTCGACGAGTGCCTGCTGCATGCAGGGATGGGGCTGTTCTCCTACAAGGAGAACACAGCACTGGTTTGTATGAATATAGCACACAATGTCTATGTCTGAGTCTACCACATTCAGCCCTTTCCCACTGATGAACTGTGAGAACCAGCAGGATTGTAACTTTTATGACCAGAAGTAATTGCTAAATAGGGATTTACCCAGATCACTGAGCTCAATCGTTTGAGCTCAGTAACTTGTTTCTCTGAAGTCTACGTTGCTGTGAAGATACCGGGAGATGGAGTGCTTCTTTGTCCCCAAAACTGGTCACCATCATTTCTCAGTTGTACACTTTCCTTCTGGTTTAATATGCTTGTCCTTAGCTCCCAAACCACCTGTGCCTTTGGTAATGTGAAAGATCTCAGTAGCACTGAATATGTTCACCCCTTCAAAAGCATGTACATTAAGCTGTCTCTCAGTCCTCCTTGGTAAAAATAAGGAAAGATTTAGCTTCTTAAGAGGCTGCCTCTAGGGTCTGCCCTGCTCCCCTGTCCTCATATTGCTGCCATGCCTGTTATGTCCATGACAGATGATTAACATTCCTGCCATTCTGCATCAGAAAACTAGAATCACAGTTTCCAGAACTGAGGATGTTTCATTTTTCCCCAAGCTCTGGAAAGGCCTCGTGACCAAACCAAGCACTCTGGGATGAGTTTAACTGAAGACTTCTCTGTGGCTGAGATCCTCCCAGCAACAGGTCCTGGGAATGCATCCATGGGGTCGGCTGATGCTGAATAAGGAGCTGATGGTTTCTGCAGGACAGTGTGGGACATGGCTGCACCTTACCCAAGTGCATGGCTCTTCCAGAAGCTCAGAGGAGCCACCATGCAACGGCTCATTTCTGCAGCAGATTGAATCAGCAGAATGAATAAAGAACAAACAACAGATTTTAAAAGATGGAAAAACAGCCTCTTATTGAGGTGAAGCCTGACAAAATACCCAATTGCTGTTCAGAGATAGCATGACTTGATAAAGCTGACAGGGTAGTACTGCACTGGACATGAGGGTTGGCATCCCAAAGGAATCCTTGGCCAGCTGGGACAGGTTTGATGATAGTGCTATGATAAGTATCAGCAGTGTTTTGAGTTCATCACATGCTCAAGGAAAGGTGTTGACTCAAACGCTGAAAGAGGAGCAGTATCAAGTTGTTAGCATAGGGGCTTTTTAAATGGCCTTGAAAAGGAGAAAAACACCAACAGCACCCAAACATCATAGGAAAAATGATTCAGTCTGAAAGCTGGACTATTTATGCCAGGTTATGACAACGCTTTTAGGTCCCAAAGCTCTGAGAGAAGGCTGGGGCGAGGAGGTTCAAGATGTAAGACCTTGACTGCCAGAGTTGCTCATTGAAGAAAGAAGTTTCCTTTTTATGATGTGTTTATTTAGTTCAGCACTCAAAGAAAGCCCCTTATAGAATCATAAAATGGTTTGGGTTGGAAGGGACCACCAAAGCTCATCCAGTCCAACCCCTGCCATGAGCAGGGACATCTTCACCAGCTCAGGTTGCTCAGAGCCCCGTCCAGCCTGGCCTGGGATGTCTCCAGGGATGGGGCATCCACCACCTCTCTGGGCAACCTGGGCCAGGGTTTCACCACTCTCATTTTAAAAAATATATTCCTCATGTCTAGCCTGAATCTCACTTCTTTTAGTTTAAAACTATCACCCCTTGTCGTATTGTAGCAGGCCCTGCTAAAAAAAATCTGTCCCCATCTTTCTTATAGGCTGCTTTTAAGTACCGAAAAGCCTCAATAAGTTATCTTTGGAGCCTTCTTTTCTCCATGTTGAACAATCCTAACACTCTCAGCCTGTCCTCACTAGAGAGGCGATAATTTTTGTGGCCTTCCCTGAACCCTCTCCAACAGGTCCCTGTCTTTCCTCTGCTGAAGGCTCCCATGCAGCTTTCCCTCTGCCTTCAACCTGTGAGGTCCAGAGTGGACATCCACCGTCCTCCTTTCTCTCCATGCCAGGGCCAAGCCCAAGAGCTGTGCTCACCCTGCCGTGCCCTTGGCTTTGCCTTAGGTGGAGAAGAGCCAGGAGTATCTGTGGTTTGCAGCAGGGACAGGGAGAATACCCACTCACCCCCCAGCTAGCAAGTGCCTGACCTGGTACCCGCTAGGACAGAAAAACTGGAGGTCAAAGAGCCCCTGGGTTCCCAGTCTGGGCCCAGGTTTTGGCCACACATGGTCTCACCTCCAGTTTTAGAGGTAAGAAATCAGACAGAGAGCACATTGGATCTGTACCGACCACACTTCTGGAATTGTCTTTCTGTCCACAGGAATCACTGTCCAGCTGCAACTCCCTTCCCAAGCTGGGTTTAGTTCATCACAGGACAGAAACATACCCCAGAGCCTGTGTACCCCATTAATGCCCACTCGAAATCAGCCTGTTGGGCTTTTCTCACTTCATAATGTTCAGACAAGAACCTGTTACGCTTTTTAGGTCTGCTTTTTCCTTTACCTCCAAGGAAGCAAATGGCACAGCTCCTTGTTCCCATGGCCTCCAGAGTGGTTGTGAGCAGTAGCAGTGACATCTGAACATGCTGAAGCAGTGATATTCTAACCTCCTGAAGCAACGACATGTCAATGTCCTAGACCAATGACATGATAACAACCTGAAGAAATGACATGCTAGTGCCCTGTTGAAATGACCTCTCAACATCCTGGAGCCAGAGGTAAGAACCAAGTCCTCACTTGAGCCTCAGCAATATTAATATTTATTTTACCAGAGGACCATGAGGCAGATCGAGTGCATGGCTTATCGGTTTTGGCACAGAGTGACTTCATACAAAAATGCAAGACTGCCTGAGAAACTATGCTGATTGCATTATCAGTATTATTATTGTGTTCTTTGTCTCTTTTTATTCTTCCAACTAGTCCCCAAGCAGCTCAGTTCATCCTCCGTTTCTGTCCCCTGGGTACAATTATTGATCCCCACTCAATTGTCTTTCCTGCTGCAGAAAGTCCTCTCTTAAAGCAGATCCTTTGCAGTTTTATTCGGTTCCTCAGAGGATAGAAAAATATACCACAGCTGACATTTCCCATCAGAATGCACCTGAAATTCCAACAACGAGCAAAAAAAAACCCAGCAAAACTCCCCAGCCACAACCCACCGAGAAAAACCCAGTCCCATAGTCAAATAGTTCCAAGAAATTCACAGGGACCTCACTCATGTTTCCCAAACAAATTCCTTGCTGGGAATTATTGGCTCAGTTGGAAGCAAGCATTTTCTTCCCCTCTGTGCAGTGTTGCATCTCAGATGACAATTTAAGAACCATTTGCCCACAGCTGGCTGACTCTAGAGATGGCCAATTTACCATTTCATCCACTGATCCGCAAAATAATGTCACTAAAAGGGGTCAGAGCGCGGAGCCTATTCGGTTATCAAATCATTTCCTCTTTAAAAAGTAAAGTCTTTTTGTGCCCTAGGAATATTCACACCTTTCTAATACCCTGCTGTAAATCATTCAGTCCTCAGAAGAAGAAACGTTTAATATTTGTTGCTTTTAATCTGGACAGGAGACCAGGCAGCCTTCTCCTGCAAAGCCAATTGAATGCTATAGAGCTTGTCCATGGCTTGCAAAGACAAGAAACCTGTCTTCCTGGTGACTGATAAACAATGAAAAAGACCCATCTCAGGGAGAGGATTGAAACGATTCAGCAAACGCTCCAGCAGTGGCCTAGATGGCATTAATCAACTCTTGTGTTGAAGATGATGTGTGCGGTCGTCTCACAAACCAAGTTCGTGGCAGCAGCTTCAGCAACACCTCTGAGTCAGCTACAGTTTTGAAACCTCGAGGTACCGAATTTCCCAAGTGAACTCAGAGTGGTTTCCCAAATGGGGAGTCAAGTGTGGAGAGTTTGGAGCCCATACATCAGCAATGAGACTGGGACATCGTCCAGTTGTAAATCTCCCATCGAGGAAGTCAACCAAAGGGCTTTTTGTGCAGGATCTCACCCAAAATGGAGAATGTCATAGGAGACGAAAATGCGCAAAAAACTTACTGCACGAGGCCAGTCTTTAGTGCAGGTTCTTTCTTCTGCCTTTCCTCCATCTATCCAGAAGCTGAGTTACTTGGTGGAGGGTCCATGACACCTTCTGAGAGCACCTGCTTGGTTTCTGCCCATACACAGAGACGCTCCCAGGCTTGCTCCTTGGGTCTGGGCTTGTGTTTGTGTCTGGAGCCAGCCATGGGGGAGGGATCCCCAGCCTGTCTTTGACCGCAGAGCATGCCCAGCAACCCAGCTCAGCGCTGCTGGTGTGAGACCAGCCTCTGGCATGGGCTGCAGCTGTGCATCATCACTTCCCACAAACATTGTGGTGTGCAGCCACCGTGTCCACAGAAACCCTCAAATTTCGGTGGTACAGGTGAGAGAACCTGTTTGGCAAGTGCTCCACAGCCCAGGAATTTGGGTCCCCTCTAATCTGATCTCCACTGCATGCCCACACTGGCCCTGTGGCTCTTAAACCCTCTGCGGAGCATCTTCTTTCTTGAAACTGTGTCACCACGTCATGGAGTCTGCAGCAGGGCTTCCCGATGCCCCGGTGACATCTATGGGAGTGCAGTCCTGCCAAGACCAGCAGAAGAAAAGCATCTCTGAACATTCTGCTTTTCACTGGTTTGTTTTTTTTCTCCCCAGTGTGGTGTGTCGAGAATCTGGATATCACCCCAGGTCCATCTCCAGCCATCCCGTTTCCATTTCTGCCTGTACTTTGCCAGGGACTGCAGCCAGGTTGTCTCCTTTCAAAGGTCAGTAGGAAACAGGGTTAATACATCCACGAATCTGCAGCACAGCCCTCCTGGTCCAGAACCCAGGCCACAGACACCACTGGGCACTATTTGAACTGAAATCAGAAAAGGTCCTTGTTGTGCTGCCTGCAGCAGCCCCCTCGCCAGGGGATGCCATAGGGTCACTGCACCCCACTGCTTTCCATGCTCCTCACAGATGTTCTCCAATAAATTTTCTCTGCAATCGTTTTGATGCTGAGTCAAGTGGATATCCACATATTTGCATCAGAGGCAAGATCCCCTGTGCTCTGTGTTTGGATACCTGCAGCTTTTTGATTTAAAAACCTGCACGTTTGGAGGTGGTTGACGGAATTTTTTTTCTTGCAGGCTTTCCCATTCACCACAGCCCATAAGTGGCTTTATGCCAGCTCTGGTGATGACACATTTTGCAGGTCTGCAGGGGAAGTGCGAGAATTTCCTTTGGGAGGGGGAATTTGTGTGATTTTGAAACTTATCTGAGTTTGAAATATTGGTTCCAAACCAAAACATAATAAAAAAATATGTTTGAATTTCCAGAGGAACAAGTGCGACTTCAAATGTCAGAAGAAAATTCTCCATCAACACAATCAATGCTCCTCGTTCCAGGCTTAGTATTTTCTGAACTGTGCTGCTGTTTGCAATAGAACATGCATTAAAAATTAATGAAAAGTCGTTTCAAAACAGAAAAAAAAAAAGGCAAAAAGGAAAGAGGCTCTTGGAAAAGGCTGAGAGAATATCTTGACCTTGACTGGCAGGAAAGTGCCAGCGTTAGTTCTTGCAAAGTGACTTTTGGTTGAAAGTTCTACATTCCCACAGAAAGTTTCAATTTTTTTATATAAACTTTTATTTATTTATTTATTTATTTATTTTTCCTGACAGAAAGGGACTCAACCTGAGTATTTGCAAGCAGCTGTCTAAATAAGCTATTTCAGAAATGTCTTCTTGTGACACTGAAAGATGATCAAAAGTATTTTTGGTCACTGAAGTCGATATACTTAATGTCGCACATTTTCCCGCTACATTTTTCCCAGCGCGTTTCCCAAAGCTGTAGGGCATCGCACGTCTCTTCTTGGGAATTTTGTCCTGGGGGTTTTGCTCCGTCTTGGGCCCATCTGCATCTCCTGCTGCCATCTTATCCCATTCCCTCTTGTCTGACCCAGCGTGAGCTCATTGCTTCTTCCCTCCTTTTTGGCAGCCTGATAACCTATCAGGGACCACAGCCATTTGTTCACAAAGTGTGTATCAGTGCCCACAGGCAAATTTGAAGTCCCTAAATCCCCTGTTAGATGCCTCAGTGGTGCATCGAATCTGGTTCAACAGTCTGTTAAGCACCAGACCCTCCATAAAGAGATGGGGATGGGCCTGTCCCTTTCTTTCCACTGCAATTTGCCCCCCAGGATGAATAGGAGCATCGCAGCTTGAAGCTGATTATTTTTTTAACACTTGGAGACTTCTGCCTGGGAAAGTAAGATCCGCAAGCATTTGTGCATAAAGTGTAAGTAAATTGAGGGTGATTTTCCAGAAAAGTTGCTGGGCTTGTGTGTGACAGCTCGGAATTGCAGGGACGCCCTGGCTGAGCGGGCTGCATCCCATAAATGGCTTTTGCTGGAGGAGGAGGAGGGGGAAGGCGGTGAGGAAGATGGGTGGGGGAAGCTGGTGCCCCCACGGTGCCATTTCTCCTTCTGCAGAGAGGAAAGGCAAACACCGTTCTCAAACGAAGCTGCGAGCGTGGGGAAATCGCACGTTGGTTTCCAAAGATACAGCGGATCCGGTGTCTGACCGACCCGAGCCCCTGGGATTTTCTCCCTGTCCCCTGTACAAACAGCTTGTCCCTTGCTCATCACCTCCCGGCGCAGCTCGGCCACGATCACCAGGCTCTGCGGTTGCTGTCCCTGTGTGCACAACATGCGCTCTCACACAATGCGACAAAGGAACCTTGTAAAACCGGGAGCAGGAGCAGTGTTTGGCCCTCCAACCCCTGACCCTCCAACAATTCAGTTAATGATTCTGGTTATCAGATATACTGGCTCAGCAGTGCATCCATCACTGGGCTGACAGGGAGTCAATCCTATAAGGGGAGGGAATGTGCAAACACATTCAGTCATGGCCCCTCCAACCACTGGCGAGCCTCCCCTTGCTAAATCCAAGAACAAACAGACATTTCCACTGGGGGAAGATCTGTGATTTATTATAAAATAATATACAAGAAGGGCCTGTAGATGCTGGCAATGCCTCACATGCAGGATAAACCCATGAGATGCTGCTTAGCTGCTAATGCTCCTTGTAGTGAATTGGGGGAAAAGCAAATAAGCAATTGTGCTTTACTTTCCACAACAGTCTTTGCCTGTTCCTCTGCAATATTTTAATTGCATTGGGTTCAGTCCTGCAGCCCAGAACTGAAGTCAGCAGCTTTCTTTGCTGAACCTGATGTTTACACCTTGCATCTGTAGTGTTTCAATGTCTCAGCTCTGCACTGAAGCCTCTTGTCCCATTTGTTTTCAGCCTCTGCCCAGGCCACCATGACCCCCCAGTCCTGCCCAGTTCCTCTACCTGCTTTTGGTAGATTATTCTGTAATAAAGCATGGCAGTCTTTGCATGATGGAAAAGGTCTCTCTGTTCTCGTATTTGGGGGAGGATGGTAAAGATGCTGTCAGCTACAGCAGCCCCAATGGCACCAAAGTGAGGAAGAGAGAATTGCTGCTGTGACAGCAACAGCCCAGGGTTGATTTGCCCACACTTGGACCTGACCCAAAGCCTTCTAAGGCTTGTGACTGCTGGATCACCCCTGTATTTTTGGATTTCACAGTATTTTCATGGTGAGAAAGGTCTGAGACAAAACACTGAAATACGGCTGCTAAACTCACCAGCTTATTTTTAACAGGCTTGGAAAATTCTGGAGACACTTCCTCTGAGCAGGCAGCACAGAAACAAGCCTGAATCCAAAGTCTCTAAAGACCAGTCCCTCCTTCTGCTCAAATGCCATCAGAAATCCCCACTCCTGTTTCGTTTTCTTGCCTCATAATGTCACACGTGTGCGGGGCGGGCAGCAGGGATGCACATGGCATTTCTCAGGGTGTGGATTTTCACTCTCTGTATGAAAGAAACACTTCCAGAGGAGAGGTCCAGAGAAATGATCATCAAATCGCGACCGTCCAGGAGAACCAGGAGACGACCGACCGCAGGGCAGGGCATGCATTAACCAGCCCAGCGTGCATCTGTTTTGCATAGCAATTATTTCAAATAAGGCCAGGGTTAATTAGCTGCTCCTGGTTGCTGCTGCCTGAAACAGGCCTCCCCCTGTGCAAAGGGCTGCAGTGCAGAGCAGACCTGGCACTTGCCTTCACTCCTAATCAGACAGCACCAGTTGGGCTTTGAAGGGGTGGCAAACACCGTGCTGAGGTTTATATCTTATTTTGGACGCCTCAAGCTGCCCGAAATCTGGGCTTAGCCTTCTCAAAGCTCACTCATAAGCAGATAACAAGGGCACAGGAAAGCTGGCTGTAGCAGGGATAAGGCACCTCCTGTCTGATGGGTGCTCTCTCGAGTAAAGTGCCCAATGCCAAAAAATTCTTCCTGAGAGCCCTGGTGCCCCCTGTACAGGCTCATGGATAGTAAAAACCCACTTCATTGGGGTTTACAACCTGGCCAGGTGCAGCATCTGTACACAGCGCTGCTTGCAAGGAAGAAGCTGGCCCCATCCTCAGAGCAGTGGCCAGCTGCAGGGAAGCTGCAATGAACACACAGGTTACCCTGGCACTCTTTTTCCTCCCTCCGTGCTTTTATGGGATTCCTGAGGAACACGAATGTGGCCATCAGCACAGCAAGAACAGCCTGAGTGATTTCCAAGTAGCCCTGTCATGCCCGAGTCTCTGGTCCCACGCTGTGGGACCCCTTGGCTCTGGCCAGGCCTCAGAGTGACCTCTGCGTTAGGGAAGCCGCACCATAGCACTGCACGATAACAGCAGATAAGGGAGTTCCTGCTGTGATTATGGCATGACCAAACAAGTTTCCTGATCCCATACCTACGCCTGCTGCTCCTTGAGACAATACTGTTATCCCTGGCAGGAATGTGCAGGCAAGCAGGAGCAAACCAGAGCCGCAAGCCCTGCTACCCTGTATCAAATAAACATCACTGTGTACCCTTGTCCTGTGCAAGTGGCTGGCTCAGGGACTTGGGGCAGGGAGATTTCCTAAGAAAATGTCCTAGCAGGGCAGAGCATTGATTTCAAAGGTATAGTGAAAAGAGAACAGGATGTGAACCAATACTGAAAATATGACAAAAAGCAACTGAGTGCAGAGAATGTCTCTTTGCCAACATGCACTCGGATGCTATAGGCCAGCTGAGACTCATGGCAATGGAAATGTTCTTCACTCCACCAGCTCTCCACAGCTCCACCACAGATGTCACAATTGCTCCAGTGTGGTGGTCCAGCACGCCCTGAGCTAACCCCCAAAGCATCACTGCCTGACTGTCTTGTCCAGCAGAAAAGCTCTCTGAAGCTTTGCATATGTGGTCTGGGCTTTGTTGGCTTGGCTGCAAGAGCAGAGTCTGGCTGGCAGGCTGGCTTGAGCCTTGTCAGTGCAGTCCTTACTGGCTCAGGACGAGCAAGCCTAAGGAACATTCACCAATGTTTGTTTGGTGGTTTTGGTTTTGGTGGTTTGGTTTTTGTTGTTGTTTGTTTGTTTGTTTGTTTGTTTGTTTTGTGGGACCGTTCATTCACATGGGCACTGAGCTGGGTAAAACCTTGTGCTCAAAGTCACGCACATCGTTGCCAGGCTTGTATTGGCATTTTAGGGTAGAGCGTGTGCTGACCCGTGGGGGAAGGCTTTGCTGAATTGGGACCTCACCCACAGGGCCTTGCCTGACTGATTTTCCTTGCCATTGAGGGATTATCACTTTCCTTTCAAGTGAGCTAAGAGCTTTCTGGTGCTTTATAGTTGGCTTAGCTGCTGTTCCAGCAGCAGATGAGAACAGAGAGCTCCAGATCCACTCAGGACTGTGCCTCTCTGGTCTCTTCTATGCAGATACTTGAAGATACACACCTGATTTCAGAGACAGACATATTGCACCACCGTTGTATATTCAAGTCCTACTGTAAACATATAGACACCATGTTATTCTTACCCTCTTTATATAGCAGTGAAGTCATCAGTGCTGTACCAGTAGAAAACAAGGGCAAATGCAGCCCAAACAAGGCCCATATCTGCGGCTTTTCAAGTACTTAAAAGGGGCCGATAAGAAAGATGGGGACAGACTTTTTAGCAGGGACTGTTGCGACAGGACAAGTGGTGATGGTTTTATACTAAAGGGGAGGAGATTCAGGCTAGATATGAGGAAGAAATTTTTTACAGTGAGGGTGATGACACACTGGCCCAGGTTGCCCAGAGAGGTGGTGGATGCCCCATCCCTGGAGACATCCCAGGCCAGGCTGGACGGGGCTCTGAGCAACCTGAGCTGGTGAAGATGTCCCTGCTCATGGCAGGGAGGTTGGACTGGATGAGCTTTGAAGCCGCCTTCCAACGCAAACTATTCTGTGATTCTGTATCTGTGTGACTTGGTGCACAGCTGAAAGTGTTTTCTGAATCCCTTGTTTTAGCAAGCTCAGTGCATTTGCACTCATTTAGTTTTGATGCTTAACCTGCAGTCCAGACAAACAGCACCATGTCATGCCAGGGTGTGCACTCAGCATGTACAGTTGGTACAAAGGAGCAAATAACGGCCTGTTTGACCATGGTATTTAGCACAGCCCACAAGAAAGAGCTTTCCACATATCTCAGAGGGCTCATTTGCATTGAGAGAGACAGTTTGCTCCTGTGAATGCTTCCTGGCCTGCCCAAACAGTGCCACCTCAATGGCTCTTAAGAAACACTTTAATAGGTATCAGTGCATAAAACACTGGAGGTGCAAATCAAAAAGGTCACCAGAAAAATTACTGCGAAGTTCGTTGGTTTTATTTGTTTTTCCCCGTTAAGAGTTAATTTGCATTAATACAGAGAGATCACCAAGAGTTTTTGCTGTTCTTCAAGCTAGTTTCTGCAAAGGACCCATAACGCAGAGATGATCTCTCCTCCTCGACAGCAGAGAACGTGCTCGGATGAATACTCCTGGAGTTGTCCTGAGGTGCAATGGTTGGACATAGGCTTTTCAATGAATCTCCATAGTGCGCTCAGTAATGTAAAGACTCGCTGGGTGGGCTACCTCCTTTCATCTCGAGAGTCGGGTCAGTGGTTGTGGTAGTCCATCTCCTTGTGTTTTGCCTCTTGGGAACTGCGTCTTGGCAATGGGCTGGGAGCTCAGAAGAAAAGCAAATCATGTGTGTCATGTGGTCAGTTCAGACCCAGGAGGTGAGCAGGTATGCGGAAATAAAACACATTAATGGCATACTCAGATGGTGGTGGTGATTTCTGCTTTACTAAGGAACCAGCTACCAAGTCTCCTGATCTCTACCGCTGCTCAGCAGATAGGCAACTCTATTTTCAGAAGAATAACAATGATAATTTATCTTGGTTAAAGGTGCAATGGGTCTCTCTAGATGTAATTTAGTGCTCTCTAAAAGGAAGAGACTGTAGCTAAACCCTACAGGCATGTTTACTTGACCACAGAAGGCCCTCATCAGAATATCCAGTATTAATATCACTAATGATGACAGCCAACAGTTTCTTCTCCACATGAATTACAATTACATACTTTTACTTGGCTGAAGAGTCCAGTTTTCACAAGGAAAAAATTTTGCTCATACAGAACAAGAAATATTAGCAATATCTACAGATTTTTCTTTCCTAGTATTTTTTTTTTTGACGCTGTGTTTTCCACCACTAATTTGTTTCAAATTATTTCCAATGTTATTCGACTGGTATGAATGATCACGCACCACTTTTCGCTTTCAGTAGCCCCCATGTGTCTTCAGATGTTCCACATTTTTACAGTTAGCCTCCTGATACTATTCAATCTCTTAAACCAGCCAACCAGCCACCACAAGAGGGTTTGCCAATCTTTATTTCACCACCAAACCACTGAAAAAGTCTGGCATTTGACATCTGAGCTATGTGTTCCTCTTACCTCAAATTCACCTTTGCAAATGTTGCTTCTCTAACAAGCATATTTTAAGGACCGCTGCCCTTGATGTCCGCCGCTATGTCCTACACTTAACATAACAAATTGCTCTGTAAAGACCATAGGCTGAAGCAACTTTGGAGGTGGCTGTTACCAATGTGTAGAAGTGATACCACAACAGAGCCTCCAAAAGTGGTACAACTTAAGAAGCTCTGTAGAGCAAAGGTAACAGCACCAGCTCTTCTCACAGCTGGAGATGCAATGTGTTAATAGGCACCAGTGTGAAGGGAGCCACGGAAGTATTTCAGCTAGAACCCAAAACAGATGAAACGACTGAACAAGAAGGCACTAGGAAAGCCTCAGACTGTCTGGAGGGGGAAGTCATGACAACCTCAGCAGCCTCTGACAGGCGACGCGTCACTCAGACATCCTGAGGTGCTGTGACGGATGGGGACGTGTTGCGTTATCTGGGCTGAAACCGCTTCCTCAGCTCTGGGGAAGCCCAGTGCCTCTGTGAATCATATCCTGGAGTGCACAGACCAGAGCCCAGCTGTGTCTGCTGTCACCTCCCTCTGTCTGTCTGTCTGGACTGCTCCTCCAGGAGGACAGAGGGCTGGTACTGCCCAGGGAACGCTCAGCAATACCCAACCTGGCAGCCCGCACTTAGTCCTATATCACTATCCCTGCTAGGGAAATTCCTTCTGAAGAATATTTGACTCCCTGTATCTGCAAGACAGTCTCCAGGCATAGCAGGTTTGCTTTGTGACACTGCTCCATCACTCATCTGTCTGCCAAGGGATGAAGACGCGAGTCTCACTCCCTGTGACAAAGTTGTCTTCTGCTGTGATGCAGAGGCTGCATCTCAGTTTCATTCTCAGAAGGAAACCTTCTCACAGGTTCTGCGGATGCTAATTCCTGGCCTCTTCTAGTAAACCTCCTCTTTTATTTCTATGTTCACCACCACCCCCAAACTGTTACTTGGCCAAAAAGCTGCTAGAATTAAATAAAATAAAATATAAAGAAATAAATGTGCCAGTGAGCTGAGGGAACACCTTTCTTTGAAATGCCCTAGCTAGTGACAGCTCTCCAGACCCCAAGGAGGTGCTAGCAGCAACCAAGGCGTTTGCAGTGGGGTCCAAGACCTTGCTCTGCCACTCGTGTAACACACAAGCTTCTGCTCAGGATGCTCAGAAGTGAGCTGCCCATTTTGGGCAGCCTCTTCTCTGTGGAGCAGGAGGAGATTGCTTTCAGTTGCTCTGTCTTGTCAGGCTGAGTGATTGTGCCTCAGGACTGCACGCGTATATTTGCTGCTCAATCAAAGAGCAAGTTGCTGTCTAGAATGAGACCGGGGGCTGCATCTTTCAGATTCAGGTGTCTGTCCTGCGGAAAAACTGGAGGTGAGCCAGCACCGGACACACACTTGTTTTACCCCAGACCCTATTTTGATGTATTGCAGAGAGTTGAGACAGCTGAGAACACACTTGGGTTTTGAACCCCACAACATCCCCAGCTGCAGCTCCAGTCCTAGAGCCAACTGCTGCGCTGTGTTGTACCTCTCTACTCCAATGGTATTGCTGCATCCTGCTAAGTACCTGCCTTCCTAACACTTTCTTGATGAATAACCCCCTGCAGACACTTTCTACTGTCATTTGCAGTCACTTTACTCCACTGAAATCTGCATGCAGCTTGTCACCAATTTCAGCTGGGCAGCTGGATCTGACCCTCAGAAGTCAGGACACTGCAATCAGTAGGTTTCATTGCCTATAAAATGGAGCTGAACGCCATGCACGTTTTTCTTGGAGCCCTTGTTCGGCTTGAAGATCCTCCTCCAGCCCACCACAGAACCTGCCCTGCAGAGCAGTCCCCTCCTTCCCGCCCGGATGGGACACGGGGCGCTGGAATCTCATTCATGCATCTGCTGTTGCACCGCTGCTGCCAATCCAGCCTAGGCTTTAGGAGAGGAGAACATGATCGCTTCGCAGGGCACTGGTGGAGTCACTGCACAAGCGGAGAAGACCATCTAATCCTCGCATTCCTGCAGGAAAGAAAGCTCTTAGTGAGCTAAACATAAATGGCCAACGGTGTGTGTTATTTTTAAGTCAGAAAGCCTGAAGGCAAGGTTTAAAGGCGAGCCTAATAGCATTTTTTTCAAGTCTTAAGTCCCCTTGTCTCCTGTCTGGATTGCGTCAGCTAGCAGTGACATATTTTGGTGGGGGAGCAGTCTTTGTCCCTGTTCTCATGGCGCTTTAAGCCTCTGTGCATGGCTGGACCAGGCAAACTGAGACACGGAGCAAATGCTGGCTTCCATCTACATATCTTGTCATCTGGGATTGACAGAGACCACAGAGTGGCCTCACGAAAGCACAAAGTCAAACGATATGCCTGCCTGATGTTTCGCGTTTCACCATGCCTCTCTTCCCCGGAGCCGAGGGGATGCTCGCCGTGCCCACAGTGATTTCCCTGCCCACCAGCCGTCCGGCACCCACCGCCATCAAGAGGCCACACCACCTCCTCCCTGCTGCCCTGACCAGGCACTGAGGATGCGAAAACCCAGCCCATATCCTCCTTCCCCCTCCTCTCCTGGCCTCAGGGGCTGGGGCTGCACCAGCCCCCCCAAGTGCCCAAGAGCATCACAACTCCTGCTTGCTGTGCTCCCACGTCCGCCAGAGCACCGACCGAGACACAAATCAATGTCTTCGCACTATGGATATGTCCAAATCCCACATTTAGACGTGTTGTCACTGTGTGGAGCAGTGCTAGGAGATGAAATGAGAGTAGCAAATGCAGGAGGAGCACAGCATATGCCCTCTGAGAAGCCTGGGGGATGCAGCCTCTGGACCATCCCAAGTACATACTGATACTGCATGGCATTAAGTAATGGGTTCCTATTTAACACTTTCTCCATTGGAAGCAACTGTAGAGGCACTTTAATGGTCCCCCAGACTCCACAATATCTGCCACAGCTATATTTTCATATTCCAGCAATCATTTCTGACACCACCACCATTTCTGTGAGACTGCTCCAGCCAGCTCTGCCTTGACTGCAAAATATGACCATCTTTGACTTCTGCAATGTTTTATACTCTAAAATTAAGGTGAATGCTTTTGTTACAGTACAGACGGCTCTTGCTGAAACAAGAAGCCATTTGATCATGGATGAAATCCGGAAGGTAGGTGGGGTTTTTTTTGGAAGGAAAGATGACTCCTGGGGACAAAGAAGCCCAGCTTTTTCCCCGTATAGAAAGGATTGAGGACAAACTTGGACATCATTGTGCCACAATGCTGATGAATGTGAGAGGTGATGGGCGGCAGCCGGCCGGGCCCCAGGGCTGAAGGCTGAGTGCAGATTTCAGTCTGTCTTTCAGGATGGCCTCACCTGCGTACATACCAGCAGGGCTGACACTCAGTCCTCAAACCCCCAAACCTGTGCACACTGCTGCTGCCGTCCATGTTTCTCAGTGTGATGAAGACACAGAGACATATGACACAGAAAACAACCATTGCTGTTTTGTTTTCTGAACACAAACCTGCCCAAATAAGCTGTCCTATTTTGTTCTTTTCTAGCTCTGGCTGTGACACCTTCTCCGTTTCTCCTCTTTTCAGTGACCTCATGTGCATTTTTGCTCTTCCTGTTTCAGGTTTTGCTGTCTCATTTTCTATCACCTGAAGACCCTTGTTCTCACAGACAACAGAGATAAGGGAATTCAGATATATATTCCTCTACCCACCAGGCCAGTTTCCAAAATTTCCTTTCCTCCTCAGCTGTACCATGCTGGCACCTACAGAACAAACGGGACTAATCTGAAAGCAAAGTCCCCGGCACAAACAGGGGAAGGCACTCATAATATGGGGCAGACCCCACATCTCTACAAGTGGGTATCTAGAAGCAGCATTGGCTCAGGGGCAGCAACATGATGTTCATGTGAAAGCACTCAGGCTTGTAACCAGGGCCTCATGCCCACTGGGTGATGGAGTCTGGGCAGAACCCAGTGTCTGTGCATCTTCTTCAGGCTCCCTTGAAACAGAGAAGTTCTGACTTGGTGCAGAGAAAACGAAGTAGAGGAAACACCGGCATTGATTTGGGGATGGAAGTGAGGGGACCTTGCTTCTGAATTTTTTAATTAGTTGAGTCATGTCAGTGAGAACAAAATCTGTTTAAAGCAGCCAAACTGATCTTATTAACAATACAGATGTGAATGCACTGACTTCCTGGACAGAGGAAAGACTCTCATCTTCAGCAGTTTCATTAAAATAATTACTTCTACCACCTCTCCCTGCCCCCTGCCCTCACTATGGGTCCTCACTTTCCCATGCTGGTGACTGTGCTGGGGTATGCCCCCGATAATCTTCTGCTATCCTGGGGGCCTGGGAGGCAGGAGGGCCATGGAAAGAATCCCAGCATTTCCATCTGTCGAATTCCCGAGTGGTAGAAACCTGACCCTGCACGGAGTGGGTATGGGCTGCATTATTGCTGCTGTGGCAGAGCAAGCAGCCTGTGCTCCTTGCCATGCATTATTAAGTGAGCTCAGAGAAAGGAAAAGACACCAATGAGAGGGCGAGTGAACCTGAAAAGCTGAAAAGTCAAATCTATTCCCGTAATAAAAAAAAATAAAATAAATTTAAAATGCAACCCTGAGCAGCCTCAGCAGCTGATGCGGCAGCTGCTTTCATGGGCAGAGCTGACCAGACATGAGACAGAGACATGACAGCCATGCTGATGGTTTGCTGCAGTAGCGTGGGGTTTTTCCACTATTTTAGCAACTGCCAAGAAAGGGAAAGAGCCTGTGCAAAAAATGAGGCAATAAATGTTAAAGCCTGCAATGCACTTGTTTCTGTCCTAATTAGCTCAGGGCTGAGAGAGTGGGAATGATTTACCATTGCACGAGCTGCCTCAGAGCCGAACGCCACACAGGTGGTAAAATCCCATGCAGCAATGTGCAGGCTGCGAGCCTGGCCAAGTGCTCCTGGGGTGGCTTTGCTGGCACCCAGGGCTGGGGGACACCACAGCTGGTGCAAATCATCTCGGTTTTGGCTCCTCAGGCAGCGCATCCCCTTGGTACCAAAGCACATTTGGGAATGGTGGCAGGGTACCCTGTCCCATGCAGGGTCCTGCCATGGGCACAGCACTCCTGAGCCATCAGTTGGTGCTACCCCAAGACCCACATTTAGCCATGCAGGTGTATCCATACAGCCGTGCTCCCAGCCAAACTGCTGCACAATGAAACTGCACAGTGTGAAATACAGGGAAACAGCACGGGTGCAGGGTTTGTCCTCTGATACTCCATCACCCATAGAAATGGCTGGGGTTTAACGGGAGGGAATGTGGACCCCAGAAGTTACCTGCCTCTGACCAGCTGATCACAATCACTGCAACAACGGGAGGGTTTCAGCCAGCAAATGACACTGAGCTCACCTGTGGGGAAAGGCCACCCACCAGTGGAGGTCCTGAGCCAGAGATGTGAACCTGACCAGCTATGTGATCCTTTCACAGTCTTTTTCCTGAGCTTGTTTAGAGGTACTTTTATAGATGCTTTTGCCAATTTTCCAGCCCAGTGGCAATAATTCCTTATATGGAAAAACAAGATCATAGAGGAACTTAATGTGTTTCTAGCTGCTTTTAATGAAATTTAGTAACTTTGTCAAGGAAGTAGAATCAGCCCAACTAATTCTTCATGAACCCAGAACCATAAACTTGAAAGCCTGGCTCAACCAGAGAAGAAATGGCCACTCCTGTTATTTGCAGAAGAGGTAAAATTGCAAAGGGCCAAGTATTGCAAAACCCTAAGCTCTGCAGAAGGTGATTTATAGTTACCTGCAAAGACCTGACTAAGGAGCTCAGGAATCCTGAGCTGAACAACAGTCCATTGATAAGCCCCAAGACGCAGCAGGCCAAACTCTTGGCTACCCCCCAGCTGACCCCGGCAGTGTCCTGGGCTTGCCCAAAAGGCGAATGCGCGCAGGTGAGAGGCACCTGGGAGCACAGGAGGGCACTGCTGCGGGCCAGGGTCTCCACACACCAGTGCTGGTTTGCTTTTGTGAGCAGGGGATGGACCGAATCTATTGCTGGAGGCAAGCAGCTTCATCGCTGTCAAGGGACTGAGGGTCAGGCCTCTGCTAATAGAGATTCCTTTTTTTTTTTCCTTCCCCGAGATGTTTTCTTTCCACTTGCGCTCCTGGAAATGCAGAGGCACACAAATAGAAAAGGACAAATCAATAAGCATTTATGAGCCTTGAAAAAGCTTTCTTCTTGCTCAGGTAAAATCTTAGCTGCGCTCTTTATGTGGCTGGGATGATTCACTATGCTGCCCTCTCCCACACAGGCAAGCAGAAATAAACAGGAATACTTTCCAAATTCAGGCAGGACACCTTCTCTCCCTCCCTCTTTTCCCCAGTATTAGTGTAATTTTCTCCAGACAGCTCAAGTTGTTCTCTCTGAATAGGTGCAAACTCCTGATCATGCTTGGTTTGCTGCAGCACATCCTGGCATGCAGGCGACTGGTCTTCCTGGCAATGGATACGTCCTCGACCAGCAGCTCATCTCCCTGTGTGCCAAAACACTCCTCTGCTCCCCTGAGCTCCACTTTTGCTGTCACTGGAGTCAGAGGCAAAACTTCTCCTGGCTCCAGCATGAGCTGGAGCACGTTTTGCCCAGCAAATCCACCCGTATCACCATATGTTGCTTTCTCTCCCCGTTCTGTTTTCCTTTCGGCCCTATCTATCTGCTTCATCAAAGAAAGGGAGCTGATCACGGCAGCCACGCGGGGTGTTTGCACAAAGGCGGTAATTCAAGCCCCGGCGCGAGCTGTTTTGGCAGCGTAGCCTAGGCACCGCTTGTTGTTTCAGCTGACCTCTCCGGCGCCGCCTGCCCTGGCCTCCTCGCTGGATGCAGGTGTCTCTCACATCAGCCTTTCCCCACACCGGTGCATTTCTTTAGAGCCATTTTCTTGTGATTTGCTTGCAGATGAGGCAGCTCCTGTCCTGGTTAGCAGGACAGCGGAAGATTCTGCACTGGACGGTTTGCACCCTGCGTTATTTTGAAGACCCTGCCAGGCCAAGAGGTGCTGGGCAAGGGCGGCAGGCCAATAACAACACTAACGGCCAGTGCCGCAAGGGCTTTGTCTGCTGTGGGTCTTTGCTTGGGCAGGAAAGCCACATGCTGCTCTCCATCCTGCTGCACGTGAGCATGCACCCATCACTCTTACGGGACTCATCTATCGATGCCTGCACTATCTCACTCTGAGGACACGCATTGCAATTAAAAGGAAATTATGACTTTCTTTCATGTAACTATTCCCTTTGCAGGTGAATCCTGGCAGGGAGGGAGGAACTCAAGCCCTTCTTTTCATCCTTTGCAATGGCCTGGGATGATGCCCTCTGGCCCTTGCTTTGGAGACACTTTATTCCAAATCTGTTGCCATAATCCAAGGTCTTTGTAGTGAGTTTTCTGGGCCCCAACGGGTTTGGAGAAAGTGCAGGGTGAAATTCCCTTTTGCTGCAGCCTCGGTTCGGTTTCTCCCCAGTGCAAGAAATTCCAGGATGGAGAGCAGTCAGATCAAAGAGAGACAATCCCAGCTGAAACATGCACAATTTGCATATTCCATTAAAAAAAATCAAAGGGGAGGGTGTGTAAAATATTTGTGCCCTGGAGCACATACAATGTATGCCCCAACAAGATGCTCCATGTAGGGCTTATACTTATTTATTCTGATACTTAATAACAAAAAAAAAAGAAAAAAAAAAAAAGAAAGAAAATTAGACTCTTGTAATTTTCACATCCCAAATGATTCTGGCTCATCTGATACGCAGACCATCTCCTTGAAAGAAGCGTAGATACCCCTAAAAAGCTTGGGCTGACTTTTGGCAAATTACTTACTTTTGAAGGTCAAACTAAATACATTCCTCGTGCAGTGGGAGGTCCCCCACTGATAGAAATCTTTATTGCCCTGGTTCTGCCATTACATTTAGCACTTGATAGGCCCCAAACACAGGGGAGGCGAGTGGAGATTACATGCACCTTTCTCTGCCAAATTTTAGAATGGCACTGAAAAGCCAAAATGGCAAAGCTGAGTTTGCTTTAGGGTGAGAAAAGCACGGGTCATGAATTTAATTCTGCTGCTGGCTCTGCACCAGCCAGCTGGGTGACAGTGACAAGGTCACTGCTCCGTGCCACTGTTTCTTCACCTATAAAAAAAAAATGTTATTGATCCCTTTTTGGAGTATTTTGAGATTGACTGTTGGAAAAGGAGCTGCCTGAACTGTAGACCATTACCATTAGCATTAATACTCTTATTGCCTTTTATTACAGCTGTGGTGGCTATTGACACTGCTATCCCATGCTGCACCATGTGGTGTTTGAACACACATACTGCCTTTCGCGTGGGGAGATATGACCTGCGCTGCTTATCCTGAGTCTAATGACTGTGTTGTTCTTTCTGTTTCCAGCTCCACAGTCTGCACCGATCTTCACTGCCTTCCAGCAGGAGACAAATAAAAGACCAACTGGTCTGTGCTCCCCGTGGAGGGGTCGGTCACAGGGCTGCTCTGCTGACCTCCATCTCCGAAGCTTTTCTTCCAGAGGTGGGTGCAGGTCACTCATCAGCAGGCCCCAAGGGATGCAGCAAAGGCTGCAGGGCGGCACGTGGAGAGGAGAGGCGGAGGAAGACGATGGGCACACACTCAGATAGGAAAACACCACGGGCAAGAGCAGAGCCTCTCCTCCCACCCATGGCCGCCCCAGGCAGGGGCACAGCCCTCGGGTGTCCCCTGCAGAGCTGCGGGCTGGAGGAGGCGCTCTGCTCCTCTTCCCCGCAGAGGTTTTATCGTGAGTAAAACCCTCCTGTGCCAACACCCCACACTCATCCGAAAACCTGACCCGCCTCGTGCCTCATCCCATGGTCCCATGGCCACCAGGCCTCGCTCCAGCTGTCCTCCCCCTCGGAGGGGCCAGGCGCGGTGGCCGTGCTCGGTAATGCCCTAAGAAAGATGCTGTCTTCCTCCCATTGAGTCCTTCTGGCTGCTGGCATGCTGCAGCAGCGCCGTATTGATTTGCTTAAAGGCAATGGTCAGGTCCTTCATAATTTATTGAAAAGCAGCCGGGTGGTTTTTGCTGACTCCCATGCCTTATGCGGCTCGCATTAATAGCGATCGGGTGACAGCAACGAGTCGTTTTTGAGAATACAATCCCTCTCACAGAGTGCCTTCCAAGAAAAAAATAATACGCAGGAAAAATGCACCTCAAGACACCAAGCATTTTAGTGTTGGTTTGTTTGTTTTTTCCCAACAGCCTGCCTTTAAGGTACATTGTTTCTGGCATCGGGTTTCCTCACGTAGAGACCATTTAAGTACTTAAGGTGCTCTCTATGTACTCAGCCAAATGTTTTGCCAAGAAACCTAGAATTTCTCTGCTTTAAAGGCATAAAGTCTTCCATCTGAGTCTTAATTATAGGGTTGAATACACAATGAAACTGCAGCTAAGCCCCTACATGTATGGAATGTAACACCACTTCACTGTGCCTCACCTGAAAGACAACTTGTAAAAAAGCCACAGATGAGTAATAAACTGGAAGGACACTAATAAGAAAAAAGATTTTTTAAAAATCCCTCCAGTAAATAATTAGCGCCTTTTTTTTCTGATTATGCTTCTCGTGATAAAAGACAAAGAGCTCTGTCAGGAAGTGACTCCATCTGAGAACTAACTTCCAGAAAATGTAGAGTGGTCTAGACCATCTGCTCTTGGCCACGGGAAGGGAGGGTCTCAACCCGTCTGCATTTGAACCACTCCGACATGGGCTCTGAAGCTCCCCTGAACCATGCTCTTGGACTGGGTGTCCCAGAGGAGACCGCAGGAGCAACGAAGTCCCAAACCCACCCTGAGAGAAGGAAGCCCAAAAGCCATCGCTGCTGGGATGTATCCCTGGTGCTACCAATCTGCAGTGCTGGAGTCAATGGGAAATCTGCCCAAGTTTCTGCGGACTTGAGGTCAAGCCCAACTGCAAGGCTCGTTTTGTACCTGGACAGGGGCTGAGGTGTCTCTGCTGATGTGGCAAACCCTACTGCACCTTCAGGTCTCTCCAGAGCACAGCAAAGCTGTGGGCAGTGGTCTCATGGCCGTGCTTGGGCCAGCTCAGACCTCAGTGGCACTGTACCCACCCGACCCTGGCTCCCCACCGCACCATTCCTGCTGCCAGGGCTGTGCCAGGGTGGAATAAAACAGTGTGGATAAAAGGGAGTGCCCAGGAAGGGCTGTACAGACTCTCTTTCCCAGGAAAGAGAGGGGACAGGCTGGACTGGGACAGTGCGTGGGATGGAAAGCCCTGGAGAGGCAGGTTTGCTCTGCGTGGCCACAGCAGCTGACCGTGCTTTTCCTTCCTCACGGGCGATGTGCTGCATGGCACAAAGGGCTGAACGGCAGAGCAAAACTCCCCGGATAAACCCCAGCATGGCTGGGTCGTCTGCTCAGGGGCAGAGACAGGAGCGCAACAAACCACGCAACAGCAAGTTTTTGCTGCCATCACTTCGAAAGAAACGTGCACTGCATTTCTTAGCAGGGGAAGAAGCCTCATCAAAGCATACCTGAAAGGAGGGAGCACGCTTCACCCAGAGCACATAATCTTCATTTTTAACCTGTAATTTATTTTTTTCCATTGAAATATCAAATTAGCTGCTTTAGCTCCATCCCTAATTAAATGTTTTTCTTTTTTCCTTTTTCCAAACGGCAAATTCCTGCAAATTCGAACAAGTCATATCACCTGGCAGAATTAATTTTTAGTCAGGACATGCCTGTCATTCCAAACGAATTAGCTATCTGAAGAGGTGGGTTCGCTGCCTTTCTGTGCACTAACCAAACCAAGCAGTTATGATCCACATAGGGCCAAAAACTATGTTCTTCAGGCGACAGCAACCCCTATGCATACCAGCACCTCGCTGAATCAAAGAGTAAACACCCATTGTACCCAGGCATATGCCGCTGTGGTCTCTGAACCGATGTTTAATGACCTTGTCAGGGAATGTGTGTGCTGTACTCTTACATTTTTAAGAAAGCATAATGGTGCTTTTGTCTTCTGTTTTTTCCTGTGTGGCAAGTTGCAGCTAGTCTTCAAACTTAGCTTAAAAACTTCGCTTATTACTTCTGGACAGTTCTCTTGCCAGTTCTGTGCTTTTCTTTTTTCTTTTTTTTTTCCGCTGTTCAACTGGGTGTCTCAGCAGATATTGAACTTTTTTATTTATTTTTAAGTGCAGTAATTGATAGTTTGCAAACCAGTTGCGTGTCTGTGCATGTGTGTATCTGCAGACTCGCACCCTCCAGTTCATTGAACAACCATACGGCAAGAGCATAACTTCTGCCCGAAGATCTAAAATAAACACTAACGCTCCGTTAAAGGGCCTTGGTGTTTCATCTCTATTCAGCAGGGAGGTTCACTAGGTGGCTGCCTTTTGGCATGTGGCAAAGTCCTGTTAAATGAAATACTCTACGAGCTTTTATAGAGACTAAGAACAGAGAAAATGCTGGATTCACAACTGAAGTGAAACATTCTCTCCTCCTCACCTGGAGGCTTTCAGGAGAACTTACGACCTTTTTACCCATTTTCATCTTGTGGTCATGGGTGCACAAAGCACATGTACAGCTCATCAGCCTGCACTGAATTTGCAGCTACAGACCTGGAAAGCTGCTCTTTCTGGCACCTAAACCCTCAGTTCAGTTACAGAAAAGGGCACTTCATTACAGACAACAAATTGTATGCATACACCCAGAAAGCTGTTACGAGAGCTTCATATAAATTTACTGGGGCCTGTCATCAAGATTTGGAGGTTCAGGAGGATGTTTGGGATTAAGAGGTAGTAGCAACTATTCATCTGGAGCAATTATAAAGCAGTAAGGGGTTTTGATGGCTTTTTCAGTGCAGCTATGGATTTTTAATAGTTCCTTATGTTCCTCTGTTTAACCAGTGTTAATTACTGGAGGCAGTGTTCACAGCACAGGAGTAGGATTCATCTCACTGCATTTTAGGCATTTACAACACAACTGTCTCATCAGAGCTCCCTTCACAGCCATGTAACTTGTTCTAGAGAAAGATGGATGTAATTGATATTTGGGCATTTATTTTAGCATGAGGTTAATCCTGCTTGAAGGCGTTGACCCTAAAGAGACAGCAGCAGGCCACATGGTGGCCAGCTGGATGGAGGTACCTGGAGTGTGTTGGGCAGGTCTACCAACCAACTGCTTTTGCTGCAGAATTTGCAGGAAAATTAGTCAAGGAGCTGGAGGAATCTGATTTTAGCCAGATTTCCTGGAAGGAAGAAAAAGCCCTGAGAAGTGAACAATTGGGAAGGTGTATGAATATTAAAATCTTAGTGGCTCCTGAGGTGCCTGTTAGCCTGAATGGAATGGAAGACACACAACGGGCCTTCCTAAGGAAGATGACTATGAGGAGTTAGGGAGCCTTTGATAAGCTGATTTTTCCTTGAATGCTTCTCGGAAGTCAGCATCCTGCTGCAGGGCAGATGGAGGGAGGGCACCCAGAGCTCTCGGTCTCGATCATGGAATGTTGCTCTTCCAAAACCACCTGAGAGCATCCTCAAGCATACAAGGGACCATCCCAGGAAACCTCCTGAAGGTTATGAGATTTGGTGCAATGATTCTGAAAGAATCAAGCCTTGACAATTTGCCAGGAGACAGACCCACTTGCTTTTGCTCCCATTGCCTGAAGAAGAGCTGTGCAAGAGGCAGTGAGGAACCAAAAAGGTGGGATGAAGGACCACTTCCTCTCCCCATTGCTCCACCACATGCCGCAAACATGGGTGCAAAACACAACCAGGTCTGCAGGGTGGACACTGGAAGGAGATGAGATGAATAATAGAAAGACACAAATGGGAGGCTGGGAGCAGGGTCCTGAGAGGGTGATTTACCTTGGAAAATGTTGGGAAGGGGACTGAATTTCCTTACTCATGCCTCAGATGAGTGTTTCACTCACAAAGATCCTACTCTTTACTCCAGATCAGGAGTTTCAGACTCTATACCCCACATGCCCGTGCTGCCACGTGCTGCAAGCCTCCTAAAAGTCTGCACAGGGCTACCATGCCATGCTCCAGGGATGGACACACAGCTGAGACCTGAGTTAACCAGATGTTACTGTGGGCAGGATGTGTCTCTTCCCCCAGTTGGGATGTAGGTGCTTCAGAAGCCTCCACATCCAATCCCCATGCCTGTTGGTCCTATCCCAATGCTTCCCATGTGCTCACACACCATCTTCCAAGGGGGTCACAAATTGCCACCCCACATAGACTGCACAGGCATGTGAGCACACACTTTTATACGTACCTACAGACAGAGCTTTATAGGTTTAAGAACACAGAAAGCTCCTAAGTCTTTACATAGTGCTACAGGAGGCCATTATGCATAATGTCATAGCATTAAGGACAGCAGCTCAGGTCCAGCACAAGTGCCCCACATGAAGATAATGCTTCCTATTCCAAAGTGCTTACAATCGAAACATAAGAGCAGGGGCAACAGGTGGACACAGACAGCCAGGCTGGAGGGAAGCACACAGCAAAAAAAGGAAACCAAGAAATGCATGGTGTGCTAATGAAGCTGCATGTCCCTTTTACTGAGATTGACTTTGCCCATTTCTTGAAAAGTATTGCATAAAAAAATTTTGTGTGCTCCATCCTGTGTTGTACAGATAATGCTGGAGACAAAATGGATCAGCTATAACCGTATGCTCTAGTATAGGCAAAGACTGGCAACTCATAAGGGCTTGTATCCTGTACAAGAGATCCCAAATTAGATATTTTTGTTTAAACGACACTTCTGCCCTTACAGCTTTTCTCGCCAGCTGTCCGATGGAGGACTATGTTCTATATCTGTTTGTTTACCTACTCTGCTGTAGGAACCGTTCCTATGACAGCTCCTATTAGAGAGAACACCCGCAAGTCTGAAAACCCATGCTCCTTGGTTCAGAAATTAATTGTTCATCTTCATGGGCTGAAGCCTGCATCATTTAAAAAATGGGACAAGCAAGAGTTTAAAGGGGGTTTAGAGCTGCATATGCGGAGTTGCATCTAGAAGATGGCAGCTTCAGATAACGATTTCCAAAATTCCCTCCTGCCAGCATGTTATGTAACAGATTTGAAATTAAAGTTTTCAGTTGCCTTCCGTTGTTAGCTACCTGTCTGATGATAAATCTCCGGGACCTCTGGGCTTGCTGTAGCAGGCACTATGCAAACATATAGAAAGGACACAGCTCAGAGTTTAGAGTAACTTCACAAGATGGGATATTTATTCTATGCTGCTCATTATTCTTCTTTTTTACTCTGTTCATGAATAAGAGCTGGGAAAAGGTTGCTTGCAGCTTCACACAGCTCATAATCCAAGGGCAAGCCCGAACCCAAAAAACCAAATCTCCCACTTGGACACTCCTTCCTCATTGCTGAAACTAAACTGAGGTCCAACATGAAGCTCAAGTTCTGACAGTGTTAGATACAGCAGACATCTTAAAAGCAACCAAAGGTTGCTGCACCAGCAAACGCTCCAGCAGTAGCACCTAATATTGGTGTCACCTTCTTCAGTCAACAGACAAATGCCCATTGCCTGTACCAAGGACGCCAACCTGGACTACAGCATCTAGATGGGAAACATGTTGTTTAGCCGTTCTCTTGTCTGACAGAGGACTGTTCTCGGGCTATGCTTGCTAGAAGATTGGCCTTAGTGTCCAGCAAGTTTGTTCCTGTCACTTCCTGAAGAGACATCCTCATGGAGTACAAAATCAGAAAACGACTTTTCTAATGGGTTATGTTATTTTGCCTTATCTGTGGGTCTTCCCACACAGCAGGATGAACTACGACCGCTGCACACGTTAGCACACTGCTAACACATCTCTAGCAAGGAGCCCATAACATGAGCTTTGCCAAGCACAAGTAACAGGAGAAAGAACCCGCTGGACACCTAACAGGTAAAAGCAGGGCCATGGTGTTTTCATGGTCCCATTTCCCCTGCTAGTTAGATGAAAACAAACCGGGCATGTTACAGTGACTGCCTTGCTCTGTGGCCTCAACCAGGCTTTCATGTCTTGGCTAATGTCTCCTCTTTATCAGGGGCTTTCTGTGATACCTGATTTGAAGGCTCTCCTCTACTTGTCAGTCCCCATGGCTCACAAGCCCCATGGAGGTAATAAGGGGCAAAGAAAAATACCACTTGTTTAAAATTCTAATTTCTGCCCTTTGGCTCTACCCTGGTAGAAGTCATGACACAACTCCTTAAGGTTGTGTCTGCAGTTGGGCAGCTGTGCCCAGGGCTGATCCTATACATTTCATGCTGGCGGATGATAGTAGGCTGAAGAGCAAGTGAAACTTCTGAAAACAAACTCTTCTGTACTAGAAACACAAATCTAGGCACTTTAATTAACAGTTTGGCTCTTAAAGTGATACAGTTGAGTCTCAGTAGCACGAAACACCTTGACAGGGGCTTGTGCCAGAGACCAGATTTCAAGAATTACCTGAGAGGTCTATTCAACCCTACTGCCCTTGCAAAAGACAATTTTGGAAAATGACACATGTATTGAAGTCAGAACCACATCTGTGGATGCATTTGGTGTCCCAGCAAGCTGCTAAAGCAAACACTGGCAGCACTATTCCTTGACTCCCCCTGTAACACAATACAGAGCAGCTCCCAGGACTGATGCTCTGCAGTGCCGTCACCTGAGGAACCACTGGACTCTGCTGGTAAACTAATCCTTGAGGAGAGGATGGAGGGCAAAGGGGAGAAGGGCACACTGAGAAGGATAATCCCCATCTCCTTTGAAAATTAAAAGCTGTGTTCCACTGCTCCAACAACAGGTTGCACTTTACTCTGTGAAACATTCACAAAAACTATGAAATTTTAGGCGTGCAAGCTGCCCCAGCTCTTAGTCAGGTGCCATGCGAAGGGGCTTGCCTGGGTCCCCTGCAGAAGCAGAGAGCAAGCGCCATAGACAACCACTTGTCCCATTGCCCCAAGTGCCTGGCGTCAAACAGGGAAAACATCACCCAGAGGGCTCCATAGATGCAGAGGCACCATGAATCATATCTCCTGCCCATGGACAGTAAAAACCTTATCTCCTCAGACATCTCCATATTTTCAATTTTCAATATTTTATTTGGACCTGCTCCTTGAGAGATGCTTCTCTGTCAAGTCTGGGACTTCAAAGCTGGTGCAGCAAACAGTGCTGAAGGTCTCAGAGCCCAGAGATGACAGCCAGGGCTCAGACGGGACCAAAGTTGTACACACATCCCGGGTAGCTGCCTCTCTCCAGCCTTTCACAGGCTGCCACCTCACCAGGGTTATATTTAGTGAGGCATCTGCGGTGACAGTCATTTTTTCAGTATTTAGGAAATGCTAGTGCCGTCTTCTGGTTGGCTGCCAGGTGCTACTGGGAAACATGTGTTGGGATTATTTTCGGCGCTCCCACCACCAGAGTGCCCATCAATCATGCCTATGGGGCTGCTTCAAGTCTGTCTGGACCACGGCAGCCTCACAAAGTCCTACTGCCTCCCCAGGGTTGGGAAAGCACGAGGAGGCTCAAGGAAGGCATGCGGATCATTTTTTTAAGGAATTCCTGTCATGCCAGGCCCAGCTGAGCCCACCCAGCCCCACTGCAAAGCCTGGGGAAAGAGGTGACGTGTAAAAAGAACAGGCCTAAGCTGGGGGCACACTCTGGATTCGTGCTGAAGTCTTCCTCTGAAATGGTTCCCGGGAGGAGAAGCTGAGCGAAATGCTTTCGTTCCCCAATGTGCTGGCTCATGGCAGGGTTTCAGCAATTGAGCTTTGGCTTCATTTTATATTGGCTTCTCCCAGGAAGCAGCCCCAAGTTTGCTTTCTGTGAGGGACTCTTGCTACTTAGAAAGCAAAATGCACTAAGTAGTTGCTCGTAACTAAGCAAGGCATTGGAGGCCAGCAGCGAGTGGAGGGGTTTGTAAGTGTTGTTATTACCAAATCTATATGCTCTAGTAAACCTTTTACTTTCTTTTAAACGGGATTTTTAATTTCTATGTACTTTGACCACAGCAGTGTCAGAGAAGCATGGCTTGAGCCAACACTTCTGCCAGGTCTTGATGGGCTTTTCCCTGGGTTGTGACAGGCTTTCCCTGGTGGCGTCTGCAGGATCTGGACCTGCCTGTGCATCTCAGTTCCCACCACTTCCCACTGGGGCTCTTCCTTCGAGCTCTTGGTACTCCCACATTTTGCCTTCTCCACCTCTCCCTTTCCTCACAGCTAGGCTCCCCTTCCCTCTCTGCCAGGCACATCTCCTTACTGTGTGCTGAGGTCAGCCTGGGAATGTACCTCCAGGCAGGGCTTTTGCTGAGCTCAGCCCTGAGCAAGGTCTGGCTTGCCCACGGGCTCGCTGCTGCTGTGAGTGCCTGCAGGCTGGGGTCAGGGGTGGACACTTGGTCCAAGCCGGGGCAGCCCATTAGCTGGGGAAGGGCTGCAGTGCCGGCATCGCTTCATGGGCTCCCACCTTCGATGCAAACCCCTGGGAGAATAGATTGTATTCACAAAGGCTTGCTTCAGGAAAATCCATACCAAGGGAAAAGGAGAGGGTGTCCTGGCAGCTGAAAACAGCAAAGCTCATTCCCCAGCGTGGCGTCCCCATCAGGGGACACAGCCACAGCCCCAAGCCTTTGCTCCGAAACAGTCACTGAGAGTTTCTCACTTTCTCCCACTTAGATTTTCTCCCTTCCCTTTTGTGCCTCAGGATTATTAAAAGGACATTTCAATCTCCACATTTTCATCTGCTGCTCGCTTAGTTTTTCCCTGGAATATGTCAATGTCGAGTTGCTGGCACTTATAAAACTGTCTCGTGAATAATGTCATTAGCAGCTACACAGTGATGGCTGTGAATTAAAAATGATTTACAGAGTAAATCTAGACACTTTTTACAACAACTGATAAGATACAGAGTTTTTCAAGAAGTGTGCGGGGCAGAAAAAGACATGAAATGTCCCAAGTACATCGCTGGTGATGGGTGGATTCATCACTGTCTTGTATCCCCATGTTTCAGCTTCTATCATATGTGGGCTCAGAGTAGCATCTTTTTATGAGATTGCTTATAAAAGTGTTTAGGTTTCGTGATGGTGATGAGTTGTTGATCTGTCTGAGCCAAGAAAGACGTTAAATGCAGCTGATGTTTTTAAGATTCAAGTGGGTTTATAGAGGTCTGTTTAGCTATATATGCCATTGTCACAAGCCAAACACACGGTGCTACTACTGGCAGAACCAACCAGTTGCTTTCTCTAAAGCATCCATGCTAGAGTTGGAGCAATGATCACATCACCTTTCCACACCTAACACTGACTCTCTCATCTCCCTTTTACTTTTTTCTTGAGGTCAAATACCACCTGCCACCAGTTCTTCACGAAACACTCCTCCAGCTAGGCATGCAGAGGAACCTTGCACAATCAGAGACCTCAGATCACAGCAGCACAAAGGTCCATCCCTCAGCTTGCAGGTCAAAGCAGATGTCCAAAGCAGAGGAGAGCACCCAACACAGGATAGGAAGGCATTTGGGACCATGTAATCCAGCTTTCGGGATTGCATGAGCATCATTCAACTCTCTAGTACCATCTCTCCATGCCCTGGCCATGCAGCACAGGGTCAGGGCTGTCTTCAACACTCGAAATATGTTTCCAGTGGAAAACCAGAAACCCAAACATGACAGAGAAAGAAAACAAGAGGAAACAAGTTGTCAACTGTGTCCTGGGCCCAGACAGTAGGAGGGCTTTAATATGTGGAAATATCCCTTCTGAGACACATCCCATTAACACAACTCAGATTGCCCAAGCCCATCCCTGATTATCATTCACCATGGGATTTTCACTGAAGTAGAAAGAAAACAGCTTCTTATCAGTCTCTTTCTGCCTCTCCCCAAATGCAGAGTATTGGTGAAGGCCCAGTTTCTTCCCATGGTTTCCAAAAATAGGTAAGAAGGTCTCTGCAGTCCATGTTCACTCTCACATAGGGCCCTGCAGTGTGCTGACAGCATCCCCAGATCCCACCGGCTGGCCTTGGTCACCTTCAAGCTGTACATGCTGCACGTAGTGAATACGTTGAGTGCAACCTGGACACTTTGGACCTGCTGTGCACAAATGGTGAAGGAGATTTGTATATGTTCAGGAATCTCCCTGTGTGCTGAAGGCATCAGATTTCCTGGAATTTTGCCTCAGGAAACTTTGGAGCTCTGCGGCAAGACATCCTGCTCAGTTGAGTATTCCCTTGCCTGTGGAACAAGAGATGGCTCCAGGGTTCCTCCATGGGCCTGGGCACTGACACCCTGCTCTCATCCAGCACCGTGCACAGCAGCAGCTGCACCTACACCTGCCCTGAGGGCAAACCAGCTTCAAGCAAAAGAAATGGTAGCTGAGGGATTATGAAAGGGAGACAGCCTTTTCTCCCAGGGCAGGAGCTTGCAGTGTTGCACAGATCATCCAGAGCTTGTTCACTGTAAAATTCAGTTCCTGAACCACTCATGGTAGGTTGAATGACATTGCTCCTTCGCAGAATGGGAAGTATTTTTATTTTAATTTAGTTTTAGGTTTTGGACATTTTTCAGAGAAGTGTTTGAAGTGACATATCATTTAGGAAGTGAGCATGACTGGCTTTTTTATCAGAGTAATAGAAACTGAAATATGAAAATTAAACAAAATACTTTGACTTACAGGGATTGCAAGGTTGCCTTCAAAAGAAATTGTTCAGTGCTTTGCAGTCCTGTGGGACGGAAGAGGGACACAGGGACATGGCAGCCTCCAAATCTCCTTCTCTCAGCCATAGGGAGAGCATTGCCCTTTGCAACATCCCTGTACAACATGTACATGGGGCTTGTTAGAGCTCATACTTGCAGCTGAGAACCTGCATCACAAATTTTCCCCAAGCGGATTTTCACCTGTCACTGACAAATCCCTCAACATGAAGTCCATTACTGAAAATATTCAGAAAAAAAAGTGTCTATCTTCTCACATGTAATCTCTTTTGGATCATGGCTGCTCAGTGAAGGCAAAACTTGCGGAGCTGCACAAGTTTCCCTGCTCAGGGAAATCTCCCCATAGACTTCAGTGGGATTTTCACATGGGTGAAAGCTCAGAATTCATCCCTGATGGTGAAAGAGATTATTCTTGTGTTCAGTTGTCCAGATTTCACAAGCAAAAGAGGGAATCAAAACTTTTTTTTTTTTTTTCCCCCACATTAAATGTTTTTTACATGAGATCTACTGAGCTAATTTCAGGAAAAACGGCGTGTGTATATGTTGTGTGTAACCCTGGTGACTGACTGCTCTGGAGCCTATACACACCAAGACTTCAATCAAGATTAGTTAAAATGTAATAAATCTAAGTAGGCAGACATGGTCTGCCCCGACTATTAATAGTAGGAGTGGGGAACTCAACAACTGCTGGTTGCTCAAAGGGCTTAAATGGATAAAATGAAACAGAAGGTATACGTTTTATTATAGGGTGTCACAGTGTTATCAGATGCGTGGAAATCATCCTTGCAATGCTACCGCACCACTAAATCTTGCATGCAGGCTGAATGAAGAGGATTATTTCCAATATCCTTTTGCTCATGCTGCTGTCACAGCTTTTCCATATTTGACTTTGGGAAAAGAAGAAAAGAGTTTGTGAAACTAGAAGTCGTGGCACCATGCTAGCACCAAATCAAATCAGTCATGCAGTGCTCTCATTGATACATCAGAAGAAGCTACTAAACCAGCAGAAACAGCTCAAGATCCTTTGCAGGGGTCCATTGATATTTGGGTTTATATCCATTTCAAAGGGAAGAAGATGTGGATAAAGCACTTTATGGCAGACTGGCATGTAACACAAATGTAAGAACAGGCAACTTAGTCCAGTGTATTAAGACCAGAATTTTGTGTTAATCTCTTTACACTGTCTGCCTCCTTTTCGGACACTGCTTCTTAATCCTTTCCCACCTTTAGACTTTCTTGGGCACTGGGTCTGCCAGTTGTGTGCCACAAGCACTGATTTTCAACACACACTTATTGAAGGGCTGCACCAATGTGCCAAATCTTTGTGTCTGTAGGAGATATCATGATGCTAATGCAACCTGTGGGTTGGGTTGAAGCATCTTTAAGTATACCTCCAATACAGCTCTCTGTGTGCTTATGTACAGGGTTTGGTAGGTTTTCTGCAGATATTTCTAGAACTGATAGAAATGAACAACAGAAAATAGAACTTGATTTTGATTATTTTCTCTTGGCTCTTCTAGAGAAATTACAAAATACATGAGAATGTTGGAACTTGGACACATTTGTTTGACTACAGCTATACCACTTCCCATAATAGCTATTAGTGATTTCCAAAGTTTCCCATTTTTCTTTCAGCTTCCAAATTCATTGTACTATGAAGGACAGCAAGTCATAACGCTAATGGGGGAGTTTTCTTGTTGGCACAACATGAAATCGTGTCCATCTTGCTCACGTTTTCCATATGGGCCTAAGAGTCTTCCAGGCTTGAATACAGATCTACAAATTGAACCTTTCCTCCTATGACCCTTCCAAATGGTGTGACTTCCTGAAAATCTGCTGCAACCTTAGGGAAATGAAGAAATGGTTGAAATGGAGGTTATGCATTGCATGTCCTGGTAAGCAGCCAAGTATATGGGGCCATGCTCCATGCTGCAAAGAGAGGGGATGCTAGGAATAAGCAGTAGGACAGGGTTATCCATGTAATTCCTTGTATAAGGACCAGTACCAGCTACACCATGCCACCCTGTCCTGCATGGTCAGGAAACACGTAACAGTGCGATCCCAGAAAGGTAAAAATGGATTGTCTCTTCTATAGAGAGATGAGGATGTCCTGTAGTGCCCACACTGTGTCGGTTGAGTCTCTTCTCTCTGGCCATCTGGAATTAGGAAAAGCAGCAGATAGTGTGTGTGAAGGCAGATGATAACAGCTGAAGCTGGAAAAGAGAAGCAGAGAAAGACGGGGGAAGCATTTTGTGCTGCCAGAATCTATTCTGTTAGACACAGGAGTTTCCTTTATCTAGCAATAAATGTAAGAGCTTGGAAAAAACTAGAAATGAGCCCCAAAATGATGAAAATAGACCTATGAGAAATATTGAGTTTTGTATCGAAAAAAAATCAGTCATTTAAAATATTTATATTGATCTGTTAGAATGCTTGTGATGTACAATTTTTCCTTATTTTTCCCCTTTGACTCTTCATTACAAGTGCCTTTGTTCCTCACTTGTCACTCAATGTCACATAGATTTTATTATATCTGAGGCTGTGTTTTCTTTTCAGCTTTCTTACAATCATCTGTTTGCCTGTGTCACGTATCTCTTCTAGTCACTCTGGGTGCAAATCATCTGACGCAATTTTAGCCATTTGAGAGTTAGCTACTTATTCGAGCTGGTCTTCTGGGCTCATTTTACTGAGGGCAGAGAGAGACCCAGCTGGCAGTTTATCCCATACTCTCTAGGAAGGGGCAAAAGGCTGAGCTTAGCTTCCACTAGACATCTACCTCTAAGACAGTGAAGAAAGAGGGTGACAAGTCCCGTCATCTGTCACTTTCCAATAACTGCATGGTACCAGACTTAAATGGAGAAAAGAAATAATAAAACAAAAACAAGCTATAATTTGAAAGAAAAAAAAAATTAACCCCCAAATTGTACATTTGTCAGAAAATTAGATTTTTTTTGAGAAATATTGTATTTAGGAAAATCTAAAACTTTTCACAGACATTCCAAATTTATGGCAGAAAGGTCATTTTAAGCAAGAAAATAGAAAACAGATTTAGTAAAATTATAGACATTACTCCTCTAAAATTCTCCAGGATGTAGTTGGGTACTTTACGAAAGCTAAGAGAATGTTTTAAGCAAGAACAACCTCCAAGCACTTATGAGTGAATTTTTCATAGACCATGAAGCAGATGAGTTCTGCAATGTAGCATGTACAACAGCACAGGCTGCACTGCTGCAATGACAAATGGGGGAACACAACACATGAATCAGAACACCTTTTGTCTTGAAGCCTGGTGCACTGACTATAAAAAACCACTAAAGCTAAATCAGGCATTACATTTATCAGAAAATTATCTGAAACTTGAAAAAAAATCCAGTATTTCCTTTTTTCAAAGAAAAGGAAATCTGTATAACTTCATGCGATATTTAAGTGCTTCTACCTTCACTTTCCTGTCAGCCCCATATCATCACTTGACATCTCTTAATTTCTCGCTATTTGTCTCAATTAAAAGATCAAATGTAACTTTCCAGATGACTTTCATTGCTGAAATTTTTAATTCCCTTTTTCCAACATACTATTAAATGTCTGTCTCTCCACACGTGCATAAATTACTTAATAAAGTTGAAAAAAAAAAAAAAAGGAATGTTAGAAAAAAAAGTCCACAAATGATGGCTAATGCATAAATGCTGCTTATGCCATGTGCATTTTGATGCCATGGGGATGCTCTGCTACCTAAAACCTGTCCAGTCACATTGCTCCATCACTATTTTGCACAGATGCTTGTGAATGCCATTGTAGGGAGGTGAAAACCCGGTTGTGCCTGATGCATCCTACTGCAAGGTGCTGCCATGGCCAGGAGATGTGGACTGTAGGCGGTTTGATGAGGGTGTTCAAGACAGGGTTTCAGAACACGCACCTTTCTGCTTTCTTCTGGCAGATCTGAACTGCAATAATCCTCAAAATCCGGAGAAGGGTCCCCTGGAGTGGTGCTCTGTATAATGCCACCCTGCAGATCCTGGCTGACCAGCTGAGCCGCAGCGTTAGTGTGCAATTTCACCGAATGGGAGCAACTTTCTTTCTTCTCGTTTCAGTAGTAATTTACTCCACCTGGAAAATTGGCACGTCCCTGGCTCATAGGGGCATACAAAGGCAGAGCCCCTTCTGCAAACAGAGGTTTAATTTACTTCTCAGTTGCTGTGAAGTGTGGTGATATTAACTGCACCAGTGTCTCGTATAGTCATGACTGTCAGGCTTTAATGTTTGCAAGGTCCTGTCCAACAAACAGGTCTCTTGTCAATGAATTTGTTGGTAAGGCTGTCGAAAGAAAGAACGTTTTTCTTCAAAAAGCGCTGACCTTGTGTTGTACCTCGGTCACTGTTATTCCAGGTTCATTGGCCCTCATGAGCAATAACTGAGATTCTGAGATAGAACCTGTGAAAAGAGGAATTCTACAGATAGGGAAACAGAGGCACAGAGTGATAGTGTGGTCCAAGCCAGAGCCAAAGGGGTTTTGTCCCCTGGTTGTGTTGCCCTGACATCAGGGTGTGCCAGGACTGGCAGCCCAGCACTAATTATGACCCCCCAGGCCATGGTTTCATGATCCTTTCTCTCACAAAGGATTTCCCTTGGTGCCGACATCAGGATTCATGATCAGTCGCTGGTGACCAGCAGATCCTGGCAGCAGTTTGGTGAAGTGTGTTTTATTCTCCAGGACTTCTTTGGTATTCCCAGCTGCCTCCAGCCATTTTTTCCTTTCCTGCTAAATACCTCCAGGTCATTTTACTCACCTCTAAGCTGCTAAATCAATGAGTTTCTGCCTCCAAGCGCCTTTGTACTAATGTTCATAAACATGCAAAGGCAACTATAAAAGTGCAAAAAAACGAATATATGTTAATGTATTCTGTGATCGTAAAACTAGAAAAGGGAGAAAAGAAAGCAGTGTTTTTATCTCTAGAAAGAGTAACGCAAGAAACATTACCAAACATAGCTATAGGACATGGCCAATGACTCTTTTTCACATCTTTACCGCCACAGCAACCTGCTCACAAATGAGGTGTTTTTTCAACCTTACGTACTTCCCAAGCTGCAAATAATCTGCAACATCAGTGATTCCAGCCTCATTTATTTGCATCAATGTGACTTTGGTTTTCAAATAAAAAGCACAGTGCCACACATTTTACCTACAGCTGGAATAACATGCAAGTCGTTAGCTGTTAAATTCACCCAAGGGGAGCAGTTTAAGGTAAAGCAGCATTAGCTGGGTGCATGTCACAGCATGACAGAACCCCTTGAAAATGAAAATAAAAATGCAAATCTGCCCTCTGTATCATCTGTTACACCAGTTAAGTTCAGTCTCTAGGCTTTAAACATTAAGAGAACAGCCCTGCTTAATTTTTCACTCCCAGATCAGTTCTTTAGGTCAGTGCACAGATATTACTGTCAAACAACTCCTGTGTAATTTGAGCTACACTACAAGATTAATCTTTTTTTTTTTTTTAGGGAACAACCTGATGGAAAGAGCTGCAGTTTAGCAGGTGGGCTTGTGGCAAAGAAAAGAGAGCAAGGATCAATTATAGCCTTGAATGTGGCTGCTCAACTATGTATCAGATAACCACCAATTCCCTTAAAATCTGTCACTACCCAGAAGTTGCTATGCAAGGGTGAGAGCGAGGCTGCTTAGTTCATGTTCACAACCAGACCAGGTGGGTGATGCCATTTAAGGAGAAGCAACAGGAGGAATGCACTGAGACCCAGGATGAACAGCTCTGTTGGTTTTGTCAGAATGAAATGTACCTGATGGCCCAGGATCTGTAGTTTTTTCTGCAAAGCATTTTTGCAAAATGATCACAGAGAAGCAGAGACCCATCGATCAGGTTGTGACAGCTCTGAGTAAGGTGGCAATGGCCTGCAGCAGGCAGTATTTTTCTCTTAAATTTGACCCTATAGACTGGTCTGGATCAAAGATTTGATGTCATGGATATTTGGAGGGCAAAGAACAGATCAGATCTAGGAAGCGCATGCTTTCTCCTAGATTCAGGCCCTTTCTGAATACCCTCTGTTTTCTCACTGTATCATATGTTTCCATGCATTTCTAAGAAGCATAAGTGACTTTCCTCCTCTTGCTGGCACAGTTCACTGATATCCTCATTTCAATTCAGTCCCACCACACAAAAGCTGGTGGTTGGTTTAATTGGTCAAACAAGATTATCACAGGTAAATGCTTAATATTGCTCCCTTATCTGTGGGGATACATGCAAAGCTCTTTTAAGAAAGAACATACCGTTTTCTCACCTCACTTCTTCTAATAATCCCCCAAATCTGATTAAACATCTGGCTGATCCAGCTGCCACACTCATCAGATCTTTGTGGTCACCAAGACAAACCAAAGTCCCTGCTTTTCACCACCTCCTGCTGTCTCAGCTGGCAGCAGTTTTACTTGCACTGCTGAGACAACCAACAGAAAAGAGGCCTGATAGCAGGAGCTAGAGACCCGACAACATTATCAGGTATGGAAACAACTCTTGAGCACGTCAAACTCAAAGATCAGCTGTACATGCACAGTCTTTCTAACACATCTGGGCCTCATCCAACTTATTGTGATGTGCATTTGGCAAGTTTGCACGAGATTTTTCACTGGGCTATCAAAAAACTTGATCAGCAGTCAAAGCAGTGGAGGGGTGGATGGGCTTGGAGGTGAGGAACCACATCCTCAGCAATATGAGTTCTCCTTTGCATGGGCCAGGAGCACCAAACCTGGCATGACAGTACCAGTTGTATGTCCTCTGCAGTATTGCTGAACCAGATGATCCTGTAGAGAAAGAAAGAGAAAGCAGTAGGTAACTTCAGGAAGGAAGTTGAGCAGCAGGTGAAGAAAGGAAGGGGCAATGGGACTCTTCCCTTACAACGTGATCACAGATGAAGATGTCTCCACAGCTGGGTGTTTTTCAAGTGCACTGCAGATCACAGCTGATTCATAGCTGTTCTCCAGCAAATCTTTTTAAATAACGAAAGAAGACTGTAAAGAAGACAAAGTCCTGCCTACATGTCAGTAAAGAACCAAGGCGAAACAAAGACATCAAAATAAGTACATATATTAATGCCAAGGGACCAGTAAATTCTTAAGTGTCAAGAAATGAAGCTATGTTTTCAGAAGTGACTCAAAAGATCGAGACAATGGGAGCTCAGGGTCTTGTGGTTACCACTACACAACGGGACCCCTGAAGCCAGGAACTGCTCCTAGCTGTCCTCTTCATGTTCCCCATCCAAGAGAGGTGTTCCTGCTGCAGAGGCTGAGCAGAATGTCTGTCTGCCTCAGCCGTTGCACTTTTAACTCCACGTGAGTCAAGACTCTCAGGTTATTTCTTTTGAAGACGAGGTGTAGGTCCTTACATCTCTTAATTGTGTATAAAAATACTTACCAAGAACCAGACATGGAGTTACAGGCCAGTGACTCACAATTGCCTGCTATTTACTAAATATTTTTATGGTATACTAAGCACTTATTATGTTCGTCATTGCCCTCCAAGGGAAATTGTTGCAAATACATTTTGAGAGATGGTGTCTGTCCCAAAGCACTTGGAGTCTGGACAGACAGACAAAGTGTGGAAGGATAAACAGTGGGGCAGATAAGAGATTTGCATGAGGTCATAGCATTAAAACTGCAACTGGCTCTCTTGATCCCACATTCCCTGCTTGATACTTCGTCCACTCAATTCTGATGCTCTGTTATTCCTGGCTGCGGAAAAAGTTAAATGAAAAATACGGCAGAACAAAATATTACTGATGAATGATAATAGCTTTTACTTGATGCCTGTTTACAGGAGTAGTTATTATAGAGGAACTAATCCTTACGGTTCTTTGCTCCATGAAAACAGGTTGATACCATTTTGATTTTCTCTCTTCTGCCACTGAGAAATGGTAGTTACCTGCACAGGGTGGGAGATTCATTGCAACAGTGCTTGATGTATTAATAGATCCTATTGCTGTCCCATAGGTAGGAGTGCTAAATCCGTGGTATTCCGTCTCATCTGTGGCAGAGTGGAGACCAGTGCTGCAGGGAGATGAAGAGCAAGTCCCCTGGCTGCTCTCCCCAGCTGCCAGCTTTGCAATCCTATCCTTAGTTCAGCCGGTGGCTGGTTTTGGGGTGACCACCCCTGCTGTCCTGTGAACTTGAGGCACACCTGTCATGCCTCTGTCTCCTCTCTCATGTTGCAGAGGTGTCATTTGGGTGTTTCCCATTTTACCAGGAGGTGACAGCAATGTGTGCTCAGAGCACCAGGAGACCTGGAGACAGAAATTGGAGGGGATTAGATCTGCTGCCTAGAAAACTCAAAAGAGGCACTGGAAAAGCCAGAGCTATAAGCTAAATGTTAACACCTGCCTCTCAGAGCTCTCTGCTTTGTCTATAATTGGAATCTTTGTCCTTGAAGCAGCTCAGCTATGTCCCTGAGGAGGAAGATCAGCAAGAATATCTGAGGGCACCGTAAGAGCCAGTGAGTTCCTGGAAACTGAAATGTGTGCTTTTGTGGTCCCTGTGACATCTTGCTGGATGTTAGAAAGACAGCCAAGTTTTAAGAACAGCAAAGGATCCAGATACAAAATGAGTAACAATTCAAGCTCTTTGTAAACCACCTGCATTTTAATAACATTTATTCCTATAGACAGGCAGCAAAGAGAGCAGTCACTGAGGGCTCACAGAGATATTCTGGCCACATGAGCATGCTTCCTATGTCATTTACTCCTGATTTCCTAAACCTACAAATGAGTGTGGATGAGGAGAGGGGAGGGGAGTTTCTGTGGGAAAGGAGGAAGAAGAGCACCTTCACCTGGTGGCAATGTGCACCCAGAGCTGTGAAAGGTTTCTCATCCTTGGGACTACTTTGTGGGTATTTTGTCTGGACAGAAGTATTTGTGCGTGCAACAGGCTGTGAGTTTAAGCTCAGGTGTAGGAAAACCATAAAACTTCAGAGGAGCTGCTCCTGGCTTGGAGACCATGGCCAGGGAAGGGGTCTCTCCTGGGGGACTGGAGGCACAGAGTGTAAGGGTAGGACCTCTGTGAGTGCAGCAGATGGGTTTGGTGGAAGGGGAGAGGTGCATCTTAAGGCTTTTCTAAACCAAGGGGAGATGAGCTAAATCCCTTCAGTCAGTGCAGCCGTGGACGTTGGATGAGCAAAAAGGCAAATCCCTCAAATGCTTTGTCCTCCACAACAACAGCCTGAGCCTGCAACATCAAAAGTTGGCCATTCCTAAGGTGAAGAGAAGAATGAGGATGGTGTTCCTTGGTGAAGACCACAGTGGATCTCCCAAATAGGTGTGCACGTGAGCAAAGATGCATTTACAGAAGCAGAGTTAAACCTATCATATCTGTTCAGACGAGCTCTGGGCAAGGTTGAGAACTGAGCACTGGCTGAGCCCTTCTCTGTCACTGGGAGATGAGCTCCTTCCAGAGACGTGCACAGCCGAGGAGCAGGCACAAGCGGACCTTCTCCAACTTTTACCCCTTGGCGGCGAGAAACCAGCCAAGCCAATCACTCCGACGCTGCCGCCAGCCGCCTGCCAGCGAGCCTGCCCGGCCTTGCAGCCGTTTTATCATTTTAATTAAGCTCTGCAAACCCGGAGCTGTTAGGACAGGATTCATGCCTCTGGTATTCGCTCTTGGCTCCCGTGGGGACACCCTCTCCGCAGCTTTTGGGTGCCGGGGAGGGGCCCTGCGCACCGCAGTGCTGGTGGGGCACCGGCTCTGCCGACATCCCGGTGCCTGATTCCTGCGGGGTTACTCAGCTGGCTGGAGCTCACAGGAGGAATGGGCTCCCTCAGGGCACAGGTTTGGCTGCTTCTCAGTGAGGTCCAAGCAATGCTGGTAGCAGTCGCACATGCTGGTGCGGGGTGACATGATGTCCAAGGGATGGCCACAGGGTCCCTTGGTAAGGCAGGGATGTGGGTTGCCTCTGCTCAGCTCGTTGCAATGGCTGCAATGCCCAGGCTCTACCTGGGGTGAACAGTGAACCAGGGAAAGAGTCAGGCTTTTGTGAATAGGCACAGCACCATGCAAAGCTGTTAAACGCCCCCCTCCATGGAAGTGTGGAGGTTGAACACACGGTTGCTTTGGTCCAGCATGGTGTGGTGTTGTAGCACTTCCCATGGGGTTTCCCAGGAGCCCCCATGGCCCCCAGCAGGCCCCAGCCCGGCAGGGAGCCGGCGTGCCCGGGCCCAACATGCCGGGGCACCTTTCCAGACTCTTCTGTGGGGGCCATACCTTCCCTCCCGCGCCGGCCCGTGCCGCCAGCCCACGCTGTCTCGAGCGCTTCCTGCAAGCACCAGCAATGGTGCCAAACAGAGGGTGCGATCCCCCGGGGGCTCCCGAGGGATGGTCTCTTCTCCCAAGTAGCAAGGATGGGATGAGAGGAAATGGCCTCAGGCTGTGCCAGGGAGGATTCAGATGGGTATCAGGAAAAAATTCTTCATGGAAAGGGTTGTCAGGCATTGGAACAGGCTGCCCAGGGCAGTGCTGGAGTCACCATCCCTGGAGGGGTTTAAAAGGCGTTTAGATGAGGTTCTTAGGGACATGGTTTAGTGCTAGAGTTAGGTTATGGTTGGACTTGATGATCCGGAGGGTCTCTCCCAACCGAAATGATTCTATGGTTCTATGAAAGTGTGTGGCACGTCCCCAAAGAGGCTCGGAGGTACAGACCCAAGGGCTGCTGCCTTGGTGGACATCTCAGCAGGCTGCAGCTCCAAGCTGGCTCTCCTTCATCCCCGAATGACATGGAATCATCTTGTTAGTGCCAGAGCAGTCACTTCAGCCTCACCCCTGAGTTCTAATGGGGAGGGATCCTGCTCTGTGTTACACCCTCCAGCAGCTCCTCAGGAGCATATTTCTTTATATAGGTGACAGAATAAGGATTTTGCTTTGTTTCCAATTTTGAAAGCAAAAGACCTCAGTGCAAACATTTTAGTAAAATATCTTAAACTTTGAATTCATGAGGTCACAAAAAGTGATGTCTCATCAACATTCATAAAAACTTGCAGGACGTGCATTTTCCCCTCATTTCTTTAGAGGCAGCAGGAGATGTGTTACAGTATGGGCTCCTGCTCGAGAAATTTTGGAGTAGCATTTGTAGCCGAAGTCAGTGGAGCTGCTCCAGCTCTGTGCTGCTGTAACTGAGATCACACTTTAGCCTAACATATTTCCAAGCAGCCTCAATAGCAACTCTGCAGTGCACCTTGGCACCGGGAGAGGATCACGCATGGCAACTGCACCTTCTTCCCTCTGGCGCCCTCTTCATCCTCACACAGCTGAGGGTCTGATTAGCCTCCCAGGGTTTTCGAGATATTTTGTTTGATTTTTATTGCTGATGAAGGATTTATGTGGTATTTAATGTGGTGATTCGGCTTTTAATTGTTTTCTCTTCTCGGAAATTACTTCAAACTTTTATTGTTGTTGTTTTAAAAATTAAAACAGTTTCTTTCCCATTGTGTTTCCTCCCTTCCTCAAAAGAAATGTCATTTATAGGACACTCGTGTCTGCATCCAAAGTTTTAATTGCTTGTGGAAACTTGTCTGTCTACGTGTGTGTCAGCTGTTTTATACCAGAATCAGAAGTGCACTTAAAGGAAAAAGAAAGGGGGGGGAAGGGGAGATAAAAGAAAATGGAGTGTAATAAAAAGTATAGCTGAATGGTTTTGAGCAGTATCTCCATATCAAGAAAAGTTACATCACCTGTGAAAACATCAGATATACTCTTACAGCTCTGCAGTCATTATCCTTATTGGCAGCGCTGTTATTACCACTGGAACACACGTGAGCTCAGGGCCATGGAAGAGAAAGGCTCAGGGCGACATCCTGTAGCCCACGCCCAGACCAGCAACAGCAAACAAACCCATACAGGAGACATGAAGGAGCATTTTTGGTAGCTGCATTTTCAGAAGAAGTGGTTTTTTTGGGAAAGAGTTAGAAAATCTTTTTGTTGTTTCTCTTACACACTTCCCACTGCTGCAGGTGTCACGGTAGCAGGGCTCAGCCTGGCACTTCTCTGCTTCTGGGGACACGTGTCAGGGGGGCAAATCCTTCCCATTCACCTCAGAAAACACAGTGGAGCAGCTGCCATAAGAAGCTGGGCAGATTCCTAGAAAAAAAAAGGGAGTTTACTTATAAATCTCTCACTTAGAGAGATTTACCTCTGCCTGTAGCCCAGCAGAGGTTTGACCGCTGGCCCGTGGGAAAGACACACTGAGTCCAGCTTCACTTTCAGCCACCAGCAACCCCCCAAAACTACCATGCAATCCTCTTGCTCTCCCAGGGACTGTGAAAAACATTAGTGCTTAGTTTAAAGGAGTTGCTTAGGTCTCATGTGTGGCAGAGGAGAAAGATGGCTTGCCCCATCAGAGATAGACAAAGACCAGTTTGACTCAACGTGTTCCTTCTAAAATTGTCTCGTCCAGGCAGGTTGGCAGAATTAAATCTGACCAAAGGTGGCTATTTTTGTAAACAAATTATATTTTTAAAAAAAAAAAAAAAAGCTAACCCCATTTCCTAGGAAGCCACTCACTTTTTGCATGCCAGCTGCTCCACTGCCTGGAAGATCTCCAGACAAAGTGCAAAAAAGTTTCTGGATGGGCTGCAAATTAATTCAGCAGCAGTTCATTTGTTTCCCTTAGCTGCATGTACCAATTGCAAATAAGGTTAACAGATGATATTTGCTACTTAGAATAGTTTATAAAACACTGTAAGAATTATTTATAGCCTGCCTTCTCTGGATGCATGTAGATTTTATTTGAGCTTTGAGAAATCAAGGTCTCCAGCACAAGCTAAAATCCCTCCTGTGAAAGTTTAATAAATTACCATCCAGGCAGAACAATGTACAGACTTACACTACTCCAGCTGGTATCCTGGAAGATGGGTTTGCCACTTCGTCATAGAGAGAAATCACACCAGTGTTCACAAAGAAACAATAAAATAGAGGAATTGATGTTCATATTATATTGCATGGGTTGGGTGCTCTGCTGATCTGTGCTGCTGGAGCTCCATTGCCATCGGCAGTACCACTACAATCTGTCTCCAGCTGGGGATCCAGATTACAAAAAAGAAGAAGTGCATTTAATTTAAATGCCAGCATTTTACAAATAAGCTTCCAGATAAAATCCCTGCACTCCTCAGTATGCACTGTGTCCCATTTTTACATAGTACCTACATCCCTTTTACAGACCAAACGGGAGATTAATACACATACATGTCCTTAAGCGTGTGCATGGATGTGGATACAGTTTTATGACTAACATGTTGACAGAAGAAGAGCATCATAGGCCCAAACTGCCCTACTGGCTCCATCAGCTCATCATCAGAAATGTCTGTTCTCCAGATCAGTCATCTTTTAAAGCATGTTTAACCACTCAGACTTCATGTTTATGGGATAGTGTTGTATTGGATCATTGCAATTTAGCAGCTGGTTACATATGAACCTAGAAAAGTCCTTCTGCATGTACAGTTACCTACTTTGAATTTCAAAACGAGATGGACCACTTATGTGTAAAAATGGCCCTGATGTATACCTACAGCACCATAAGAAATTAAAAAATCAGCCTTATTCAGGATCAGGAAGAGGACAGTTGATACCTCCAAAGACTGTAGAACAAGCTCTGTGCTGGAGAACCATTTTGGATAGAAAATAAAACAGCAGTGTCTGTGTTAACAAGATTGTGATTTTTTCCATGGAGTCTACAGCAGATACTGCTGCTAATTTAGCTCTGCTCTTACAAGGAGAACTTGCAAAGGTCTCAACCTATTTTTGGTAAACATGGTTCTCCTTTCTCCTCCATCATGCCTGTGAACAATGGTGAATCACCTCTCCTGGAAAATATTTCAGATGACAGGTGAGGTGACTACGAGGCCTTTGGATAATAGGCTGGAGGTGGCTGCAGACATTTCCAAAGGCATAAGCATCATTTAGTAGTGAGCTTTGTGCAGTGAGCAGCGAGGACAAGGCATTCAGAACATGTAAGTGCCAGGAAGTGCCTGGCATTTGAAGAATTTAGGTACTCATTGTTCACATGAACATCGAGTCCCAGGGAGCCTGGACACCCAGAAACAAGACAGGCACTGCGGGTGTTGGTGGACCAGCCATATCGCCGTGCTGACTTTGTCAAATACGTCTTGGTTTTGAACTGAGGGTCTCTTCAGCTTGCACGCAGAATCATAGCTTCTCTTTTCCTTGAGTCCTCTGTATATTCGAACCAGGTTGAGGAATTGGAGGGATCAAGTGGGAGTTAGATAACACGGCTCTTCTTTCAAAGTCAGACAAAACAGCATTTCCCTCCTTGCGTTCCTTCAGGGAGCTCCTGTCCAATAGGAGGAGTCTAATGGCCTGGTCCACATGCAGCCCTTCAGATACTGTTTTTGCTTCAAAGGCTGAATGCAAATTTTGTGCATGTACCTTGTGTGGTTTAAGGGTTTCTCATGAGTATGGAGGGGGGAGGTACAGAGGGCACCACTGCCTGCCTCTCTGAGGGATCAATAGCAAGTAACGGCAGCACCTTGCCACAAAAAGTCTTGCTGGTTGCCCTTGCAGGATTTGTTGTCGTGGTGCAAGAATTGCCTCAGACACTGCAGGGCTTGGAGTGTGGGCCAGAAGTGGCACCTCAAATGATTTTTAAAAAGTAATTTTGTTTTCCACCCCAAATTCAAAGGCCTTCAACTCTTCCAAGGCACCTTCTCATGCCTTGAACCCTCTGCCTCTCTCAGTACTCTGACAGTCAACAACCATGTCCTTGGGTGCCATCTTCACTCCTGGAGCACATGAGGACAGGGTCGAGAGCCCTGCCTTCACTGCAAGTGGGTGGCTATGCCCCACGGCCATCCAGGCGTGGATTGCTAAAATTGTACCACGGAACAGTGGCGTGGAGGCACAGAGGTGACTAGGAGGGCAAGGAAAGCCCTGGGCTGCATCTCTTCCATTTGAAGTACCATTTCCTCCTTCCCTCTCTCTGCCCAAGGCCACTGCCCTCCAGAGTTTGCCAAAGTCTTGGTCTCAGCAGTGGCAAAGATGAGATGAGCCAGGGCATCCAGTTTGTCTCAGCTCCCTCTCATCAAGGCTGTTTTCCTTCTGCTGTTTCTCACATTTGTTGAGGTGCAGACACTTCTTCTCCTTTCCCATCTCATTCATTGTTGATCTGCAGTCACCACAGCTCTTGTAGGCTGTAGAACTGAGCCCAGACCATGGCGCTCAGGCCTGACACAGGAACCAAATCAAATGAGGATTCTGACCACGTGTGGTGTTAATTGGTGGTAGGCAGCAGCACATTTCTGAAATAAACCTTGCTCGTTGGGAATCGGTGCTAACACGTCCCCTCAAGAAGCCTCCTCCTGGTCAGAGCTTGCAGAAGTCATGCAGACTGGATGCGATTTCCAGACGAAAACTGCACAACACCCAGATATTGAAGACTGTTGATGGCTTCTGGAAGGGGTTGAAAACATCATCAGCACAGCATAATTATTCGTAAGAGGGGCCAATTTCAACGCTGAACACAATACAGTTTTAAACAATACTTGATGAAAATCAGTTTCCGAGTCTGTTGAGAGCCTGATAACATCCCTGGTTGCCCTGCTAGTCCTGCTGGCATGCTCAATCTCAAGTAATCATATTAGAGGCAGATGTCACATAAGAATGTGACTTCACTAATCATTAAGAGACACTGAGCTCCTTTGTCTTCTGAAGCAAGTTTCCATGGGATTATACTGAGTAGAATAATTTAAGATTAAAAAAAAATAACAATCCTGAAATCTTTTAATGGGATGTTTCTTTAATCTTCCTTGTATGGAAGAATCCAAACTAATCAGGGGTAAGGGGACACCTCTCCTCAGGGGTAAATGGACATGAAATGCTAGCTTACATCCAGTTTCTGTGGGACCAAAGCATTTAGTGGTTGTTGGTATCTTTGCAAATCTCCCTTCTAGGTGAAATCGTACTCTCACATTCTTCTGCCAAAAAGCGGTAGTCATTTTTGGTTTTCATGGGGGCTTTCTTTTCCTAGATGAGAATATACAGATATTCTCATCATTTAGAGAAGCTTTCAAAACCCAGGTGCAAAGCTTTGGCATCAGCAACCTCCCAAGAGCACTTCATAGCACATAAATCTTGCTCCCAGTTAATCAAACAGTGCTGGAGTGAGCCAAGGAGCCATGAGAACATAAATTGCTCTTCTCCTCCCTCCCCACTTATCAGAGGTTGCTGCTGCTTCTTCAGAGACAGAGTGAGGATTCGTTTTTGCTCTAAATATGATTGTAACACTGGTAAGGATGCTGTCTTTGTTGACACAGGCGTTTTCTGTGCAAATACGTTTTTGGGGTGTTGTTTGTTTGTTGTTTTGGTTTTGTTTTTCCAGAACTGGCCTTGGTGGGCCAGCTGCTCTTCTGCCTTCACCCTACCCTGGAACAGGCACTTCAGCTCTCACCTTTGCAATGATTTACACTGGCTTCAACCCCATTTTGAGCCCTCAGCAAGGCTGGAACTGCTTTGCAAATGTGACAATCGCACCATGGCTCCCAGCCAAAGACTTAGCAGGGCATGGGGCTGCCTTCCTAACACCAAAGAAGAGCAAAATGCAGTGTTGTAAACGGGATAATGTGACAACCTTTCTGCTGGGCGTTTTTGGTCCCCCATGCTCCCAGGGTTATCTGCTATAGGACAACTCAGGGTGCATTGCCTTTTGTTGATGAAGAGTTTTGCTAGGATGGGAGAGGAGGTAACACCACTAAGACCATACTTCTCCCACCAAAGGCATCCCGGAGCGACACCCCCTTTTTGCCCAAGGTTAACACTGCAGGTGCCAGTGATGTACAGACTCCAGCAGAGCCACGAGAAGACTACATCTCCAACCAGTCAGGAAATCAGGACTAGCACCTGAAGCAGGGACTGTGTTTAGAAGTTTGTTCAAACTCCCGTTTAACTGAAGGCCTTGTTTTAATCTATAATGGCATCTTGTTTTGTCTTAATGAAGTTGTGCAAAAAGTTCTTCACCGAAAAGGCCAACCCAAGATTTTCTTTCTTGCCTTCAAGTTGAGATAAAAATGACTGCCTGCAGCCTGAAAATTTGTTTCCTTAAGGAAATAGGAAGCAAAGAACTTATTTGTATTAATTCTTCATATCAAACACCTTTGAATTTAAAGGGGTAAAAATTATCCTAAACCCTGCTGCTGTGTCTAGGTTTTTAAAACCTTTTTCCCACTCTGCTGGCTCCAAGGTCAGTCTGTTGCACTTCTGCTTTAGTCTGTTTTAATTCTGGTCTCTTAGCGCCGATTTCTGTGTGCAAGACATGGAAGCCACACCCCAGTGTATGCTACTCCCAGGCATTAACAGCCTTGTGCTAAATAAGCACACAAAGATACTTCTGCATCTGGTTTTACTGGCAGCAGAAAGAGACATTATATGTCTCTGGAAATCTGATAAAGCACTGACATATAAATTCTGGATTGCAAACATTGCCAGTTCAACTCTACTGGACTGAATTTGCTGCAGTCCTTAAGGCTGAGAATAAGATTTCTCACTTTTTCTATGCACAATAAAACAGACAATTTTAAAATTAGCATTTGGCAATATCTACGACTTTCTACCAGCAGATAATAATTCTTCAGATTAAGTTTCTGCAGTCTGACACACTAATATAGGGTAATGACTTTTCATTTGTTCTGCCTTATTTGTGGATCATTGTGCAAGCCTGTGTTTCTTCCATGAATATTTTAAAAAGCTGGATAGTTGTTTGGTGAAGGCCTGGGCTGGTGCCTGAGCATTGTGCAGCCTACACCACACTGCCACAAACTTCCTGTGTGATCTTGATAAGTGCCTGCGTTTCTCCCTTTTGTCATTTTCCCATAATTGCAGTGTGCTTTTCCTTTCTTCCATACTTTGTCTCTAAATTCCTTGAACTAGGAATACCCCTCTATACATACATCTTTATACAGGGCTTACTGCAGCTCTTGTTTAAGTTTTCAGATGCTAGAAGCAATATGATTAAATGAAGAGAAAAACAAACAAGTAAACAAACAAAAAACCCACTGCTGGTTTTGTTGCCATGATATTCGAGATTATTTGTGCATTATATATCTATATTTATTTAGCCTGTGTTTGCAAGACCCGTTCAACTAGCACCAGATATGGAGAAAATAGCCAGTGCTTGGATTCAGCTGAGATGAGGGAAGAATAGCAACACTCTTGAATCACTTGCAAGTGAGATTTAACACTTGGAACAGGAGCCCCTTGCTACAGAAGAGGACTGCTGTATTCAGGAGCCCTGAAATGTGCCAATTCCCTCACTCCAGGGCAGCAGTGTGAGCACACTGCATCCCACTGCCATCAAATCCTGCGGCGATGTTCCCGTCCTCGCTTCTCCCTTCCCAACCTGCCGGCTGTCACCCTTTGAAAGGAGGTGGCCAGAAGGGCCTTAGGAAGGAGTTGGTTCTGGCAGCATTTTTTCGTAATAGATGAGGAAAGTGAACATGGTTTGGAGAAACTTGGAGCAGGGTGGGCTTGAAGGTTGGCTTTACAGAAGCGCAAGAGGGCGGAGTTGGGATTGTATGTGGAAAGTGGAAGGAAACATGGTCAGTAGGGCACTAAGGACACGGTAGATAGAGAATTTGCCAAGAGTAGTGGAGGAAGATGGAAAAAACATGGACTAGGAGTGAAAACAGGGAGTTTAGCTTTGGCTGTCACAGATAGCGAGACCTCATGAATCAAAACATGAGCAACCAGGACATGAGGATTTCCCTCAGAACCTAGGACCTTCGTCGCCTGGAGAACCCAGAAGGATCTCACAGTTGTTAACAGGGAAACAAAGTCTGCATCTGTTTAAAATTTAGTCTATTCCCCTGTAGTCCAAGTCCCCACCCTTTTTAAGAATTACAAGTGTAAGAGTTCTGGCAAAAAACTTCCCTCCTTGCTACCAAAAGAGAGCCACCACCTTGCTCAGCAGACAGGTCAGACTAGTGCAGTAGTAATGGAGAAAGCCATTGCTGAAATAATTTAGCGAATTTAAAGAGGCTTCATCAAAAAAAAAAAAAAAAAAAAATCAGAAAGAAGAATCCTGCAAGGGATAATCTTTTCATTTAAGCACACAAAACTCACATTATTAGTTGTATAGCCATTTGCAGTGCATGTATATGAGCTACATATAAGGAATATGTTATCTATACATTGAAAAGTCACTCAGAGTGTTATGGAAAAAGAATTTCTACAGATAGCATTGACACAAGCAAATCTGTGAGTACTTAGCTGCTTATCTTTGCTTAAGTGTCCTCTTAGAAACACACATCTTCATATGCAACTTAATTTACAGAGCTCAGGCATGAATGAAATTTGCCCCCCAGCTCTTCCATTTGATTATTTCAGACACTAGACTAGATTATTTTCTTAGATCCTTGATTGAAGTGGATGTGTCTGTCTGTCAAATCTGGACCTTTTCTGAATAAATGTTGCTAGTGCTCTTGCCCATGTTTTGCTATAATTAAGTAGCGTCTATGTTTTGCCTTGATGAAAGTGTAGGATTTGTCCTTTGGGGTCTGTCTTGCCTTTATGGTTTCTAAATGGGCCTTTGTAGTTAAATCCTAGAGGTGTAATTCATTGTGGAGCAACGGTATACAGTTAAGCTTTGTTAAGAAAATATGCACTATGTGTGTACATAACAAGAATTTGAGGGCAAAATTCTTCTGAGCCACACAATAGTGACAGAAATGCTGGAGATGTACCATGGCCTGCTGCTTGGGTGCAATTACTTGATATGTATGCTTTGATGGTAAAGCTAGCTTCAGATGTTCTAGTGAAACAGAAACATTCCAAACACTCTGTTTAATAACTTATTTTTCCACTAAAATGTATGTTTCCTTCAAAAATGCATTCTTGCTGAAGCAACTTAATCAGTGGCAGGGTTTTTTTTATGTAGACCATCCCTGCGCTCTGTGGCTCAGAGGAGAGTTTTGCCAAGATGGATCAGCCGAGGGGCACAGTGTGTTTGCAAGAGAAAGATGAAAATAGCTGCAGTGTGTAATTTTCATCCCAGAGTTTGGTGGATTTGACACTTTACACCAGCACCACTTGAGATTCAGGGAGGGTTACTGAAGTGAGTGTTAAGTACATGAGCATGAGCAGCATAAATGTCACAGGAATAAGGCCAGTTTGGGAACCAGCATTTTTTATTAGATGAGTCTCCTGCCTTTGTTTATAGACACTATTAAAGTCCATGTACCGGTATGTTCAAGTGCTAGCTTTTTCCCCTTTCTCTTTCCCTTTTCTTCAGATAAGAGCATAGCACAGGTTATTCTAAGCTTACAGGAAATGACAGCGATATTAATCACTGATTAATCAGGATCTCTAACAAAGGCCCTGGTATTTTGAATATTCATATTGCCATGGCATTACAAATGTCAGAACTGCCATTGTTCTTCTGATAGTGACACATCCCTGCTCCTCCCACTCAGCATCTCCAGGATGCAGCTCCAACGAGGGTGAACCATGATGTTTCTTCTCAAGTGCTGCTCCTGTTCTCCAAATGGGAGGCAGAGGTACAGAGACATGAAATGACTTGGCCAGATCACATGGGATCCCTGGGAGAGCCAGGAAAGGAATGTAGGTCTTCTGAATCCTGGCACAGGGAGGGAACTTTGTTTCTTATAAACAAAATAATTCGCATACCTGACACGAAAGGATGTATCAAGGTGATGAATGTATGTGTGCGTACGTGTGCACACAGATAATACATACATAGTGTGTGTGAGATATGATATTAGATGTGTACCTCATTCAGACTTTGCTGACTGAACAAATTTATGCAAATCAGTCACTGATGAAATTAATAAGCTTTACAGTATTCTCCATGCAAATCAAATGCTTGTGGAACTGTTAGTCCCAGAGCTCCAACCTAGAAAATAGGTTATGAAGGAAAAATGAGTCTTAATGGAGGGTGAAGGTACATGAAGAGGGACTTACCTGCTGTCTATCTCCTTGCCACTACCCCAAGGCCATTCCCCCAGAATTAGCCTTTGAGCCAGGACCTTTCTTGCACAGCTGGTAACCAGCTTGAGGAGCTTGTTGCTTTAGGAGGCACGTCAGAAGGCCCAAGGGGGATTAGACAAATTCATAAACAAAAGGAGCAAGCAGGGATATGCCCTCTAATGTCACAAGTTGGAACATGGAAAATTCCAGTTAGATGTAAGACCAAAACATTTTTTACCGTGACGATGGTCAAATATAGTCCAAGTCACCCAGAGAGGTTGTGGGATTTCCCGTCCTCAGGGGTGTTCAAGGCTGGATTGGACAAGGCCCTGAGCAAGCTGATCTTTGAGTTGGACTGAGTGGTCTCTGGACCAGCCTAAATTATTCCTTGCTCCTCTCAGTTCCCAGCTCTTCCTTTTACTCCTCTCTCTCTTTCTTCTTCTCATCTGGCTTGCTTTCTCCCTAATGTCGCTGGTCTTGCAGGAAGATGGGTTTGCTCTCCCCTCTTGACCAGCCACCCTCAGGCTGTGGCCTTCAAGATTCCCATAACACTCTCAGGTCTCATGTTATTTAAGATTAATTGCTTTTCTCCCTGGAGATTTTCCAGTCCCAGCTACTTGAAAGAGAAACACTGGTTTCCTCTGGCAGCAGGTTCAGAGCACTCTCGCTCCTGTGGGAGCCCCTGGGATTTAACTGGCCCAGGAAAGATCTGGCCTAAGCCTGCCGCCAAGTGATGGTTTCCACAGTCGTGGTGCACCAAATTCCTAACATTCGTCACACTTTCGCATTTTACTTGCCCTATGTCTCCATATTGCCAGCTGCAGTATGGGAAGCCTGCAAAGATTTGGTAGAAATTTTGGCTGTGTAAAATTCCATTCTGCAACAGGCATCAGGTAAGGATTCATTCAAAAAAATATCAAAGCTTGGCCCATCTGGCCCATGGTCTAACACTTTAGAAAGTGGAGGATATACCCAGCTTAAATTGGTTTTGGTCTCTCCACAGCAAATGCTTTGCTCTAGCTGACACGTCAGTGTTCATTTATGTCGATGTGAAGAGGCAATGACAACAGGGGAAAGAAGGGGAAAGAAGATGCTGAATTTCAAGTGTCTGTACTGGAACTGGGAGACTGTTTTAGTACTTTGTGCGTCTTCCTGCCCTGAAGTATTTCAAACACTCCTGTCTTGTTTGCCGAACACTCTGAACAATACATGTGTAGTTATGTATTGATGTAATAAATCATCTAAAGAACAAGACGATCTTTCAGAACAGAGAGGACAATTTAGAGGAAGTTTATTTTTTAAATGGCAATATTTATCCACTTAGTACTTTGGAAAGAAAAAAAATATGTCTCAGCTGTTGGGGCTGAAAACCACCTGGAAAACATTGGAAAAGGCCTATATTCAATCTTTGGCTACGTATGTTTCTGTTTATATGTGAATGCACATGTCTATATGTGTATGCATATATGTATATAGAAGCGAACAAAATACAAGTGGATAGGACCAAATTTCACAAGTCAACTGAACTCCAAAATTCAGATTTTGTTTTAGATAAATGTACATTTTTGAGCCAGTGTAGAGATATGAAGCTAAACAGGAACAGCCTGGATAAGCAATGATGGAGGGCGAGTTTCTCCTACAGAGGCTCTGCTGGAGTGGCTGCGTTGGCAGAGACCCCAGATGTAGATGTGTATATACTAATGACGAGAGCTCCGTATGTGATGCAGTTACGCTGTGTGTCCTGGTAATATAAGCTGGGTCAGCAAAAGAAATCTTGGAAGGCCCTGCTGAATGTTGATGTCCTGCTCCATGAAGATTTCCAGAGTTTGTCTTTGTTCTGAATGGGATTGAAAACCTGAAGTTTCAAAATTAGTGTAAGGGAAAACTTTGGGAAAACAAGAAAACGTGGTTTATAGTCAAATCAACCTATTGATCCGATTAAGTTTCAGTGTTTTCATTTTGCAGTATGTTTTATGAAGACTCTTTTACAGTATGATCTGTGTTATAATATAATATCAAAATGAGAAGCTGCTTTATAGTGAAAAACGCAAATTAATTTATTCTCAGAAAGGCGGAAGAGCTTTTTTCACCAACTTTTCTGCTTGATTTTGCAAATCTTCCAGATTTTAATAGAATCAATTAGTCTTACTTCCATTGACACTTCTATGCACAGCCCAATTTTTAAATGTTAGATAATTAGAGACTAAAATATATACCTGATGGCCAGCAGCACCACGTAAACAAATCCTGCTTGTAAGTTAGATACAGTTTTTTCTCCTGATCAGAGAAAGCAATGTACCATTGTAGGCATGTTTGTACATATATTTCTACGAGATCAGCTTAATTACCCAAGGACTGATAACTCCAAGTTTTGCAAGTGAGCTACTAAACAGAGCAAGAGTTCAGCAGCTGTAATATGAAGTGGCTTCAACTTAGAGAGTTCTGTGACAGCTCATGCTGTTCCCACAGGCTGTCCCGGGAAAGATGATGTCCTCTCACTTCACATCGGCCTCTGTTTCTGTGCAAGTGATAAACTGGTGCTGTACATTTGTTCTCTGTCATGAAGTGAACAGAGGAAGCGATTATCATCACTGCTTTCTTACAAATAATAATGAAAGCACCCCCTTTATTTTCATGGATTCTTCAGTATTTGATCACCTGCCTCACTTGAGCAAAGTGTCCTCTTTCCAGGGGTGCATCACAGGACCTGCCAGCCCTGCCAAGTGTTGGGCTTGGCTCTAACTCTGCTGTGCACATGGATAAGTCTATTCTTGGTACAAAGAGGTCCTTACACGTGATGTGTCTGCTCTGAAAAATTTTGTTGCAAAGGAGTTGCTGAGCAATCCCTCTGACATAGAGGGGAAATGACGATGCTCAGTATCCCCCATGTTCCACTGTGGATTGCCACAATTCAGATCAGGAGTGAAAAGCAAAAAGAAAGAAATAAAACTAATTGAGGCTGCTATCTTTCCCAAAAAAAGAATGAGGGAAAGCAGTGAGATTTCTCTAGTTTTAGCCAGTTACATCCACCTTCACCTCTTGCCAGCCATTGTTTGCTGTCAGTGATGATCCGTACTTTTAAAGTGGATCCAGCTGTGGTCCTCCTTCAGGCTGCTGGAGTTTAGTGCACAAAACCATGCATGTTTTGGACAGGATTTCTGTGTTGATACTTTATAAAGAGGTCAACTGCTGCACTTGGTGTTTTCCTCAGCCCTTTCAATATACCTTTTCGTGATGGCTGATCACAGAAGAAAAAATAAAAGTCAGAAAATGAGGATGGAGGACCACAGACGTGAGTCCACACCCATTCCCCAAAAATAAGAGACTATTGAAAAATCAGTCTGCTTCCCATTTCTGTACAGAGGATGTATAGCTCCCTCTGTGAAGAGTTAAAGCACTTCTCTTGTATTTGTCTTCACCACTATCTTGCCTTTCGGACCCTTTCCAGGCAGGACATGTCATGACCCAGGTGCAGCAATGCCCTTCTGCTCTGTGCACTTTGAATGAAGAGGTTCCAGAAGACTTTGGGCAAAGATGTTTTCTAGCAGAAGAAGACCTGTGTGGCTGCTCTGACGTTCACAGCAGGCAGAGCTGGGCTTCATGGGCTCACTAAGTGCCAGCAGACCTCCTGGGTTTTGCCCATGGCATGCCTCCGAGTCTGCTGCTGGTTCACTCCAAGGGAAGCAGCCGCATTTCCAGCAATCTTCTTGTTTCCTTCCTTGCTCCCGTCATAATTCGCTAGGGACCAATGCCAGAAGGAAGCTGTCATCTGCCAGCAGCTCATCTGTGCTGCCGAGTGGATGCTGGATGGGAGAGGAGTCTGGACCTTGTGTGGGGTGGGCACTCCCTGCCTTCTCCAAAAGGCCATTTTCTGCCCCATCAAGGCTTATCTGGCTTTTCAGAGGAGTCCATTGCAATCTGGGACCAGAGGAAAATGAAAGCAAGCAAAGAACAACCGGGAAGGAGGAGGAATGAGAAGAGGGCTCAGAGCCACTGAACAAACAGATCTGTGGCATCCAAGCATGCTGAACTTGTGCAGTTTCAACCCCGTGGCCAAACAGCCCTGGCTCTTCCAGGCCTCGGCCATGGTGGGGTTACGAGAGAGAGGGAAGGGACAGATGTAATAGTTTCACAAGGACATACTGTTCTTGAGCAATTTCTGTGCAGGTATAAACATGATTTCCTGAGGCACTGATTGGTACATACGTCTCCTCACTCAAACAGGACTGAATGCATTTGTTTACTGTGCCTGATGCAAGGAAAACTTCTGACATATGTTTTATTTATGAAGTGTCCTAACGTAGTGATACTTTTTGTGTACACGAGGTGGCGGGGGTGGGGGGGGATTGATTGTCTCTCCAGGGATCCAAATTTGAATGGCTAAGGACTCAATTTATAGTTGCATGCGAAGAGATGACTTAAAAGCTACACAGACCTTGGCTGTGTAAGATGATCAGTAAAAGCAAAGGTAAGTGCCTACTTATGGGTATGTTCACAGCCTCTGCACCTTTCACCAGGGCTTAGCTGCTTCTTTAGAGATGTTTAAAAGACAGCAGAGGTGGTCCCAAACCCTGGAGGATTGAGTCTGAAACATCTCAGTCTTTCTGAGCTGCTGCTGTGGGAATTTTCAGCAGATGAAAAGACCACCAGGAGAGGAAATGTCAGCAGCTTCCACAACCAGGAGAGCACAAGGACAGGAACAGCAGCACAGAGAGGACAAGCCCCATGATTGCATTGGTGCTTGGTACAGAAGAGCAAGCCCACCAAGGAGAGGTCCGGGCAAGCTAGTGCCCAGACCTATGGCAGAGCCAACCTTTCCAAGTGGCTGAAGTGCCTCAGCCTGTCCCTTCCCTTATCAGCTGGACATGGGTGGCATGAAGGAGGTGTCCATCTGACTTTAGTGCTGGGGACCGAGAGCTGGTTCTGGAAGGGGAGATGTGGAGTAGAACTTCATCAAAACATAAGAATAGTTGTACCACTTCAGTCATCAGATCCATCTTGCCTGGAAGCCTCTCTTTTAGCTTTGACCTACTGGTTGCGGTGCTTGCAAAAAGATAAAAGTGTGGCAGTTATGTAGGTTGCTGGAATGTTGCTAGCCTCTGGGACTATATGGCACTCTTATTTCCCGGGCCAGGACTTGTACCCATGTAGCCCTCAATAATTTCTTCCGTTGTGATCTGGTATTAACTCCATGAAAACATCTAACCTCTCCAACACCCTGCAGCAAGGGTGTCCAGGAAGAGCATGAGTAGGGGACTGACGTGCTTGTAGAGAGACAGGGAGCCCTTAGCAGAGGAAGTTGAAAGACATTCGTCCTGCCTGGGAAAAGATGCCTTTTCTAGAGGTTGAGGTGGCTGCTTGGACAAGGAGGTTGGAATAGGCAACAAAATGGCAGCAGGGCATGAAGAGGCAAAGTGGGTTCGAGGAAGAGTCCGGGTACAAAGTAGAAGCCTCAATGGCTGCAGCCACAAGGTGAGAAAAGTACGGAGCCTGGGTGAAGACTCCAAGGAGAACGAAACTTGGATTCGTTGTCGACTAAGTCAGAAAATAATGGAAAATATGAGGAAGAGAGAAACCATCTAGATGGAGAGCTGGGAGAAGAGCATCTGGGGCTGTTTGGGCCAGAGTTCAGGCAAGAACCAGAGACAATGGAATAAGCTTCGAAAAATAACGTGCACTGAGCAACGTGCTGCTCCAAAGTGAGTCATTTAAAGGCGATTTGGGTGCATCTGCCCTGAAGTTACTTCTGTGAAGGCAGTGAAGGATTAGATTTGCTTGCATGGGCCGTTCTACACAGGGCAGGTTACTATAGCAGTGTTTACTTTTATGGCAAACAAACTTATCCAGCGTGAGTTACCTTGGGGACAAGCGTCCCTGCTGAGCAATAGGGATGTTACAGCTCAGCCCATATTTGAGCCTTTCCTTAGACCCTACTCCCAGGAGGATTTGACAGAAAAAGTCTTTAATAATCGCTTTAGGAAAGAAAAATGTACCTATAGTTTCCTGCTGACTTAAGTGTTAGAGCTGGAGTTTCTGTGCAAACCAGTCCATTCAAAAAAATCCCATGGATTTTTGGAGAAATGGATGCTACTCGTGGCAACAGGTAGAATTTGCCAAAAGTTTTGGCCCAGTCAAATAGAAATGTGCTGTATAGGGGTGTGGTGTAGAAGGATGCAAGATGTTGAAGAAGGGGTTAAAAATCAAACAAGATTTCAAAATTTTGAATTTTCTTTGTTTTAGCATTTTGTTTGGAAACACCATCTTTCCATTCCATTCTCAACCTCTTTTCTTAGCCTCCTCCTTCCAAGTTTTTCTTGAGAGCTTAGGTAACTTGCAAAGACATTGAACACTTGTTTTGTTGTTTTGTTTTGTTTTGTTTTCAGATGACCTAAGTGGTGTGGGGCTTCCAAAGTAATTTTCTCTTCCATCTCACAGAAATAGTAGTAACAAGGAATATTCTATATAATGCAAGTGGTGGAAATCAAGCATGGTGCAGGGTAGTCAGCCTGGAGCTGAGCCCTTGGCGAGCACTGCCTGGAGTTAGAGATGGCCATGCACTTCAGGAAGGGGAAGAAGCAGTGTATGTGCATGACACTGCTGGGGCAGGGTGGGGACGGAAGCATCCGAGGGTCTGGTCCCTCCCTCGGTCACAGACACATTCATTGTATTACAGCTCTTGCGTGTCTGTGTGTAATATCCACCCTGACCTGGCCATGCGCACGAAGCACGAGGCACTGGCTGGTCTATATATACTTGCCAGCAGGAAACATCAAAGTCACTTCCCTTGCAGTGTTTCTTCACTGACTTAGCCAGAGAAACGTCTGCAGTGATGTGGTGAGGAGCAGAACCGCCCGGCAGCCCCCGCAGCCAAGCGCAGGCTACCCAGGCTCCCTAATATCGAGTGTTAATTGCATCAGCTTCCTCATTGCAGAGACCATCGTTCTCCCAGCAAGCACACAGCCTGCCTTCTGCCTCAAATATCCCAGTTTCTGAGTCATCCTATCCACAGAATTCAGGGCAAAATTCAGCCCGTCATATCCTGCTTTTTATTTGAAGAAAACAATGAGCGACAGGTCTGACAACACAGTCTGAATGCACCGGGGGCTACTGCGGGCCCCGAATGAAGCCTGAGGGGATGTGGCCAGTATTTATCTGCCTCACTCCAGGAATCAAGACAGATGCTTTGGTCCACGTACCTCGAGGACACAGAGATGCACTTGGGCTTTCAGGCAGGCCTCTTGCTTATAACAGGTCTGCTGGTGGTGGTGGGAGTTTGCGAGGCCATTGCAATCATCTTAGGGTATGATGCAGGATGCACTGTAGCTTGCTTTTGGTGTCCATTTTGTTCACTTGGGCTTCCAAGTCACTTCTAACTACTGGGTTTAATTGATTTGAAAGATGCTCTTTGTCCTTTAGTTTTGCTCTGCAATTTTTAGGTAGCTCATTGACCGATACAAAATTCCTATTTCCTTCATTTTTTTTAGGGTAGCTTTCACAGAAAGAGTGTGGCAGGAGACAGGTCCCACAAACCTGAGAGGAGAAAAGTTCCTGCACAAAATAACTCTGTCCCTGAATTAATTTGAAAGTTTGGAGACATTTTAGCATCCAGATACAAATGTGACATGATCTGTGTTGGAAACAGCACCATTTGTCCATCAGGACCAAAATGTTCTGCAAATTCCATCAACACCCTATGTCTTCAAAAAATAACAAATGTCTCTTCTTTAGAACAAGACATAGGAAAATGTGCTTTGCAATTATAATCCAAAGCAATTCTCCTTTGGTAGGCTGACTCCTTAAGTCACATGCAGAAAGTCCAAGGAAAGGCTGTTTTTCTATGAGTTAGGTTGTTTGGTTTGGTTTTATTGTTGTTGTTTGTGTTTTGTTTGTTTGTTTTTCCAAAGCCAAGTTTGACCCTCTTAAAGGGTATGTGAGGCACAGCTAAAACCTCTTTGATTTGGGTGGTGGAGACTGCGGCTCCAGTAGCTTCTCAGGGATTTTGCAGCTGTTCTCCAGCAGAGATGTGCAATAACTGTGCACAGTAACGTACACGTATTTTCTTTCATAGTGTACGTTAATTTATGAGCTCGCTTAGAACTTTAACACTTGGTTGGTTTACGCTGCACCTTTTTTTGTTACACATAGACAGAATTTCCTGAACCAGGATGGCAACTGGATATGGGATTGCCTCAAATCCTTGGCGAGGTCTGCTGCTCAGAAATTCCACCCTAAATCCAACCTGGTCTTTTGTCACAGAATATTATTAGTTCCCCCTAAAAGGCCCTGAGAGAAACTGAGTACTTTTTTTTTTTTAAACCAAATTTATCTCGAATGTGAGGGAGAAAAGAGTAAAGGTGGCATAAAGGTAGCATCCATTCCCTGCTTCTCTGTCCTACACACGCTTCCAAAGATCTCTGTGACTCTGGCCCCTTTTCTCCCAAATTATCCTTTTGCTTTCCTGTAAAAAAAGCCTTCAGGTACTCTGAAGTGAAACAGGTCATTAGGGCTGAAAGAAACGTTTTATTTGATCTGCATTTTTAAAGCTTTATTGGTTTTCTGATACTCCCAGCAAACAAAAAGTTCAGGTTATTTTAGGCATGGTTTAAGCGTGTGGTTAACTGCTTCTGGTTTCTAAAGGTACTTTCTATAACATTTTGAGGTAAATGCATGCCCAAGTGCTCCACTGAATAAATTCCCCCTGTTCTTCAAATGGGGGGAACAGACAACCATTATACCACAGTATCGCAGAGACGTGAAAGGACCTCTTCTTGGGCTTCAGTTTAGAGCAGCCTTTCAGAGCTTCGTTTCTAAACCCAGACAAACCTCTGGAAGTTGTTCTGACATGTATAATAATAATAAATAAATAATCACATGGCATTTTATTACTACCATCAGAACTCTCTTTGCATGGGATACCAGTGGATCTGGATGAAGCCAATTCTAATTACAGATAAAAGGTTTGATGCATGAAAAGAAGCTGGTATTTACACCCAATTATCTGAGGGAGGAGAGATAGGGATGTGTTTCCTTTTATCATTTTCATTAAATTTCTTTTGAAATTAAAAGACTACTTGACTTTCTGAAGATGTAACAGTCTTTTTAACTTGCCATCAGGGAGATACAGGTTGTTTTCCACGATGTGTTGCGAAAGTTCAGACACTGGGATCTTGCCCACTCCCTCAACTCCAGTAGAGCACTGCATGGTGCTTGTTCACCCAGTTGCTTCCTTAACATCGCTTTGCTGAAGTTTAATCTCCTGGATTTAGATTACATGTATTTCAGGTCTGAGGCCAGACATCTTGTATTTGTAAACTGCCTCTGCTCTCGCATCACTTAAAGTAAATCACTTTGAATGAAGGAAACCTCTGTACATTTGGGCCTGGTTAAAACAGATCCAGCAGCCCAGGGATCATTTGGGAGGGATAATGCAGGACCACTGCATGCTAACAGAGCGCAGACCTACAACTCCCATTTTAATCCAGAGAACCTTCTGAGGGAACAGAGAGAAGCGATGGGAAGCAGCCAGGTGGATGTGTTGTCCCAAAAAAACCAGCTCTTAGGGATGTGGGAGAGCAGGACCTTATCAGCTCCATGTGCTGCTCGCAGTCCAGAAGATCTGATTTTTGCTATTCTTCTCCTTCCCTCTTGGGTGCTCTGAGCCCAGCCTCTTCTCTTGATCTCAGAATAGGTCTCTTACTTCTTCTCCTTCTTCTCCTTTTCATCTGCAAATTGGGGATGATGTGCGTAAAGCTCCCTGAAATCCTCTGCAGGGAGGTGCCACAGAAGTGGAAAGTATTAGCTATCAGTATCCTTGTTAATATTCTGCTCGACTCTGAGTGAAGTCACATAATCCTGTGTTTGGGTCATCACTGTTTGTTGCTATGGAAATGTGTGTTATCAGATATTACAAATTCGGTGTCTAAGGACATCTGAGGAGGGGGAAAATCCTTTGTTTGAAGAGACACCTGTGTTGGTGGCAGGAAACTTTTCCAGAAAGAAGAGAATTCACTTATTTGTCTTTCGTTCTCTGAAAATTTCTGGAATGAGTCAATAAGAGCTCTCCCCACTCACCCCCCCCGAAAGCCAGTATCTCTTACTCCATGCACTATTCCAAAATGACTGCACATGCTGGGTGAATTTCCTGCAGTCATATGTGAATGCATCTGGTAGGATCATTAACACCAGAGCAGAAGACAAATGCAAAGTATGTGCTTGACCATATGGGTGAACGTGAGCTGCTTAAGAGTGCGCACCGTAATGGAGATGGAAAGTCTTACGAGAGACGATCGGTATCCCCCCATCTCTTTGGTAAGGGATTAAGGCAGTTGGTCTTGCAGGAGTATTCATAGAGCGTAAGGCCAAAGGGGACAGTTAGGTCACCCAGGCTGACCTCCTGCATGTTACAGGTCATAGTATTTAATTCGGTGACCCCTGAGTTGAGCCCTATAACTTGTATTTGGGTTACAGCAAACCTTCCAGACAGACCAAAGACATAGATGCTAACGACTCCCTGCCCAGTTCTGTCCAGTGAATAAGCACTCTCACTGGTAAGGCACAACCAGTAAGGGTGGGTGCAGACGGAACCAACCTTGCTGCAGTGGGGTCAAACCCCAAAATGGATGTGCTGGCCCAGGGAAGCTTCCAGCTCAGAGGTGGTGGGTTTACATCACCACATGCCTCAGTCCCTCCTGGCTCCAAACCTCTGCATGAAAATGCCTTTTCCACTCACCAAGTGACCACACAGTCTTCCTTGAGTGAAAGAGAACAGGCTTTTTGGGAAGTTGCTGCTCATTTCTGTGGTTCTCTATTGCACCTGCGCAAAACCTGATGGTATTTTTAAAATCTACAGATCATGTAGGTGCTCACTGTTGTTCCTGTACATTGACTCTACAGGTATAAAAATCCCTTTCTGGGATGTATTCAGCATCACTCTGATTTCTAGACACTACTGTCAGGTTCCCTGAACAAATGCTGCAGTAACAGAAAACATGGCCCAGGTTTTGATAATGTCTCTATTTGAGGTATTTCATGGCCACACTCTTATCTCACGCTTAAAGATGAAACACAAACCACACCTTTATTTCGCTTTGGAGCTCTGTATTGAGTGCATTCCTCATCCTTTACCAGTTTCTCATCGGGATTTTCCTCGCTGCTTTGTAGAAAGTTAGTTTCAGACTTCAGACTTCGAAACAGGGACAAAAGTGCCTAAGACCAAGCTGGCCAACTTGAGTTTTCTTAATTAATGTCTTTATTTTCAGCTATTCAGGCACGTTGTAAAAGCTTGGTAATATTTGGGGGGATGCAGCCACTGGCAGACAGGGTTGATAGGAACTGTTGCCTGAACACTATGCATGTACTATTTTTAGCAGGCAAACACTTGCACCAAGCACTAGCAGAAGGCTCTTGTAGTGAGAAATGGCCAACTCATTAAAATATGTATGTGAATTTTTATGTATGTATACGTGTGTGCATGTACATATTTACATGTATCTGTACATATACATATATGCATATGTATGTGCCAAGATTTTTTTCTGTGACAAATATTTAATCAATTTAAACTACATTTTCCATACTTAATGGAAAGTTCTAGTGAAAGACTTTATTCTTCCTAAAGGAAGGAATATATGTTATAGGGTAATTGTATATTGTGCTCTATAAATTCCCTGTCTGCTAAGAAAGATGATACAGCTTTTATTTTGTGCAGGTCTCAGGTTTACAACTCAGACTGTAAAGATCAGGCTGGGAATCTGAACAGCAGCTTACTATTCCTGCATCTCTACTGCCATGGTGATTTTTGCCATCATAACTGAAACCACCAATTACAGGGCTGAATCATGAAACGGGACATGATATACTTCGCTTTTCCATCCAAATCAGCAGAACCTGCAAAGCTCTTGCAACTTGTAATTAACAGCAACACTCTCCAAGTCACACTTAAAAATCACGAAGGCATCCAGAACTGCTTAAGGTGTTGCTTATCAGGAGCAGAAATGGTGAATTTAGTTCTTGTTTGTAGAAAAGCATTTTTAGATACTTTCCATTGCCAGCTCCATGCTATTACAAATTGCTCCAGTGCCTGGGGCGTTGTCACCTCCTCTCACAGACTGCCAGCATTCAGAACAGGTATTGCAGAGACTCTCCAGAAAAAATGCTGGTGTGAAAAAACAGTATCTGTGATGGGAGAATGCTACATGTTTTCCAGCTTGACAACCAGTTCTTCATGGACCTCATCTCTTTGCTGAAGAACAAACCACAATTCTGACCTTGCAGCATAGTTTAGCAAGAATTATACAAACTTAATTGTTAGGGCTGTTGCAGGTAAAAACCCCAAATAGACATATAATAACACACAACAGGGTGCCATATAATTTTAGAAGTATTTAATACATCCAAATTCTGTACGTGATAGCCACAATACACACCGCTCCTTAGTAAAACTCTGTTTAATTTAAAAAAAAAAAAAAAAAAGTTACAATTTTATAGCCTTGTTTCATGCAGTTTCTCTAGTCAGGATTTGCAAGCATGTTTGTATCATTCATTTTCCCTCCAGGTCAACTTTTGATCATTTTGGCCACTTGAAGCAAATATTTGGCAGAAGGGGCGGGTTCTCAGATATGCTACACTCCTAATATTTTTGTGAATACTTGTCTCTGCTTTGAGGAGAAACCTCATTAGCTTGCAGGGAAAAGCTGCAAAATTACCTCAACCACAGCAGGCGCAAAGGGTGTCTACAGAAGATGTTGTAACAGCCCAGCCACAGCCACATCTCATGTTTTATTAGACACCAGAGTCTCCAGTCACAAGACACGCAGCCCTGGGCAGCTCAGCTCAGCCTCTTTGGTTGCTCTTGAAGCGACTTCTTTTAAAACCTCGCTGGGTACACATCAGATGCCAACACTAGGAACTCATCACACAGCCCACAACTTATGAACCGCACCAGCAAGACACGCTTCTTCACTTACACGTCACTTTGCTGAACTCTAGACAGTTTGAGCCAAACACAACGTTTCTGCAGATCCGTCCTGATGCTGCTGAGCTTTAGCATCACTCAGCTCCCATCTCAATTTCTGCAAACCCCTTTATGACAGCGAGCGCTAGGGACTGAGCAGAATAAAGCAGGGGTTTGCTATGCACTGGAGAGCAAAGACCCTGGATGCTGCCAGCTGTACTGCAGACTGTTCCTAAATGCGGCGCTGCCCTTGGGTAAGGAGTTTACTCAATTGGTAGTTGATTAGGACATCTCTAGGGTACACTCAGAGGCATATAGGTGTTAGGACCCAACAGCAGACACAGTTTTCAGTCCTGGGATGGGCCGAGTGGGAAGCATTTGGGTCTGCTTTATCAGAACTGACTAGTAAAAGTGATACCCAGAAAGCACCATTCTCTAACCCATTTTTGGGGAGCTGTGTCCTGTGTGGCTGGAACACAGCAGACCACTTCTCCTGCCCCAGCTGCCTAGAAACCCTGCCCTGGCATTGCCTCATGGCTATTCATCATTGCCCTGGGGTCTCCATACCCTAATATTTGCTGGCTTGGCTTCTCCATGCAGTGGAAGGAGATGCCTACAGTGCACGTTGGTGACCTGCCCCACATACTGCTGGATGTTTCTAGGCTGGTCCTGACTGTGTGACTTCGGTCTGCTCTCTGCTTCTGTGCAGGCACGTAGGGATTTTCCAGCAAAAAATATGTGCCCTTTCCTGCTCTTGTGCTCCCTTTCATCAGATTTAGATGGTGCCAGGTAAAGCTTAAGGGTTTTAACGGAACAAAACAAAAATGATGGTGAAGTGAAGCCATGGGTATACAAGGTAAGACCGATTGCGTGTTGGCTACAGATACCCGAGGGCAAAGTTATGGTTTTTATTCATCTTGGCTGCTCCAGGATGCCTCTCAGCTCACGCACATTTCATCCTGGGCCTTTACTGCAGCACTGAATGATGACTTTCAGTAACCAGTGCCTGTCTCTCTCTCCTAGTCCACTCAGTTTCTACCCTCCAGTTACAGCCACGGTTTCCCGGCTTGTTTTCCACTTTGAAGTAGTTCTCCACCTCCCCCAGCCGTGCCTGCCTGGCCTGTCCCTGCTCCTCTCACTCCCTCCAGCTCAAAACCTCAACCCTTTCCCTCACATCTCACAAAATCTGTGTCCTCCTCTCCGTAGGGACAAACCACTTTGCCAGCTTTCTCCTCCGCATCCACATCAGCAGCACTCTCTTTGAGCCTCTTCCTTCCGTGCTCTTTTCTTAGGCTGGGCTCCCTTCTCCAACTCCCCCGCACGGATATCTCCTCTCCAGGAAAAACCAGCACTCACCCTGCCTCCAGCCTGGGGACACCGACTTCCTTGTCCATGAACAGCAGCAGCTTCCTCTGACCGCGGCTGTCCCAGACACTCTGGCTCCGTCGCACACCCTCCACGTGCACAAAAACACTGCAGCAAGGCTTTGCTTTCTTCTTCAAAAATCCAGCTCAGCCCAAGCAGCTGCGCCATGGAGGAAACACCTGTAATGTGCGCTGGCCACTGTGCCACCGCCTGACTGGCTCCACCAGCCATCGTGGTCGACCGCCGTGGGTCATTTGCTCGTGCTCTTATGCATCCGTGTGTCCTGTAAGACTATTCTGATACAGGATAAGTTTTTGCAAACTGTATCTGTTGTTTTGGTACAACACAGATGCCCTGTGGTTTGTAGAGGGCACCAAAATTTTGAGTGGATCCACAGAAAAGCACCCTGCTTAGGTGGAAGTCTGCGCAAAAGATGAGGAATACTGAGCTGGAGTTAGTGCCTGTGGACAAGCTTGGCCCAAGAGGCTGCAGGGAATGGGCAGGGGGAGATGGAGGTGATGGAGATGGAGATAGATGGAGATGGAGATGATGGAGGTGATGGAGATGGAGATGATGGAGATGCGGATGGAGATGGAGATGGAGATGGAGATGGAGATGGAGATGGAGATGGAGATGGAGATGGAGATGGAGATGGAGATGCACCTCTCTGGGGTGAGCCCTGTTTGCTCTGCTGCCCTCCTAGGTGCCGTGACTCATGCTCCTACACCATCAGCTTCTGTAACGGCGGGCAAATCCCACCCTGTGAGCAGCTCCTATTGGAGCTTGCTTGAAGGTAGGCTGCTCTGTGTGTGCAGCCACCCTGGGCAAAACTGTCTGGGATGGAGATGGGTCTTGGTCATCCATGTGCAACCTCACCACACAGTGATGGGGCTGCTAATGCGAGTGAAGTCAAGGCCATTCCCAAGAGCCTATGCCTGGACCGCGCAGATGCCCACGTGATTGCTGGAAAATGGATAGCCAGGCTCTTAGCACAGTTCTTGCCTTTGATACTGCCAGCTCTCAAACAGCTGTGTGTTTTCAGGTCTCATGAACTCAGCAGGCTTGGAACAAGCTGCAACTTGGCAGAGACATCCTAAGAAAATCCAGATGTTGCAGGAAGTGCTGTCAGGCTGGGTCAGCCTAGGACTAATTCAGTGCTGGTAGGGGCCATAGAGCTGTTGTCCTCCAGCCTTACAAATAGAAAGCTACTTTTCATTTCCTGGTGGAGTCTGAGTGTCACTGGCCAAGCCCAGTTTTAACTTACTTCATTTTCTGCTGTGATTTTTGCTGATTCCCTCCTTTCTAGGCAATGGTTGTATAACACTCCTGGCTTAGGATAGTTGCTGTGTTCCAGTCCAAAGCAGCTGTGTTGCAGCAGCAGATTTTGATGATCTGTGTTACTTAGATATAGTGTTTGTCATCTGTCTGGCCACCCTTCAGTCTGGGGGGAACTTTATGATAATAATGAGTTAAATGCCTTGACCTCGCTTGAGAATTTTACTTGGGAACATGTGCAGAACTTGGCTAGTGAGAGGCAGGACTAGTCAGCCCGTTCTTTACTTTTCAATTCGCTTAAACTACATATGCTCTAACAAATGCTTTCTGGAAAGCCTGGCACGGCTGCAAGCTCTCCACCTCAAGCAAACCCCAAGTCTACCTACAGGATGGGAGGCTGCTTTGAGAAGCAGTGCAAACGATGTCAAGAGATGCTCCCTGTGCAGTGGGGTGGCAAGAAAAGTCTAGTCCTTTCACAGAGGGGTGAAAGGTGGACTGACATGCAATCAGGAAAGCATTCTTGCATCTGTTACAAGAATGGCTGGTGCTAGGGCAGCAAGAGGACATGAAAGCACTGGAGGGTGTAAAGGAGGATTGGTGAAGTGAGGTTGCAGCTGGTAAATGAGCTTTGTGGTTTGAGGACCAGGATGCTTTTTGCTTGTCTGACAGCACGTTGAGAAGTGACTTAATCACTGTGGGTGGGTGATTCCACCTGGAAGAGATCTGACAGAGGGGAACTGGAGAGGCTTTTCAGTCTTTCTAGTGAAGGCACAACATGATCAAACAACATGAAGCCTGGCAAACCCAGCCTTGAAGTAGGGAGATGGCCAACATCCCACCTTCCCACTTCGTTGTAGCAAGAAAGGACGTTTTTCTGCATGGTGTGTTTTCAGCCAGCTACTGGGAATACTCCTCAGTGAAGTATGTGCAATAGAGCACGATTGCATGGTGTGAGGGATACTTTTACCTCTGAATTCAACTGCTGTTGTTGCTCTTCCTGGATATCACGGATAAGAAGGCGAGCTGCAATTATCCTCAATATGGTTAACATGTAAATGGCTCTATCTTCAGAATATGACAGCAGTACAAGCTCATAGCTCGTACAGGAGTAGGTACATTCTAAGAGTGTATTTTTTGTTTATTTACCACCTCCCTTCAGAGGCTCAGAATGCTTCCAGGTCCAGTGACTGCAAAAGGGACAGATATCCAAATTGAAATGTTCCTGGAAATACTCTTCTGCCTGGCTGATACCTATCTGATTGACCTTGCTGGCATACCTCACAGGGTGCACACAGATTGGTTTCTCCAGAGACAGAGAGAAACAGTAGGAAATGCTCCTATGTCTGCAGAGGGCTGTGTGATTCACCTGGGAGTTCCCAGAAGCAGCCAGTGAAAGGATGCAGCGCTTACTGGAAACACTCAGGTGTCATTTCCCCAGGAGAGAGCGTGAGCGTAGGCAGTAGAGCTGGCAGGTAACACACTCACCAAACCAGGGCACAAAGAGAGACGGTTGTGTTTTAGCAGTTCTCTCTTGTGGACTCGGTTTGAGCATCCTGTCCCCCAGGGGAGATGGACTTCGTGACTTGTGGAAGGCAAGCAGTGGCCTTTGCCAGCAGCATAGGGCTAAGGGGAAAGGTCTCTGGCAAAGAATAGAATAGAATAGAATAGAATAGAATAGAATAGAATAGAATAGAATAGAATAGAATAGAATAGAATAGAATTGAATTTCAGTTGGAAGGGACCCACAATGATAATCAGTCCAAATGCCTGACCACTTTATGGCTGACCAAAAGTTAAAGCATGTTATTAAGGGCATTGCCCAAATGCCTCTTAAATACTGACAAGCTTGGGACATTGACCACTTCTCTGGGAAGCCTGTTCCAGCATTTGACCACCCTCTTGGTAAGGAAATGTTTCCTAATGTCCAGTCTGAACCTCCCCTGACACAGCTTTGACCCATTCCCACGTGTACTGTCACTGGATACCAGGGAGAAGGGCTCAGCACCTCCCTCTCCATTTCCCCTCCTGAGGAAGCTGTAGAGAGCAATGAGGTTGACCTTCAGCCTCCTTTTCTCCAAACTAGACAAGCCCAAAGTCCTCGGCCACTCCTTGTAGAACATTTTTCCAGCCAGGCCTTTCACCAGCTTTGTTGCCCTCCCCTGGATGCATTCAAGGACCTTCACATCCTTCTTAAATTGTAGGGCCCAGAAGTGCACACAGTACTCAAAGTGAGGCCACACCAATGCTAAATAGAGCGGGATAATAATCTCTATTGATTGATGAATTGCTTGTTGGTGAAAAGCTAACATGATGCCATTTCAGAACTCCTGTAAGATAAGGACACTACAGAGGGGCATCTTCTCTGAAAGATCTGGTGGGAATGTGTATTTACACACATAAACGACAGCAAATCCCCTTCTGAGGCTTTGTAGTATGTAACAGCAAGAAAAGGTCATACAAATGAGAAACATAACAGAATTTACTGTTGAGGAGTCCTAGATTTACTGTCTGAAAATTTATTTTCTTATAAGCTATTTATAATACTCAAATAGTACACACAAAATTTTGTGTGCATCAAGTCATTCATTAAGAAATTACTTATATTCATGTAAGACATTGTGTGGGAAGCATTAACAGTTATTAATGAGGATGTTATGCACTATCATCCTGAACTTTTATTCAGTATAACACTGGCAAATTCTGGCCAGAAGGGTCGTGATCAGTGCTTGAGCAATAGGTGGAAGTACAACAAGAAAAGTGGTGCAACAGTTGTTCATGGCAGTGTTGCCACATCCTCTTTTGACTCTTGACTTCAGCTCACTGAGGGTCAAAGTGATTACTGTGTTTGAGGTTCAAAACTGTTTTTTCCTCAGATTGGAAAGCAAGGACGTGGATTCTTTTTGCATTCTTCCGCAGCAGTGGGTTGCTGGTTGCCTGCTGGTATCATGGAGGTGCAGCTCATGCAGGCCCTTCTCTGCCACTGATGAGGCATCAGACAACAGCAGGATCAGTCTACTCTATTTGCAGACTTTTGACCAAGACTCTATAGTCTTGAAAGGACTGAGATATTTTGCCTAGCCAAGTCACCAGACTCAGTACTCGGGTGAAATCTGATGGTCTGTGATTGCCAATCCAGGTAAGACAAACTAATGTCCACTTCTGACTTCTAGCTGATCGTGCACTGGGTCCATGTTGCTGCGTGTAGTGCCCCACGGCACCTGGAGCATGGTCACTTTTGGGTTGCACAGAGGGGCACCTGGGGCTGGGGACAGGTCAGGGGACAACTGGGGAGGCTGTGGGAAGGCTCATCACAAGGGGAAGGTGCTGGGCACAGCTGGAGCCAATGCCCTGACACATCCCCAAGAGGGTTCCCGAGAGCCTGAGGATGCTGTGCTTTGACATCTCACCTAAGGCTTCCCCAGGTGAGCTCGACCACGTTTCAGAGCTGTTCTCAAACTGCTTAAGTGCTCACATGTCAGCAGGGTGTGCAATGAACTTTCTCCATGGCTAACTCCTACCAACATCTGCAGCGGTTTTTACACATTTCTTTTTCCCAATGCTGCCTCTTCCTTCCGTTTCCTCTCCCCCACTGCAACCACGGACCCGTCCCCACCACCCAGCTCCTGCAATGGGCTCCAGCTGAGCTGTTTTGGGAGGAGAAGCAGCCCCTGGGGGCAGGTCGGGGTGTTTGGTAGCTCCCTCCTCAGACATTAGCGTGACTGCTGATGTGTATCACTCACAGAGCACTGCTAACAAGGGAAACACCTCACGTGTTCTCCTTGGCTTCTCTTTGTTCCCTGTCACAGCAATTATCCAGCTGCTTTTTGGCCTTCGTTTGTCATAAGCTGCTGTGCCTCAAGTGAGCTCTTATTAGCACTTCCTTCTCTGAAAAGGAGTGACTGCAAAATAAGCCAAGGGTCATTTCCCTTCCCCTGGAGACCAGGAGACGTCCTGGCTTTTAAATCAGGCTCCATAAATTTCAAACCTTAGCATTTCATGTGTTTTGCCTAGAGAGGGGTGGAGGTTCCCCTGAGGAGAGTGAGGAAGAGAAACTCCTTCAGATATGACAGTGCATTGCTTGGGCAAGTGTTTAAAAGGCGTCTGAGACAAATGGTAGCACAGACTAGTGAAAAAGCAATCTTTCATTTATACTAACTGTGTGAAATCAGTCAGAAGAAGAAGTGGAAGAAGGAAGTGACCATTTTCTATTGCTTGCATCATCTTTACTTGCATATCTTCCTGCAGGGTTGGGCATCAGCAGGTAGGGTTGCTAAATATCAGCCAGCAAAGCATGATGCCAGTTAATAAAATGCTGTCATTTAAAATCAACAAAAATAGGCCATACTATGTGTGATAAATTAAGTGTTTAGACTGTAATATTCCTGATATTTGCAATACTCACTATGCACTTTGAAATAAGGATTTGGTCTCATGTCAGAAACTTCTACAGATCCATAGGAACTCCAAGCTTCCCAGCACGTGAACGGCCTTCTCAGCACTGCCCTTGGGTTTCTCCCAATCATGTTGAATCATGCTGATTCTTTCTGCAAGGGATTCCAGCAGGAAAAGCTGTTGGAGAACAAGGTGGCCCCTAACAAGCACTATCAGGAGGATGTGTTAGTGGGGTGATGCAACAGAGAGGTCAAGAGCTGCAATGGCTGGCTGCTTTTAGTGGTAAGCATGATATTTGTATCTCAGCATGTTCTGGTCCTTTGGTGGAATATTCCTCTAATGCCTGTGTTTACATCCCAAGACCAGAAAAAAGGTTGCACCAAGAAGTTCCTTTCTGCCCCTTCCCTTTCAGGATGAGGGTCAGAACCGGTAGATGGGGGTATTCACCCCCAGGGTGAACACCCTCACCAAGGCAGCACAGGTGGCCCAGAAACAGAGGTCCAGTCCCAGGCTCAGCATTGTTTCTTGGTTAAAGCCAATATGTTCCCCAAGTCCCACAGATGCTAGTACTAGCTTTGCTTTTCCCCATCAAACCAGTGTTTTCTCTTGTGTCTCAGGTTTAGTTTCTTTTCTACAGATGCAATGGTGATGTTGCAATAAGTTGCATATTCAGGAAGGCTCATGGCCCAAAGAAGTCCAGCTTTTCCATATCCATGAGCTCCTCAGAGAGATTTTCACACATCCCAAATCGGCAATACAGCCCACCTTCCACAGAGAAGCAGCTCATGTGTAGAAGACAAGTGTTCGTTTAAGGCTCTTTCACCTCATAAATGGTGGACAACTCGCACAGCTGTGGCAGGACAGTAGTCTGATGGTTTCATCCTCAGGCTGGGATTAGACGGCCAACACCCCATCCACCAGTGCAACCCACAAGGTGGGTATGTGAGATGGTCCTAGCATAGAAGCCACACCTGAACACAAGATGTGTGTAGCATACAGGCCCCCTTCTGCCTCCTGAATATCTAAGCATTGTTCAGGGTATGGAGCAACCTACGCAGGAAGGAAACCTGTTGTCATCTCTGGCAACTGACAGGACAATGGGTGATGGTGCACAACAGAGAGAGAGAAAAGCCAGGGAATAAGAAGAATATTGTTTCTTGATTTCTATGCTGTAATTAAGAAAGCGTTGTGTTTTTCGTTTTCACGTGCCTCAACTCCCACCAGCTGCATGCACCCACTCACAGTATGTGTGCCGTGTTTTCATTACAGCTGTAGCCTCAGGTAGCATGGAACCGAGGCCAAGCATACATTAGTAAAATTAGAAGAAATATCATCTGACGGGTCTGGACGGTGCTGTGGGCAGAGCATATTTGGCAAGACTCTGCTTCCTTCGCAATCCAGCCCAAAGACATTCCCTGATCCTATCTGAACAGGGACTGAACTTGTAAAACGAGTCCCAGCTTGTGAGCTGTGAGTCAGGGATGTCTTAAACACCGCCTCAGCATCCAACACCAACAAGCTCTTTTTATCTTGTTCATTCTGCTTAAATAAGTGCAGCAAGCCCTTATGTTAATAGAGCAGCCTTGAGGGCTGCATGGCATAGGTCTGTTTTTTTCACACCTTCCGGCATTTGTCCCTTTGTATTTTTGACCCATTATTTTCCTCTTCTCTGGCTCAGCCAATGGGACTCTGTATTGCTCATAGAGTGGTTTAAAACTTGCATCTGTTCCATATGGACATGTTTATGTTCCTCACTAGTAAGCCATGAGGTTATACTCACTTCAATGGGTTTCTCTATGTAGCAGACTTTGAAGGATGCAAGTCTGTGCTTAAAACGGAGTATAATTCCCAACTTCTTCCGAGTACCATTCTATAAAAGAGAGCCTCCTTCACAACTTGAGAGATTTTATAAGTTGTCTGTCAAGATGGACAGGAACCTGTGGAATATCCTGTGGCACCCTTCCATCATATCTGAGAAAGACTATTCAGAAATATTGCATTTGGGAACCATTTGCTGAAAAATGTTGATGGAAAACATCAGATCAGAGGAATACAGGACCTATACTGATCTCTTTCAGAAAATTCCACCTGTCAATGCTTTTGTAATGGCTCGAACTATCCTTGCCCAAGTTTCTGGAGATCAGTGAGAAATACAGTGAGGAATAATGACCGAAAAGTTGCATTTACCTTGTTACTAGAAAACAGAAAGAGAAAACATGATTTACCTGTGAAGTAAAAGAATTTAAGGCAGAAGTTTGTAGTGACAGAGAGTAGAAAGCATAGAGTTTTGTTCAAATAGAAAGCAATAGAGGCAAAAGGCTGATGCGAAGGGACTACACAGGATGTGTCTGGTGCTTTGATAGTCTTGATTTATCTTACCTCAAAAATAGGCAGATGTCATAGAATATAGATGAGTCCTGGATGGTAATAAACTAATTGCAGTACTCTGTAAGAGAGAGAGGGCAACACTCCCATGTACAACAGATGCACGAGGTACCATATTCTCGTGTACCAAGAAAGACACGTTCAAATCTAGATTTCTAAGAAGGGAAGAGAAGGATCAGAGCAGAAGAGAAAATAAAAGCAGCTCAAAACTAGCTTTCATCTTAAATATATTTTTCTCCTTTTCCACAACATGATGCAATGCAGTCTTCATGCTCCTTTTCTCACCTTCCTTTCATTTTGAAGTATCACTCATTACTCTTTACATGTCAGTACTGTTCACTAACAGCACAACACACATTCCTTTAACAAAAAGCACCATTCCTCTCTCATGGATTTAAGATGAGTTATTTCAGAGATATGATTCAAGGGCCTTAAATATACTGGCTTTACAGCTAATTTACTTGCAAGTGCTTGAGCCAGATCTTTGATGTTTCATTTGAGTTCAGGGCACAGTAGAGAATTCATTAAAATAAGCAAGAGCTGGTGGTTTTGTTCTAAGTACTACCAGAAGTCAGGGTAAGACTCAGAAGAGGAAGGGAAGGGGATTGCCAAAGATTTCCGTTGGATACTTATTCTTTCCAGGGTTTGTAAATCTATCCTGTAACACTCATAATCCCTCCTCCTGCAGGGGAGTACAATATCACCAAAATCTTCATGATCTCCTGCAAACAGAGGCTTTAATGTAGTCCTTTGTTTATTGTCTCTGCAAATCTTTCATTTTCTAGGGGAAAAAAAGGGCCAATTCTTTTCTGGAGCCTGAAGGCTCAGCGAAGTTATCCAGTGTCCCCTCCTGCTCTGCCTCCCATCCAGCATTTCAACAGGTGTGGACTGGTCCATATCCAGACACCACCTCGCTGGTTGTGCAAGGGAATGGAGAGCTGGAGGCCATGGCAAGTCAGGGTGAACAGAAGGCAACCACAATTACTGGGCTTTAAGTTGACATCCGTATGGCACTGAAAGCAGCCTCTCAATTTGCCTGAAGGCCATCTGAGCTGTTTGTTGCCCAAGGGTCTCCTCTGTAATGCTGTGCACAGGGCCTAGGGGTTCCCTGCATCTTTGCCAGGACCCTAAGTTTGGGGCTGCAGAGGTATTTGGGGCCTGGACACCCCTCCTTGGCACTCTGTGGCTATGCTCGGGCATGTGTCCTGCAGGAGGGAGGCAAGCCTGGTCCTGAGAGCAGCCTTGGGAATACCCTTAGTCAACAGTGTCAATGTCATCAAAGATAGTAGGGTTCAGGAGGCTGAACTGATCTGCTCCTGTCTCCCCACCCATGCAGGAGCTGAGGAAAGTGCAGAAGAGCTCCAGTGCAGTCCTTTTGGCTGGTCTGACCTGAGATATGGCAGGAGCTTTCTCATCTAGTGCCACCTGAAAGCAAGAAGGACACTGTCCCCCTCCATCCTTCATGGTACAGGGAATTATTCACATCCAAACTGAAAACTATTCTGCAAGCATGCCCTGTTAGATGTGCTGCCTACTTTGTGTTTCAGCTAGTGAATTGTACTTACCTTTTACCACATGTTTCAGCATGCAGGTAAACCCGTCATTGTCTGTAACTTTCAAGGGGACCAGAGATAGTAGTGTCTAATGTGCATATGTAGAAAGGAGAAGACATTATTAAAAAAAAAAATCCTATGCATGTCATTTTAAAGGAAAAGAATGTGAGAGAATAAGAAGGAAAGGTTGGAAAGAAATGAAAGCAAGTCATATATAAGTAAGCAGAGGAAATGCACAGCACAGCAAGATGGTGGTGGTGCTAAAATGGGAGGAGTTTACTGAACAGAGAAATTACCCTGTGGCACGTACAGAGATTAGTAATGTGGCCAGGAAATAACATAATTAAACTGGAATAATATAAGCTAACAACACTCGGAAAAAAATATCCCTGAAGGAAGGACTCTCAGAAGCGGCCATGTAAGGAAGGGCTGGGAGGTGATATAGGAGGACAATCTTGGATGTAACTTTTGGCAGCCAGCTTGGATTGCAAAAGGCCCATGCCATTCTCAATGGGCATCACACTAACCAGCCTGGCTTAGATACAGCTGGAATGTTTCTGTTAATTTCTTGTCATCTCATTGCCAAACACTGTAAAATCGGAGGCCTCAAAGAAGAGTAGAGACATGATCAGATCATTTGGTGTGGGTTTCATTTATGAAGATTAAGTGATGCTTAGATACAAGCTTGCGAAGAGATAAGAAAATAGCAGACATGAGTCTACAAGTATCTGAAGGATGTAGGCAGGGTCACATAAATGTGCTTGGAGAGAAAGAAAAAAGGACGTGATAAGAAGAAGGAAAAATTCCCTATGAGTATTGACAAGACTCAGATATAGGGTATTAGACTAAAATGAAATTATCTTGTATGGGACCTTTCAAATAGCAGAAGGTGTTCTGTAGATGCAGACTTGTTTGTATAGGGTAAAAGATAATAGTTGCAACTCAGACTTTTAAGACTCAATGCTTCTTGATGAAAGGTGAATTTTAAAAGTGAGATCATCTCTCCTGTGGATACAGTGAGCTAAAAAAATCACCTATTTCAATTTTCTAAATTTCCTTTAAAAACAGTATGTGCAACGAGCAATCAAAGGAAAGCCAAGAAGCTGAGAGGTAAGTTGAGAAAATCATTAAAGAAACAGCAAAGAAATATTAAGAGCACAATGCATTCAAATCGGCACAGAGGGCCAGATGGTACATACCCAAGGGTATTAAAGGAATTAGCTGAAAAACTCTTAGGCCCATTATCCATTATATTCAAGTGCTCCTGAAGAACTGAGGAAGCCCTGATGACTGGCAGAGGGAAAACATCACACTCCTTTTCCAAAAGGAGAATTACAGATCAATTAACTTAACATCCTTTCCAGGTGAAACTTGGTCTCTACTAATCAAAAACTATTAGTAGATGTTCTGCAGGAAGAAAACAAAAATATGTTACACAAAAAGACAGGTCACATTAAGAAAAGCAGTTGCATCCATGTGGTTGACTACAGCCAGATTATACTCACAGTGTTGATGGGAGGAGGAGAACCACAGGGTGTGTGTGTTGGGTGGGGACAGTGAAGAATAAGCAGCTGCCTATCCATCATGTGGGATGGAGTATACACCATAGTGGGCCATGCTGGAGGGACAAGAAGGAGAATACAGTCCCTCGAGTCACTCAGTAAATTTACCCTTAAGGGTTTTACTCTTTGACAAGATAACTGGTTATACGGAGAGCTCCTTGATTTCAGTAGGTTATTTTATTCAGTTTATTCAGACATAGTATTCCTGTAGATCCTGATCCATCCCTAAAGGATTCCATGCAGACCCAGTTGACTTCAACAGTGGTTGGAATGAGCCCAAACCAGAACATGAAAGATGGAGGGTGGTTATGAAGAATAACAATGAAAGAGATTAAAATCTGCCCCTACAATAGAAAGTGGATTATGCTTGTAAATATTGCCATGTTCAGCTGGCCTCCTCAGGGACTCCTGCTGTGTTGGACATTGTATTCATCTGCAGTAGCATCAAGGAAGGAGAAGAAAAATACATCAATCAAACTCAAAGATAACACCCAGCTGGAGCTTGAATTGCAAATTATTAGAAGCATCTATTAGAAGCACCATCCTAAAGGGATTTCAGTAAATGAAGAGTGGGATGTAATGGGAATACCAATAAATTGAACAAATGTAAGTGCAGAAACATCCACAGAGTAACAATGCTCACAAAAGAGAGGTCAAGGCAGTAAGCCAGAGGCTGTGGAGAGTAGTAATTCAGTAAACAGCCTTGGATGCAAATGTTGATTGAATACTACAACTGACGATTCATTTAAAGAGAGCCCAGATCAATCCACTTTTGAAGTGCTAATAGCAATATCACTTGGGGCAGGGCCTACTGAAGGGAGTGCAGGCAGACAGGTAATGTTATAGATTAACTGGTGTACACAAGAGAGTGTAAGGAATGACCTATTTACTAGGAAGATCAAAGGAAATAAACACATACTTAGCCTGGAAAAAAAGGGAGGCAGCAAGGTATAGTCTGATATAGAGACAAACCTTCCCATGAAAGAATGTCACTGAGTGGGAGGCAGAACCAGGGTTCATCAGTTAGCCATGGTAGGGATACACGCACAGGGCCCCACTCAGACTGGGAAAGGGAGTGATCATCTGACGACTTGACAAGATCTCCAGCAGGATTATCTTGGAAAGGTCTCTATCATCCAGAAGAATGGGGTTTAAAACCACCATACATGCTGGTCCTGTGTTTGGTTCTCCACCTACATGGAGACAACAGTTGGCTGCCTCTAAGTTCACGGCATGTTTACACATAAATTTTCAGAAACGTTCCTTGGGTCAGTAGAGATGAAAACGGAAGTAGAACCAACAGAGCTTGAATACCGGGAAAGTGTCACAATGAGCAGAAGGAAAGTCTCTGCAGAAGAGGTGGAAAATCCCACCTGCAGGGGGTAAGATCACTCCAGGTGTGTACAGCCATGGATGGGCAAGACAAAAGCGTGGTAGGTAAAGAAAAATGCGTGAATTATCACATGGAGAAGCCCAGTCCCAGCATGAGGGTTGCAAATGTTCTTTGCAGTGGTGTTATCTATTCCCTTTCTTGGAGAATAATCCACATGGGCCAGAGGAGAGAGGAATCTCATGTACTTCTTGATATCCCGTGGTAATATCATGGTTCACCATTGTGGAAACTGGGAGAAAGCTACCCTGCACTGCCATACCTCAAAGCCTTAACTCCTGTTAGCTCACAACCTCAACTAGGCTTTCAACACAGGCGGGAGATTAATACTACACTTGAATCCCGGTTTTGTCTATTATCTCTCAGTGTCTCTGCTTCCTTTGTGGACAACACCACCCAATCTGGGAGAAGATGAGAGAATATATTGGGAATTTCAGTGATTACCTTATGAAACATCTGGACCACTCGTTTCACCTGTGACCCCATTTCTCTGTGTTGGCTGCCCACTGATTTCTGGTTGGGATTCACAGCGCAGGTTATGATCCAGAAACCTCAAAAAGCACATAGCTAGTTAGACAATTCTTCTTTATTTTCATACACGTCTTCTCTGAGCCTTTATTAAAGCAAGGGTTTCAGGAGCCTGTGGCAGGATGTGTCTGCAGCAGGTCCTCTGCTCTGGAATTTGCACCAATAGTGACACTACTTGTTCTTATCTGATCTTCACCAGAAGTGGCAGCTCTTCACCTTGCTGCTCAGGCAGCGTTGCCCTCAGTAGGCTAAGGAATTCCTGGCAATTCTTCTGGGTGGAAAGGCTTTCGCCACACGTAAGCGGTATGAAATCCGCCTACTTGTTTGGGAGGGTGACAGCGCGTTATAATCATACGGCATCACTTGAGTACCCATAACAGTGACTGCAGCAACACTAACGGAAGCTCTGAGGGAAGGGAATGAGAAATCACTCCCACCACTTGACTCATGTGGGTTGCTGCTTAAATACAGGTTGAAGCAGATGCTGAAGTCATGGGTATCTGTGGGCTGTTGAGTTTCTAACTTGATGTTTTGTGGGTCTATGTCTATCAAAATATTTGGGATATGCTCATCTCTGGTTACTGTGCTGGCTTCAGAAGCATCATCTGGCTACACAGAAGCCATAGTACCATCTTGTTCAAGTGCCATCTTAGTTAGATACCTTTTGAGCATGGTTATCAGGGAAAGACCATAGAATCCTAGAATCACTTTGGTTGTTAGAGACACTCAGAATCATCAAGTCCAACCATAACCTAACTCTGGCACTAAACCATGTCCCTAAGAACCTCGTCTAAACGTCTTTTAAACACCTCCAGGGATGGTGACTCCACCACTGCCCTGGGCAGCCTGTTCCAATGACTGACAGCCCTTTCCATGAAGAATTTTTTCCTAATATCCAATCTGAACCTCCCCTGGCACAACGTGAGGCCATTTCCCCTTGCCCTATCACTTACTACTTGGGATAAGAGACCAACATCCTCCATGCTACAACCTCCTTTCAGGTAGTTGTAGAGAGTGATGAGGTCTCCCCTCAGCCTCCGTCTCTCAAAGCTAAAGAGCTCCAGTTCCCTTAACCACTCCTCATAAGACTTGTGCTCCAGGCCCCTCACAAACACCGTGTGTGTACAGTAACTATGAGCTGTTGAAAATATCCTTTAAGGGGAACTGATTCCAAGGCTCCATGGCTGATATTCTGACTGGAAAATGTGGTGCATACACAAGCATTGTTGCAGAGAAACAATTGCAAAGAGAATATGCAGATATGTGAACAATTGTTGGATTTGGGACTAGTCATCAAGGACCAAAAAATTATTATGTTTTCAAAGGAAATGTTACATTGTCTTATCTTCACATTGCATCCCACTTTGGTTTTACTAAATGAGAGGAAGTGCCAGCTTGTGGTTGAGCTGGTGGGACAAGTAATCCAGGATCAGTTCCCAGTTCTAGCCCAGACTTCCTGAACTCAAGTTATTTAATTGTCGTGTCCTTATGTCCAACAGTTCCCTACCAGGAGATAAGGATAATATTACCTTTCTCTACCCTTCTTCTATTTCTATTAAATAATTGGAGGAGCTGGAGAAAATACTTAATATAAAGATGCACAACCCCCTGCACAGTGGAACACCTGATCTTGATTGAGGACACATACATTAGAGTCATCTAAATGAAATTCATCTGTTCCACCATATTCTCTTGTACAAAGGAAGACTATTACAGAAAAAAACTGTTACAGAGTGTGGCTAAGTAGATATTACACAGGTCTGTTTCTCTGGTTTAAAAAGGTATATATATCTGTCTAGATGTGAGGAATGTGTTAGAGAATGAGTGGTTTACAAAGGGGCCAAGCCTTGTGATGAAGAGTTTATTGTGACTGAAAGGCTGAAGACTATCGGTTTGTTTTCATGGAGTGGATCCCAGAACTAGTTATTATTCACTGTATGTCTGTGCCGTGGAAGGGTTGCATAAATAATTAAAACTAATGTAGGTATTTCATCAAACCATGGAATTCTATTTTAATTCATAGTATAATATCTATTCTATGTTTTGCAAGTAAGAGTAAAAGTGTAAGGTATACTATTTTCCAAATCATGATGAATCAATGATAGGCCATTTAAAACTGCCCATTCAGGTGAGTGGTTATCCCTTTGTCTTCTTTCAAATTTATGATCTTCCTTCCTGCCTTTAGTTTTCCTAGTTTTCCTGAGGAAATCAAAACATAACGGTATAAACCAGTCATTTTGTTGTACGTAACGCATATGATTTGCCTTTTAAATTTAATGTTTCTACCCCTCTAAGGCTAATAGCACAGAATTTGTGTGCTGTGGACCCAGTCAGTGCTGGTGGTGGTGAGCAGGCTCTGCTGCCTGGTTGGGTTGTTTGGTTTTTTCTCCAAAGTGTTTGAAGACACTTGGGGCTACATCCAGGTCTGAAGTCATCTCATACAACCCCAGAAGTCTGAAAGGCAGGAGCTATATCTATGTTAGGCACCGTAGTGCCTACAGAGCAATTCTGCAAATGACCCTTCAACGGTTGTTGTAAGATCATGGAGAATATCCAACGTTGCCAACTGGGCAGGGCAACTAACCCTTCTTGTTGGAGAGCTTTTCACAATGGGATGGTCTGGTAAGAAAGACGATTCTGCAAGAGCGCAAAGGCGTTCACATGTAACTCCCCCTGCACCTCTCGAGTTCAACTGCCCTGGAATTTATAGAGTTACAAGGAAACAGCCTGATAGTGATCTACGGAGCCTGTCTTTCAAATCCATAAACAGAAGCCTAAAGTACGTGCTTAGGTATCTGCTGTGCCCTTGTATTCAGCCTTCTCCAGGGACTGAGTTGCCGAGAATAATTCTCCTACATCTCCTCTTGTAAGCTAATAGGGAAGGAAATTTTAAAATTTCAGTTTCGTGTTTCTTACTCATGCCTGCAAGAATTTATTTGAATAAAAGGGATGGAAGGGGAGGTGCTAGTGTTTGCAAACCAGGAGGTTTTGGTTATATTGATGTGCCACTTTCAATTTATGTTTGCTACATATTGCTTTCTGTTTCTTAACATTTGTAACTGACCTGACACAGACCACGCTGAAACTTGTGGGTTTTGGAGCAGGTCTATGCGTAGAAATGCTGGGTATATTGACAAGGAATGAGATTTTCAGTTAAGCTGGGGAAGCCATGCCAAATTTTGAACTGTGTCTATTATTTCCATTGATGAAATAACTTTTAACATTATGCGCCATATGATTTTTTCACTCGGACTAACTTAATCTTCCTTCATAATCTCTGTAGCAATAGCAGGGTCATATTTTATAAAAAAACCCCACAGAGTTACTTTGCATTTGTAGACGAGACTAATCTTTACAACAATGCTTTCATCACTGCAGCTTTTTTAAAGAAGTGAAAGGACGTAAGGGGAACAGGGTTGGAAATATCGATTTATTTTCTTTAGATAGCCAAATGCTGAATCACTACAAAATATGCACTGTGCTCTTAAACCTGCTGCCAAGAGAGAGAGAGAAAACAGATGCCTCTCGCATGTTTGTCTGTGCCATTCTTTCATAGTGTCTATTCTATGAACAGCACCGTTTGTGCATTTGAGCATCAACAAACTTGTAGATTGAAGACTCATGTAAAGCAAAGGTGAGACAGACCCTGGCTGAGTAAAGTTCCCTGGGTGTTACTGATGTCCTGTTGAGGTTACTTTGCTGAACATGGGTGTGCTGAACACATTCAGCACTTCCACAGGTAGATGGGACAATTCACAGTGACCAGTCTGTTTGTAAAGCATAACCACTGTGGCCACTGAATACTCATTTCTTCAAATTCGTCAGCTCTCTGAATCTCAACACTTTGTACAAACTCTGTATGAGCAGTAGCATTTCAGTTGCAAAAGCAAGTCCTGCCAGGACGAGCATTTCTGTTGGCTCATTTAACATTTGTTTTGCCTAAACACACATGTGGCAATGCAACATTCACTTTCTACTCATTTCCTCCAAAAGGTCATGACAATGAGTGTTAAGTAAGATGTAAAGTGATATTAGTAAGATTTAAATTATAATTACTGTCCATAGGACATAGATGCAAGTTAGTACACCTCCTTCTACCCTACAGTAAGATATAAGTTGTTTTCAAAATATCCTAAATGGAGTGTCTTCCTGGAGTCCTGCTGCTCCCATATGTTGCTTTTAAATATCAGATGAGTTTTTCCAATTGGTTTCAACATCTTATGCTGTGGCCAGCTGATGTAAGTTGGCACAGGTTCTTTATACTTTTGGATTTATGTCAGTTTATACCGGCTGAGATTACAGCACAGTTCTTGTTTAAAATATACTTCTCATATTTTTAATGCTTTCTTGAACGATGCAGTGAAGTCACCTGTTCTCAGTTTCTGTCCTCAGTAAAGTGTAAGGGTAAAAATTAATATCTTGGGGAAGATAAAAGAGAACAGAGGCTGTCACCCACTCAATCTTTAAGGCAAATATCCTTTATGAAGTCATGATGGGAAAGACTGACATTCCATAAGACTAGTGGGGTAGAAGAACATAATTTACCATTTTAAGTGGATCTGAAAACAGTGCTAAATTCACGACATTGAAACAAATCTTTTTGGCTTCAACTCTGGTGCTGCTTAAATTATTCACTGTAAACATATGACCATACTGAGTTAACACATTGTTGTTCTTTGTGATTTTCTTGAATGAGATTACCTTGATTTGCTGCCTGTTCAAAGCAGTTTTGCCTATTAAATAACTTTCAAATGTTCATCTTGGGCTGCATACAGATACTAATGATACTAATAGTGATACTACTAAAAAAACTAGTTTTTTCCCTCGAAATGTCTGCCTAGTTATACCAAAAAGAAGTATATGGACATTGATCTCAAGCCCCCATATAAAATACTGCTTTGCAGAGCTTTGTACTTGCCTGGAGTTGCCTTGTTCCAGCAGTGCCTTGTGTGGTCTCTCATCTCCACACCCTGATGTTCCCCATGGGATGCTGGGGGCCAGGAAGGCCCATCAGGGACTAATGACCTTTCGGGATGGAGCAGCTACCTCCTACGTGTTCTTCCCCACCCTGGGTTCACATTTCCCAGGTGCTTTTGAGATGGCTGCTGGTACCATGAGTGAAACCAAGCATTGTGAGCAGGGCTTTCAATGGGGACTGTGAGCTGGCCTAAGTATAGGCTGAAACGAAGCTTTCCTGAATGTGTCCCAGTTGCAGGAGTGGTGTTCCAGTACAGCAAAAGCCCTTTCCTCACTGAGCCCACCCCAGCACTGGGCAGTGCAGTGTAAACCCACGGTGGGGTATATTTGACATGGCACTGAGCTTGGCCCTGCAGAGATTTGCCATTGCCCAGCTCAGCTGTACAGCACCTGTTCTGTGTGCTCTGGGAGCCTACTGGTATCCATCGCTGCTCTTTGGCCCCACAGCCAGCCACAGCCTATACAGGGAATATGCTCAGCTGACCTGTTCCTTAATGTATTCTGTTTATTGAATTAACAGGAAACATGGACAGTAACTGAGTAACTCAATAAAACCAGAAGGATTGAACAAGAACATAAAGCAAATGTGAGCTGACGAAACTGAAGCATGAATTAAGATGGGTGTTGTCGAAGCGGAAGGTGGTTTACTTGACTAAATGTACCTCATACTGAAAGTTCAATCGTTGTGAGAAAACTGTCGTTTGGGTTCGTGACAATGGATGTCCCAGGGTGGTGTGGCCATGAGGTACAGAGCTTCACCCGTGCAACAGAAAGGCTGTCTCACAGCTGTTGTCCTCACAGGGTCAGCACTGTCTCCTTTCCTAAGTTCAGACTCCTCTTTCGGATGCTTCCTGAAAGCTTCAGAAACTGTGTCTGCCACAGACCCTTCCTCATGCACCCAGGCATCACCCCAGCCTTTCCTGGAGCATCTTACTTCTTTGTCCTGTCTGGAATAGTGCCTGCCACTACGGGACTTTCCCTGCCTTCAGAATGTAAAATTTGGATATTTTTTTTTTAAGCATTTTTCTTAATACAGAAACCTTTAAATCTCTGTTCCATTCTTGATATATTTAAAAGTCTGTTTTGGAACATTCAGCTTAAGTCATGGGTTTGTGAGAGCTAAGTGTAGAAGTGAAGCAGAGCTGATACACATTTCTGTTTCTATCTTTCTATACCCTCAGCTTGTCTGCCAGGCAGTGCACTTGCTGCTTTTCAGATTTTCTGGTGGTATCTGAAATCAGCTGAAGTGTGAGTGGGAAAGCAAGGAGGATGCCACTTGGGAACTACTGATTTCAACATGAGCACGTTGCTCTGCTGCTTTTATGCAGCAATACAATAAAGCTTAAAGGTCACCTCTGTGCATGCCATTTTTAGCGGAAAATATCTTTTTACATATATAAAGCAAAGCAAGCTCTGGGAGGCTGCCAGCTCCCTCTAGATGACATAAAACTGCTAGTGCCTGGAAAGAATAAGTTAAAACCCCAGAGCCGTGTGAAATAGTAAAATGCAGGGCACAGACTGGAGTACTAAAACTCTTCTCCAGAGCAGTTTGAGGATACCTGTGTGCAAGGTCATGCTGCTTTTAGCTTCCCATTAAACATCCCTCTTGCGAGAGCCTACAACATAAAAAGCTTTTGGTAAGTTTTGGGCTGATTGTCCAGTCCAGAGGCATTTAAATACGACATTTTTGACCTGAAGGAATCATCACTTGCTAAGGGAAGCTAAATGTCAATGCAAACTCAAATGTGAGTAGTAGCATCGGTATCCATAACCTGGAACACTGATGAAACTTCCAGCACTCACTGCATAAAATGTTCCTCCTCAAGGTCCAAGTCGAGTCCATGAGATGTCTAAACTTGATCCTGTTCTGGTTTCAGATGGTTTGGTTGTGTTGCAGCCGTGGGCAATTCTGCCAGCCTGCACCAGCTGGACACATCTCCCCGGCCATCGGTCTTTGCAGTGGGTTACACCCAGCCACTGGCAAATATTCCGTGGTTTTTCTGTTGCTTGTGTTTCTCCTAATGGAACTCCTAAGTAACCTAATTGGTAATTCATGTTTTAATGAGCTCCTTATTATGGGGTTAATAATCTCCATTATTTTGTGTGGTTCTAGCCATTAGCAGCTTGATGTTAAACGGCTTTAATTTGTTTCGATGCACATCTGTTGACTTAGCACCTTGAAAAGTAAATGGTTCGGTGCAGATTTGATCAGGAACGAATGTGGGATATGCCCTTGAGGTCCTAAATGCAGGCAGCAACCCTCCCACTATCTGCTCCTTTTCAATGTGCCTTATTAAGACTTTCGTGAGACCCAGCAGGATGTGTTTTTCCAATATGATGCTCCACAAAGTTGACCCGCCACTGCAGTAATTGGTGCCATGCTATCGTAACCCGACAGGCTGTTTTCAAAGCATCTCCCTAGGTGATCAGCTTAAGGAATGAATTGATACTGCCACCTTGGGAAAAAAAAAAAAAGAAAAAAAAAAAAAAAAAGGAGAGAAATCTGAAAAGGGACCTGAATGGGTGGGGGAGGAGGAGGAGGACTGGTTCCCAGGGATTTCACACATAACTTCTGTTGCTATGGCAATCACTCTGTCTGTCTTTACTTGCTCAGAGCAACAGCTTCATCTGGAGCTGCACAGTCAGGCAATTTCGATAGTTCTCATTTGGGAGTGTGGGAGACGAAAACCAGGGATGCTTTCTCCAAAAAAAGTGATGGGGGTGGTGTGATAGAGAGAGAAGAAGAGTTTGCAAACATGCATTAACCTGGTCCCTGCTCTTGTCAGGGTTTCATTTGGGGCATGTTTGCATATGGCACCCAGCACAACCACCACCTGAGCTTCTGCTGGAGCTTCTAGGCTGAGCCATAGTAGAGATAAGCAAAAAAGGTTTGGGTCGTGGAAGTGCGAATTCAGAAATCACAGCCTCCAGCATACGGAGGAACTACAAAACATGTCTTGATTCCAAACATCTCTTTTATGCACTCTCAAACCAGCAGAACAGGAGAAAGTGTTGAATCACAGATATTGTCCTTGGTAAAACACCGTCTCACCCACGAATTGCTTATAAAGCTAATAGGAACATGACACAGACAAGAATCTGTGGGAAGAGTGATTCACTGGAAATGACATATTTATATAGCACCTCTCGGCATCACATTATGGCAGCTCTGCTTCTGCAGGGTCTGATCCTAGAGGTGCTGCCGCACTCTAGACCTTGAGGATGTACTCAGCCTTCAAGCTCTGCTTAATCATGGCCTTTCCAAACACTGGAACCAGCCAAAGTGTCCCCTCCAACAGGGTATCAGGTGGCTCGCTCCCCTTGAATTTCATTTGTGCTTCAAGATGCTTTGTGCCTGCAGAACAAGAGCGGAGCAGCTTAAGTCGAGTCTGCAAGGGAGTGATCTTCCCCCTGCAGAAAGTATTTTCACTGGGGTAAAATCGAACAAAAACTCCGTATCTTCCCGCACCCTTTTCACCGTGTGATTTCAGGAAACTGCTCCCTCGTGATGAAAAGTTCCTGCAATAATGCACCCTGAGGTGTTGGTTTTTAAGCTTTTCCAGCAAACAAGACATGTCCTGCTTCAACAAGTGTACTCACCAGGGCACAGCTTGCCAAGTGCTAGGATTCAGAATCAGAGAATTGATATTTTTTTTTTTTCTGCTAAATTGAGCTGGATCATGTCTTTGTAAGAAAATACTATCTTGGCACAGCCTGGATAGAAAAACACAGATAATGCCAGTTGCGTGTTAACTTTTCAACTGGCATATATTTTGTTGTTTAGAGCGGGTATTAGTGGGATGTGATCTTCTCTCTGGTGCCAGAGAGGTTAATGTAAATGTCATTACAAGCATTTGAGTTAGGCAACACATATCTCAGTTTAAATCATGCTTCACATGTGGACTTAACGTATTGAAAGCATTTAGGATTTCAATCCACACTTCCTCTTTCAAGTCAAGGCTTCTTTCAGCTCCTCTGAATACTTTGTAAAGAAACTGAACTAAGTGGATAGACTGTTTGATACAATTTCCAGCATGTAGAGCAGTGAAAAACTCTGCACCATGAGCATCATGCCCAGCGAGCCTTGCTCTGAGCACCCTGCCATCCTCCCCTGACCCCTCTTTGCCACAAGAAATGGTCCAGAGGAGCTTCTGCTCCCTTTTCCTGCATCTTCTAGAAACATTTCCTGGTCCCATCTGCCCTAGCGTCTACTTTTATACGGAAAAAATGTGTGATGTCCTCTCATGTTCTGGTCGCTAGCATGTAGCCCCATCGGGAAGGGAGCATCTGATCAGGGAAAGCCTCTATCAGAAAGCCCTGCTCGGAATAAACACCAGGCAATGCAGAGAAAGGTTTGTTTTGTCAGGGCCACATGGCTCCCCTGGTTTCTGCTGTCTGGAATCATGTGAATCTCCCACACTTCCAGCAGCAGGGTGGGGTTTTTTCCCAGATGTTGAAATATTCCACTAAAACAAATGGGTTCCTAACGGGGATGCCTCCCCACTACAAGATTGAGAAGTAGTAGGACCTATCTGAAGTGAACTGCCTGCAATCGTGTTTCTCTTTGAGAAAAATCTCACTTTTTCCAGAGGGCTCCCCCAGCCTGGAAGCCTGGAGATAAGGAGAAGAAGATAAAGGCTGCACTGTGGGGCTGTTTGCATTGGAAGAGACAATAAAGTTGATGATAGTAACTGCTGAGTGTATGAGACTGAATGGATGGATGGAAAATTACCGAGATATTATATGCTGCTTTATCTTGGGAATTCAGCAGGCAAATGTGATTTCTAGCCCGGCATGATATGATACTAGCTGAGCTGCATCCTAGGATACACGTGAGAATGGCTGGCCTCTCTCATGTGCCAGCTTCTGGTCTTCTCAGGGGTCTTTCCAGAGTGCTTCATGCCATAGGCAGTGGGCTGCCTAGGGACTGGCACATCCACCAGGGACCACCAGGCTGCTGGGAATCGTGTCCTACCTGTGACACCCCAGGAAGGTCACACAGCCCTGTTCCCCACCTCCTTTCGGTTTTTATCTCAGTCCTTCTGGGGTTCTCAGCCTTCATCTGCCTGTCAGTTGCCCTATGTTAATTTATTTTTTTAAGAGTTAACAACACTTCCCTTCCCACAGCCGTGTTGTGTAGATAAAAAGGGGGTGCCTGAGGGTGTATACTCCAAGCCTTTCTGACAGAGTAAAGCTGAGGCTGGCACTGGGAGCTGGCGGCTGGGGCAGCAGAACAAGAGACTGGACTGCTCTTAAAACAACATCCAAGCCAAGGAACAAATGAGTGAGACACTTCCCGACCATCTGAAGCCTTCCTAATCCTTACCCAGTGCTCACGGCTGCCAGAGAAAGTCTTCATGGAGCACTGACCGATGAAGTGGAGGCACAAGGAGACTTTCTTTCCTCCAGTCTGTGTGTTGCTGTGTCACACCAGAAACCTCTGCGACAGTGAGAGGAATTCTTCTTTTCAAGATCCATAAAAACAGAAGACTGCTGATGTAGCTTAGCTGGAATTAGGGTGGAGCCTTCATCATTCCTTTGTATTTTTCCCTTCCTCCTCCTCTCCCCCTCTGCTCATTTCAGCAAGTCCCAGCAGGGGCTGGAGGGCAGGAGTAGGACCAGGTTGCATGTGGAGTCCAAAGGACATACCTGGGACCTTTCCAGGGAACTGACCACAGCCTGTGGGACTTCTGCACCCAAAACTAGGTCTGGTCCTGGTTAACGCCCACACAAAGCTGAGCTTCACTATTCCAGATATGAAATGGAGGAAAGGCCTGTGAAGGAAAGGTCTGTGACCAGCTCAACAGTGACCTGCACCCTTCTCCTTCACTGAATTTCCTGCAGAAACATGCCAGGCACTGCAGGGAATACAGCTTTGTTTTGCTTTACATATAGTGTTTCCAAAGGCAAGACGTTAGCTCTTGAAGCACAGGGGGAATGGGAAGGACAGAAATAAATGCATGGGCTACATTCCTCTGAGACATAAAGAAACTGAGGCCACCAGGAATTGACTTGCCCCATTGCCTTCTAATCTGAATTGCAATTTTTTAAATTTTTTTTTCTTTTTCCCACAGAAAGGCACATCATTTCCAGAAGTAGGTGCAGAGCTTTTCAGATGTGAACTTCAGAGGTTCTGGTGTGGTTCCCAGTTTAACCTCTGGTGTCTGAGGAAAGAGCCCCTGTATCCAGGCTGCATGGGAAAACAAAGACAATTTAGCATCTCCCAGCAGTATGTCAGTCCTCTCTTCAGTCAATGGTGCAGAGCTTTCCTGCCTGACATGCCATTTCTTCACAAGCCTGGAATCTGACATGGCTTTAAAAAGGACAAAAATAATACAGATGTGCATTCCAGGCATCATTCCCACATGAACCAACAAGGACCAAATTAGCCTGGATTTACACCAGCACAATAGGTCAGCCCAGAAGTGAGAACAGAGCTCGGTGTACACCCAGGAGCCCAGGCACACTCCCCCAATACCTCTGCATGTCTTGGATGAACCCAGTATGAAAGAGATGGGGAAGCATCCTGAGCAGACCCTGTTGCTGTGGTTTCCTCTGCAGTGGCAGCTGCTGCCTCAGTTTCCCCATTCCCGGGGCAGCCTGGAAAGAGGTTTGGCAGGTCTTGGTTAATCCTGTGCTGTGTCTATGGAGAGAAAATTATCCTGTATTTGTACATCTCACAGGTAACTGGAAGGCTGGGAGAGGGTCCCACCACCTTGGCTAGTAATGAAAGGGCAGTGCTTGTACATCTCACATCATTTCATGACCCACATGAGACTGCTTCTCACTACGGGCTGCCCTGCATATTGGCCCCGCAAACTGGAAGTCTTCCTAGCAGCTTTGTGATTGATATTCATATCTATATTATCTATATCTATATACATATCTATATACATATATATATCCTGTGGAGATTACTGGGCCAGAGCCCTAGCTGGCATAAATCTGTGCAGGTCCAATAGGGCCAGCTGTTGTATGCCATAAAATATGGCTCTGTGTAATTGAGGCTGAAAATCTCATTGGGAGAGAACCATCAGCAACATTTTGTCACATTGTTAGTAAAACTGAGTAATTAACTTGTGCTAAATCGTCCAATCAAGCAGCCACATCATTTCCCACAAAGCCAGCATGGGATGGACAAGTGCTCTCCTCCTGATCCCCAAATCTATGCTGGGACAAGGGCTGTCCATGCACGATTCCCCCTTTCCCCAATTCACCAGGGGAAGGACCCACTCCAGAAGGCTGGAGATGAGACCAGCGCTGCCTTGGGGTTCACATCCCCCCCTAGTCTGGGCATGGCCAAATTACTGAGGAGCAGCGTCCAGTACTCACAGATTAATTTCCCATGACTCACACTATAATAATTCCTTCTAATTCATGGCGCGACTCCTAGCGTTGTGCTTCTAGGATTCACCATCTGAAATCTGAGGAGAACCGTGAGGGCTGGATTGGATGTGTGGATCACAGGGCGTCTCCCAAGGATCTCACGGCCCAAGCACAGAAAGGACCCAGATCTCAGCTACAAATGTTTCCAGCCCAGAAGTGTGGGGTTTCCTGTTTGCAGAGATCCCAGATGTTTTATTTAAAATTCACGCCAGCCCAAAATGTTCATGCTGGTGAACTTGTTTGCTGGACTGTTTCCAGAAAAATTAATACAAAAATGGGGCTGGGACCCAGGGAGGGAGTGACAGGCAATGGTTTATTAGTCTACCGTGGGTGAATCAGATGCACACAAACACTGTCTGGGGTCTGACCGGCCACGATTGGAAAACTTATAGGAATCAAATAATGGAGATGGTAGAGGAAATCCTGTCATTCATTGTTTTAGTTTTACTGATGTCACTTTTATGTCCCTTTTATCCCTTGTCTCATCCAAGGCTTCCAGAGGGAAAGTTGTGACTGACAGTTTTGGTCAGACAACCAGACATGACGTGCAAGAGGTCAATTCATTCTCTGTTTGTCAGAGAGGAAGAGATTTATTTGCTGTAGGTACATCCGGCTTTGACTTCTTTGCGATGCTCTTTTGTTTATGCAAACCAGTCAGCTGGGGGCACGGAGGTCAAGATCTACATCCCAAGTAGGAAATCGGTGCTCAGAAATAGCAGCCCTGGGAGTTCACAAGATGAAGGTTCCTCCAGGCTCCTTCTCAAATGCGCCCCATGGAAGGGTAAACAAAAGCCCTGTATTTCTACAGGAGGGCATATTTACGGCTTTAAAGCCAAGCTTTATCACAAAGCAACCAAATTATTTCAGGGTAGATACACAGAGGAGGTGATTGAGAACTATTAGCTACCCACATTTTTCAAGTGGAAATACCAAGCGCTTTGGAACATGTTGTGTTTGGATAAATTTTGCCATATCAGCCACTTTTGCGAAAACATTTGGGGATCAAGATGAGTCTCTCTTTGCTATTTAAACACAGAATAAAGGTTAGGTTTGTGCCCAAAAGAACACAGACTCTTAATAAATCTATTCAGGTGGCTTTCTTCTCTTGATCTGCAGTTATGTGGTAACGACTGGGGTTTGTATGAGCTGAAGGCTATCTCTACATGACACAGAACGTCTCTTTCTTTGCAAGTTACCTTTCCTACTTGTTTGCAGCTGTGGGTTCTTTCATGTTTTCCTAACTCATTGCTGTTAAAAAACTGAAAGTGGCTCAAGTCTCAAGTGAAATAACTCCCTCCGCTGACCCTGTTAATGACAGACCTCTGTATTTGTCTTGCACGGAGTTCACTAAGTTGGTTGATTTCCTTGTGCTGCCACCTACAGAGCAAGCAACAGGTAGTGCCTGGGGATTACTGACAACCAGATAATTCCAAATCATCCTCTTTAAATCTTTATGATCAGTACCTTCTCCAGCTCTGATAAGTACTGGTGGCAGCTGGGACTACTGGTTTTCTCTCCAAGATTGCCCTTGAAGCCATCACCGTAAGAGCAGCAATCCAGATGGCTTTGCTGCAGGTCTATGCCATGGGCTGTTTCAGTATCAGGGAGATTCAAGTCTCCAGGCCTCTGACCAGAGATCAAGAGCCACGTCTCAGCTCTAGGAGTTTCTGGGCCATCCAGCAAGTGATCTCTTCCTGTCTCATCCTCACTTCATGCTTTGATTGTTCATCCTCATCTGCCCAAGACTTCTGTGTCTTCTTCAGCCCCGTGAGGCTCAGAAATATTCTTGTGACATCAACAGTGACCTGTTTGGGGAGATTTTTCTGCACACCAGTTCTCCCAGTGTGGCACAAGGGAACTGGAGTCTCTGCCACTGCGCTGCTGCATGCCCTCAGTCACATCACCTCACCCCAGTGGTCCTCTGAGAAAGGGCAGAGCTGTGATGTTCCCCCACAAAGGAGGAAAAGATTGCCTGAGGTGATCCTAAATCTTTATATTGTTTCCAGTAGGTTCTGAGTTAGGTGTCCAGAGCTAAGTATTGTTCATGCCAAGGCCCAAGAAGTAGACAAGACACGCCTTAAGACAATCAGGCTGATGAGAACCCATTTACTTCTGGTGGTTTAGACATTGCAAAAAAAAGACCTTTAACAAATCCTGATGGTACTTAAACTGTATCTGTAATTCAAGGTGCTGGATGGACCTTCTCTTTCAACAGAAGTGAAGAAAGCAGATGAGGAATGTATTGATTTATAATGTGCTAACATCTTTAAAAATCTGATCCAGCCCCAATGCTCTCGGGATCTCTATATGAAACCCTACCCTGGGTGACTCCCTTTAGGTTAAAAATAAATGCTGCATTTCTGTACGTGGTGCAAGTGGCTGCAGCCAGACAGTCTGGATGTAAAGCGTATGGACCAGCCTGCCGAGGGAACGGCAGCGCAGGGAGGTTTGTCACGGGGATGGGGCTGTCGCCGGGTGTTCCCCTGCAGCAGCGAGGAAGAAGCACTCCAGCGCGATGGCCTTCTCCTTCCTGTTGTGTTTGCTCCCTGGGATGGCAGCGGGCAGGAAAGACCAAGGTCTGGTGCAAGGTTATAGGTTCAGCATGCAGACCGGCGGCAGGGCACACAGCAAGGGTGTTTGCAGACACGGAAAAGCCAGACTATTGAGAGGCTGCAGCAAGCACAGCCCATGATTTCTCCAGCCCTGCGGAAAATGGGGGGGCAGTTAACAAGTGCTGGCCCTCCTGTGGGTCTGCCTGGGTCTGAAGAGCAACCAGACACTGCAGAGAAGAGGGAAACATGCTGCTCCATGCTGGAGTTTCCCGTTTCCCTGCACGACTCTGCACGAAGTGGCAGCCAGTGCCGTGGCCTTGCATGAGCCATGAGGATGAGCCACAGCTTGCAAACAAGTCTATGAACCAACATCCACAGACCAGGCACTGCCTGCGCTGGGTGCAGCTCCCGGGACCTGCGGTGGGGCAGAGCTTTCACCCAGCTCGTGGCTGAGCTGAGCTTGCCAAAGCAGGTAAAGATATAACCTGCAGCTCCCTCAACGTGTTGGTGCAGCTCTTTGCCCGTGTCTGGAAGAGGAAGGAGGGCACTAGGCAATAACTCACATACCTGCACTGGATTGTGTAAAATGTGGCTGTGAGCACCCGCCTGCCATGTTGCTGCATGTGCGTTGGTTTTATTACTCTCTACCCCAACAGTGTATACGCTGGTATTTTCAGGGTGGGGTTCATCACAGGTTTCCATGATTTATTTCCCTTCTCTTTGCTGGGCTTTCTGAAACCTCTGAAGAGGCTTTTGAGACTGATAGTGGGAATCATATTTTTGTGCCTCTGCCTGTTTTTCTAGCTGAGGCTGTGTCCTAAGTGTCTTTGGCTTTAGGGTCACTCTGCAGTTTCCATAAGGAAGAAGTTTATGAATAGGGGGTTTTTTATGCTGCTGAGAGTGCTCTGAACTGCCCTGTTTCCCCAAAAATAAAACCTACCCCAAAAATAAGCCCTAGCATGATTTTTCAGGATTTTTGAGGATGTTCGAAATAAAAGCCCTACTCCAAAATAAGCCCTAGTTACAGTTCATTTTAAAAGTCAATTTAAATAGTGTCTAGGCAGCTATACATGTAAAAAAGTAATAAGAATAAGGTTTGGAGCAAAAGTTAATATAAGACCCTGTCTTGTTTTTGCGGAAACAGAGCACATCAGAAACTACCCTTGAAAACTATAGGAATTGGTTTTATTCCCAAAAACTGACATGCAGGACTCTGCAGAAGCCAGAACTGGCTGAGGTCTTCTGGCTACCAAGCAGGTTTTGCTGAAAGCCCGACTTTCATCACATAGACAGTCTTCTCGCTTCTCATGTGGGATCCAAATCCGTTGCAAAGGAGAACCTAACGAGCAATAACAGCCACTTTGACTCTTCAGCCTCAGTTTCCGTGGTGCTTGCTCCACTCTACACATCCCACACAGTGCCTTAATTCCCCAACGTCACCTCCACCTCCTGGGCTGACGGAGAAGCACCAAGTCCCCCGTGGCAGTGAGTCAGCTGCCTGCACCCATTGCTGCCCGTGGGTGCCTTGCAAGAGGTTGGGGGTACAGGCAAGCACTCCTCCTTTCCTGCAAAGGACATTCAGATTTATTTTAAAAGACACGATGGATGTTAATAGCATGCACAGCTACCTGGAGGCTAAAAAAAACCCTGTAAGAAAAGCTGTCGTGAGATGAAAAGTAGTCGCCTGCAGTGGAGGAGGCATCACGTTGAGCTGCTGCCCTCTGCTGCTTCGCGGCCCCATCTGAGGCGGGCGGCCGGGGTGTGCATCCATTTCCAGCAAAACTTCCCACCGGAATCTGCCATCCTGCCTCACCTACGGACTGGGAAGCTTCTCTCAGGTCTTTGCTCAGGATCAGAGTAAATAGATTTGTTAAGCTCATTGAACACTCATTGCCAACGCAGGTAGCTTGTAAGAAAGTAACTGTCATTTAGCAAGATAAAAGGTTGCAATTTAATCACTAATTATCTCTTATCATGTTTTGTTGGCCTGACATGTACCAAAATGAATGCAGTGCTGCCAACAGGCTTTGTGCTGGTGCCCGGGGAGAGGGAAACTCTGGGCTTCTCTGCAGAGCATGGACAGACAGTCTCTGGTGTTCAGTGTCCTCTGAGCCTTGTCATACACCTGGGATCCCCTGCACACTACCCACCATCCCTATCAGTGGTATATTGATATAAAACTACTTCTTAAAGAGCTCTTTGATCTATTCTGCTCTAACAATCGGTGTCTAAACGCTGCTTAAAAGCCAGGAGCAGGAGGTAGATGGGAGATGTAGTAGCACAAGGAATGAACTGCTTGATGGACACCCAAAGAGGCACATGAGCTCCTGCTGAGGTGCCTTCAGGCCAAACTATGGACAGCTGCACAGGGACAGATGACATATGGAAGTCATTTCAGGGAGGGCTGTAGGCAGGGTCTAGAGAGTAGTGTTAAAAGCAAAAGCCGGGGAAGCACCTGAAGAACAACATGGCTCCTGATTTTGTCCCCAGTCGTTGTAGGAAATAGCATTTGCGGGATCTGGATGTAAGTTATACCCACTTCCAGCTGAGCTGGCTGGCACACAGAAAAGCAGCATCGTAAATCAGGTGGCAATTAGATGTCATAGCTCGTCCTGCTGCAGCCCATAGCAAGATGTGCCATGGCACTTTGTACCCCTCTCTCACTGAGTCAGTAAACAACACAGGCCATGAGACCTGCTCAAGAAAATAAAGTTAATGCCATCTCTCGTATTTGTCAATGTGTGTTAAGAGAAACGGTCTCTGCTCTGCTCTGTTCTAAGCCCCACATGCACCTCTACAGACAAAAAGGTTTTCAGTATCACAGAATCACACAGAATCACAGGATGTTAGTGATTGGAAGGGACCTCAAAAGATCATCTAGTCCAATCCTGAGTAAACTGTAACCCTACTTTCACCTTCTCTTCACTTTTTCGAAAGAAATGCTCAATAATTTTAAAAGCCATCTGGAAAAACGTGTTATCTATGAAAATAACCTATGGAATTAACAATTATGGGTTTTTTTAGAAAAGAATAGTTTAGTTGGAAAGCATCTACAACAACCATCTAGTCCAACTGCCTGTTAGATAGACAAGCAAGTATTTTTACAGAGTTGTGTATAAATCCTTGAAACCAGACAAAAAAATATCATAAAATGAGATGGTTCTTCAGCAATACTGGGTGAAATGTCTGTCACTTCATTTTGAATGGAGTGTACGATTACAATCAGCATCCAAAACAAAGATCACAGACTACATCCCTGATGCTGCTGTTCTTTTCACTCCAGAAACATTATGTCCCAGATATACATAATATTTTTTGGGCAACTTAGCCAAAAAAGTCTGTTTTAGTTAGCATATGAAATGCATTCTGTGCACTGCTACTGTCAAAATTGTAACTGACTGCATAATGAAATATAATTTGGGATGTAAAAATGGCATTTTAATATGCTGTTCTCAGGGAGCAGAATTTGATATGTCATGCTGGCTTACTGGTAATATACATATCCCATGGGGCAAACTAATAGAAAAGCAGTCATGCTATCCAGAAAGGTGTCAAGTCATACCCAGACAAGAATATGCTTTTCTAGGCCATACTTGCAATATATGTCTTAATTCCAGAGAAGATAACTGGAGTCACATGCTTTAGACCAAAATTACAGTAGTCAGGTGATTGCTAGAGCAGGCAGTCACGATCACAGCAAACTGGAAACAAGCAGAAATGATCTAGCATTATGCAGCCTAAATCTTTCTTTGCTCTGCTGCTTGGGGTGCTGCAATTCATGGGTTACACCAAGGGCTGATGTTGGAGTTGGATACGATAACTGGAGCTGTCCAGGGCGCAAGGCATTTGGAGCTGCCGTTCTTGACTGACAACTTTAACCAGCCTTCTCCTTTGGTTAAAAGCTGGGGAAATGTTTTCTCAGATGTGCAACCTAAAATCAGAATTTCTTATTGACCACCACACAAAGGAACCCAGCAGCTACATCTCAGAGTAGCTTCCAGAAAAGACGGAGAGAGATGAGCTTATGACTACAGCTTATTTCCATTAAAAACAGCCTTGTTTCTGAATCGGGACCCTACTGCTCTATAAAGGAGAGACACTGTGGATGGTGGTGGGCATGTAGAAGAGCCTGCAGACCCAGCCACTGCCATCACCATCCATAACAACAGGCTGCAGGGAAGGGGTTTTGCCCCTGGATGGCAGAAATCTCCAAAACCGGGGCTGTTGTGGACCTTCCCTTCTTGCAGCAGCCCTGAGCCCAGCAGGCTCCCTGAGCTGCCCCTTAGCCACACACCAAACACCCAGGAAAGTCTAGGTGTGATGGTCAGGACTTGCCCACCCCACCAGCAGCTGGTACAAACCCTGCACCCCAGGTGTGGGGAGATGCTTCCTACCCGCAGTGCCGGCCGCCTTCACTGATGGCATTTCCAACACCCAAACCCACTCGCAGTGCTTCATCCTGACTGCTCCTTGACCAATTAGCAAGCTTCCTAACAGGATGTCATGTCACGTTATCTTTATTTGCACAGTGCTTCAAATGCTGGAGAGCTGGCTGGGCGGACGGGCAAAGCTGGATGCTGACTTAAAGGAACATTGGCCACTTTATCAACGGCCCTCTTAATTTCTGATTGCTTCGTAGAGAATCCCTCTGACCTCTCCACTCAGACTTGGAGCCTGGCCTCATGAGCAACCCCTCCACGCCTCCACTTTTTTGTTGTTTGTTTTGCTTTATTTCTGATTTATTTCGGGGGTGATGGACAATAAACACCTGGTTCCTCCTACAGCTCTAACTGCATCAGACCAGGGTCATCCTGAAGGTCCAAGTGGAAGCACTTCCCAGTCTTCAGGATCCACCCTTCTGGGAGCCACAGTGACATAGAAGACTCCTGACAAGGGAAAGGAGCTTTCAAATCCCACCAGAACAACTTGCCTGGGAAAAAGGAGTCTCTGAGTCACCACCGCTCATCTCTTCCGCTTTCCACAATATCCCAGTGAAAATGCTGTTTTTCACTGCTTGTGTCAGGCAGGGTCAGAGCCGGGGATGGTGAAGGCACAGGAGGCAGAAGTACTGCAGTGATCAGATCCCACTGTACGCCAGTATAAATCTCCCATCTGGCAAGCAGGACTTCTCCAACAACTGCTCGCAGAGCCCAGTGTCCAGTGCTGTATGGCCATTTGGGTTTGAATGGACCAGGACAGCGATCCCCAGGATGTGCCCACCTTGCCTGTGATGCACCCCAGCCACAAACAGACACTTGCAAAAATTCATGCAATAGTAGACAACCCCCTTTTCAGAAACAGCGTGTTGACCATCATCTGCTTATTATCCTGATGAGTTTAGCATTGCATTTTCGGCGGCTGTGCAAAAGCCTCACAGTTGTACAAAGGTGCCAGTGTCACGCTAGCTGCAGTTCAGCAGTAACATTAGAAAAGGCTGATGAAGGTAGGACGGATCCCCATGAAGGCTGGGGCTGTCATGCCAGAGAGTCTGTTAATTCTGCAGCTTCACTTTAGCATCATGAAGGATTTAGGATGACTATTTGTGGCCCAAGAGCTTCCACAAACCAGAGATGGTTGCAGAATCATCCACATGATTGACAGGGGGTTACCAGCACTGGGACCTGGCACCCACGCCGAGTACGTAACGAAATGTGCATGTGTACATTGATGTGAGCAAATGATTGAACATGCAGAAGTGGAGGTTAGACTCAGAAGTAAGACCAAACTGAAGGAGAAACTCTTGGGACTGGTGACCCTGGGACACCTATTTCTGAGCTCCACTAGCGCAGCAACACTGCAACAGCCACCACAAACTCGGTCAGTGCCTGAATTACTTGGGATTCCCTGATCTGCACTAAAGCCTTTCCTCATCCTTCCTGTTCCAACTGGCTGTACCTTTTCAAGTCGAATTTAACTGACCATTTGTTGGACTTCATCTTCTCTGCTGGGACTAGAAAAAACATTGTGTTTAGGACCGGGAGAGATGGAGAAGGAGCTTATATTATGCTCTTTGCTGGAGAGAGGGACCTGGCTGGTGTTTACATGGGGCACAACCTTGCAGATGAGGCTCTCTAAGTTTGCCTCAAGGGGTATAATTTCAGGAAAATTAAGTCTGGCCTTGAGTCAGCATCCAAAGGTGGGAGAAGCAAAGAAGTGGCTTGCAGGCAGCCTGCGCTCCCCTTCCAGGCTCTCCGCAGAGCTAAAGGCTCAGGGTTTCCGGGCAGTTTTCCTGCAGACTGGGTTCGAGTCAGTGAACCAGTGCTCAGTGGAAGGATTTCTTCACAAGCTTGTGTCTTTGCCCACACTGCAGCTCCTGGGACCTGGCAGTGACTTATGGAATGACTGCATGTAAAACAGGTCACCTCTGGGAAGAGCAGGGGAAATGAATTGTGACAAAAAGACATGTGAGAAAAGGAAGTCATCACTCCTAGAAAATGGGGTATATTGTCCCTCTGCAAGCCCAAATGCACCCTTTCCAGTTAAGGTACTTTAATAGCAATGGGGAATTGTCCTGTCCCATCTGCAAAGCAGCACCTTTGGACTGCTCCTTTGTTAATGGAGCTGAGATTTCCCCATCCCCCAGTGATGACTGGAGAAGATGGCCTGAGGAAAAATTCTTTATTCATGTGAAGACAACCCATCACGTTCATTAAACTGCAGATTACATAGGCTGATGACAGAAAGAAATAAGGTTTTGTCTTTACTTCCTTATTTTCTATTGAATAATAGACAATTAATTTGATTGAAGCTAGTCATGTTAAACAGTTTCCTGGGATATCGTATTGAGAAATGTCTCATCCTGCAGGTTGTCCTGTGACTTGGTTACTTCTTTGGCAGTGATTTTGTGGCAGGGATTTTGAGATGCCCACTGAGATGTTGCTCCTAGATTGCTATGCCTTTTAGGGTTATTATCATTATTCCATATTTAAACCAGACCCAGAGGTGGTGGAGAAGCAAGCCAGTGTGGAAGTGAGAGAACTCCAGTGAGAATTAGGAGGAAAGAGAGCACAAGACCCATGCTGCTGAAATGGAGAAGGTCCAGGATGAACATCGGCTGGACAGACATTCCCCTCCCGTTCCTTGCGCTCATGCCCATGTCAGCACTGGTGCATCCCGTGGGAAGTTTGCCTGGACATGCGAAAGACACTTGAAGGAAAGCGGGGTGAGCACTTTCCAGCCCACATCTGCAAAGCCCATGGGGGTGGGCACATCCTCAAGGAAGAGCCCGGTGAGTTATGGATGGGCCTCTTCCTCACCTCAGTGCCTCCACCAGCACCCATGTGCCCAGGTTGCCTGAATCTGGTGTGGAAACGAAATACGAGGTCAGCAGAGAAGCAGCGTGGCGAGGTGGCTGCCCCTCGACGAGGCTGGCTCCCTCCCCACCGCAGAATGTGGAATACTGTTTTGCTCCGAGCACGCATAGTTCATGTGGGTGTAGATTTACATTTGGTTAAGGAAAATGAAATAAGGGGGCCGGTTTCAACTGGCCTGCAGTTTTATTACTTGCAAGAGCCCTTGTCTTCATGTGATTCTTTACGTAACAGCCTTACACATCTGCAAAGTATGTAAAGCATTTCTACTGTTAGGAAAAAGGAAAAAAGGCAGGAGACTTCTGAAAGGTACTGTATCTCCCAGGAGGACTTTATGAGGAGTTTTTAGCTCCTATCAGGCAAGAAAACAGCAAGGATTATGAGTCTGCTCTCTAGGACTAACTTTCTCTAGGTTTATTGGATAGTAGATCACATTTTCAGGGATGACCACAAAGCATGCTTGAGAACATACCAAATAACAGCTTCAATTCAGAAATAAAATGCTAAAGTGAGACAGGTTAAGCGGGAATAAAAGCAGTAGGAAACAGGGATGTGCATCCTGATCTCAGGCAGAAACGGTGGTACCAGGAAGAACATGAAATTAAGAAATGGACAGAGCTCGGGGAGCAGGAGAGATGTTGCTGTGGGCAGTCTCTGAGCGGCTGCAGACCTACGGAAAGCTGAGCTCTGGGCTACATTTCTGTCTTACATCACTCAGAAGACGTGAACAAGCACACTCCTACCTTAACGCTTATTATTGCCCTATCTGATAGTGCAATGTATATACATGCAAAGCTGTGGAAAAAAAAAAATAGCAAAAATGTTATGAATGCCTCTAAGGAGGATTGGAATGAATGAAAAATGTCTGAAGCCGTTCAAGTGCAAAGTTTAGTGAATTAGCCCATCCACTTTTCTTTGGCTTGTGAGTCTGGGTGGGCCCAAACCACAAAGAAAAGAGGAAACAAAGGTGGAGCAGACATTGAGAAAGATCTTTTTGAAACTTGGCATTAAAATGTAAGAGCTCCCAATCACTGCTCAGCCCACGCAACGTGAAGCAATTGGAAAGGACTGGAAAATCACTGCACAGTGCCCAGGGATGCAGGAGGTGTTTTGGTTTATTCTTTCACCCAGGAGCTGCTTAAGAGATACCTGACTTATGAGGTCTCCCTTAAAATGATCTGAAAAAACACAGGAAACAGGAATGTTCAGTTCAGTTCAGTAGTTCTACTTCTGCTTTGCACTTAGTTGTCCCCACTTAGAGGTATGTCACCAATTTTAAGTCTTCCCCATATTTATAGTCAGGAATAAGTCTCAGACGGTGAGCCCCCTTCAAAACAGAAACTTGCAGCCGTGGTATACTGAGCTTCGAAGTGTCCACCTGTCAGACATAATCCTGCAGGTACTTCCAATATCAGCATGGCTTACTTCTGAAAGCAGATCCTCAGTCCAAAGCACCGTGGAGCCAGTCTTGATTCATCGGGTCTCAGGAGTGCAAGACGATCCAGCTCCTTTCTGCTAGTTTCCACTCCAACATCATACTACAAAATGCTAAGAAACAACAGCATTTCTCATGCCATTTATCACCTGTACCTAAAATCCCACATGGACCTCATCCTAGAGAAGTAAGGTAGATGAATATGAAGTTGTAGACTAGCTTAAACATATTTGTGCCTTCAAAAAGGTTGGATCCAGTATTATCCTAGCCCTTTACCACATCAGCAGAAAGACAAGAAAAAATGGTACACTATTTCACGTGAGCCTTTTGCTGTCACTCTGCTCCTGCCCCACAAGCCTGTTGTGCACAAGCCAGCAGAGGGGCAAATGGACCCATCTCCAGGAGATGGGGGGACAGCCATCAGACCCTGAAACCCGTGCTGGGGTGGCCATGAATGGTGCAGACAGAAGAGTTAAGTCCCTTGCTCCCTGCCAGGGCTGTAGCCACCCGAAGAGGACAGACATTGCATTTTCTAGCAAATTAAGTAGGTGATACCTCCTCTGCGTATTTGTTTTGATCCTAAACTCTGTCATATAAAATGCAGCTCAAAACACCTAGAACTGGTGCCCCCGTGACTGCATATTGCTCTCCTTTCTTTGCCTAAATATTTTCCTGGCTGGGAGCCATTTACCAGGAGCCTTTCCTTCTCCCACTTGTGTGCTAGATTCGTACTCCTGTTTTATTCTCTCCTCCTTCTGAAGCATTTACTACTCAGTAGAAAAATTTGCACTACTAATATATCCCAGTTTTTTTCACTTCAGCCCATCTCCCCAGTGTCACATCCTCTTCCTTATCACTTTCGTTTTCATTACTTATTCATGTACTTATACAATATAGGACTTGGAGATCACTGCCAGAAACATGCCCTGACTGTGCCAGGCCCGCAAGGAGAAACAGCCCATCATCTGACGACTTCACAATTGAAATGGCCAAAACAGATGGAGACCTGGGGTGCAGAGGGACTGACCACCATGTCTGCATCCCTCATCTGGACCACGAGTGTCCTCCTTGCCCCTGACTGCGGTTTCCCCAGCCTGCCACATTGTAGTTGAGTGTGACATGAACAATTTCTCTTGCTTCACAAGCAAGCACCAAGAAGCTGGAGGAGTCCTCTCTCTTCCCTGACCCACCCTGCAGCACTGTGCCCCTGGCCTGGAGCTGCGTCAGGTCCCTCTCCAGGGAAGCTGCACCCCAGCATGAGCATGGTGCACCTCATTCAGCTTTCAATAATGATTTGCAGGGCACAGTTTTTACTGTTTGATCCCTGAGTCGCAGCCTTTCTCCGTTGTGCATACCCACTATTCTTTCGACAAGCAAATGGCAATTTTTCTTCCCTGAAGGGATAAAGGAAAAAATTTGCTCCCAGAGAGAAAGGGGAACTTTTCTTGTCCTTTTTTTTTGCCTCTTTTGTAACACTGGCACCAAGCCAACTCACTGTGTTTTACTTTCTTTCCTCTGTATGTGTGATTTTTTAAATTTTTTTTTTTGCACAGCTCCAGAGGAAAAGGATTTCTCAGTCTTAACATCCTGTTCACTTCTGCATAGTTTTGAATGTTCGTTATTAAAAGCTAGCTATTTATACACAGGAACAAAGTACATTCCACTAACCCCTTGTGGCATAACTCTGCATGCCAACTGCTAAGCCCTAGAAAGGTGAATCGAATGTATGACAGAGAGCTTTTTATAGAGATTGAATACCCACTGTACATCAACACAGTAATACCCTTTTAAAATTCTCTTTGCTATCATGTCTTTGGAAATATGAAAGGAAAACCTTTCAACAGCCTCATTCCCTCTGACTCTAATAGTGATTTTGTTGAGAGGGATAGGTGCCAGATAACTGTATTGGTGGAAACAAAGATAAGAAGGCTGTGCATACCATAAACAGTTATATTGCTTGAATTATGTTCTTGGACAGATGCAGTGACGATAACAGGACAGCATTAATAGGGTGAGTGGCTGGTATTGTTCAAAGAGATCAAGTTGAATTTCAATACTGGAAAATTCCTAAGGACCTAAAATGGATCAAGAACAAGTGCATTATCTCAAAAATCACCCATCCAACAATGCAGCACAGTGGGCATCTCACAAGGAGAGGTTAATTTAAGTGATGCCTTTGTGCAGCTCACAAAAGAGACTGGGATTGAGAACAAGATGTCAAAGAGATCTCTCGGCTGAAGAACAGAAGGATCCTTCAGAGAGGATTTGGATGGTTTGGGTCTATCTACTCTTGGAATATCTTTAAGACAAAGATTGGTGCCCAAGGTGCAATTCAACATTTTTGCTTTGATTTTCACCTTTTTTATATTCCCATCAAAGAATACATGATGTCCCCTCCAATTCACAGCTGGTATGTTGGTTTCAAAACCCACTGAATCACACTTTTAATCTTGATGGAAGCTTCTTCCAACTGTCTGCCCCAAAAGTAGTTTACTGTATGCACAGCTGTGACTGCCGTTCCATCTGGTGTTCACCCACCTGTTTGCTCTGGGCCTCCAGAGAAAAAAAATAAAATATAACCACACGACAGTGTCTCCACAGAGCACCATGCCCAAAGTCTCCAGGGCAGGATCCTGGTGAAACCACATCATGCTTTCCACCGATATATCATAGGAACGGAGCAGGTACAGCACTCCTTTCAAAGTCCCAGCCTCTCAAGGGGACAGAAGCTGTAATGGCATCACTCCTCATTTGTAGATACCCTCTGACCAACGCTTGTCCCAGTTTCAGTAGGTCGCCATTCTTACACTGTGCAGGTACAAGCTGTTTCAGAAAGCTTTGGCAAAAGAGAGCAGAAAAAGTAGCCCTTCCTAACCCAGTTTACTTGACAGTTTCCATAACAACTTGACACAGCTATTTATATAACAGGAGCATATAATTTGTGTTTCATCATTTTTAGAACCTTTGTTGCCATATCAACCTCAGCACTGTGTAGCAGAGAGGAGCCCCATTCAATTCTCTCATTTGCTCAGAGAGAGACTTCTCCCTCAATGAATTGAAACGCAGCTGGTCTCAGAAGGACCCTTGAGAGGGCTACGTGTCGCATAAAAGTATCGCTTGAGCCCTAATTTAAATAGGTTTGTTCATATATGACCTACCTGCACCAGACGGATGGGATCATCTGCAGTGGGAAGCAAAGATGAGGACGGGGTGGACAAACAGAGCAGCAGATTGCTTTACTTCCTTGGGAATCAAATAATCAGAGGGATGAGGCAGCTATTGGCTTTCTCTGTGGTGGGTGGCAAGGGAAAAACTAATTTCAGAGTGTCGAAGGCTTGGTTTTAGCACGCCTGAGTCAGCATTCTGGGAGGAAGACTGAGTGTCAAGGAGTTCTAACGAAGAGCAGGGTTAGGATGGAGTGAAAGTCAAGATGGGTAGAAAAGTGGCAGAAGACAATTTCCAAGGAAGTGACCATGTTCCCAGAGGAGGAGAGGAACCTTCCTGGTGTGGGTTTGGGTGCTTCTCAGTCACGGATTCATTCCCCCCCAGTGCCAAGCACCAAAAAGCAATGCAGAAGGAGCCAGGGCTCCCCGAAGTGCAACTCAGGGTGTGATTATATGTTGCCCAATACCTTCCCTTGGAGGAAGCTGTGGCACTCAGGCACGTTATTTAAGTCATTACAGCTAGGGGAAACGAATCTGGACCTCAGGTTCTCACCAAGGGCTTTCTTCAGGTTCCTGCTGGTTGGTCCAGCAAATGCTCGTCCCTCCCATATCTGTGGTCTGTCTGGGGAAGTTCAGCCTTGCAGACCCATGGCACCAAATCTTCCCAAGTCAGAAAATACTTAATTTTAAAATACTCTCACAAGTATCTATAATCCACCTGACACCTCCAGCTGACTAACAGCATGCAAATAACCCTCCGGTTGCGCTGCATTTTGTCACTCACACTTTCCCCTCTGACAGGTCTGTTGTCCGTGCCCTGACACCCCACTGTCTAAACCTGCTGTGGCTGCTACTTTCCCAAGATACTCCTGTTCAAAGTAGGTGTCCCCCACTTCCCCTCCTCCAGAGATCTGAAGGTGTCCATATATTCCCTGGAGCAGGCATCCATTTGGCATAGCAAACTCCATACATATAGGGCGATCGGTTGACACGGTGCCAGTGATTTAGCCTGCCTTCCACCAGCAGAAATACACACAACAGCATTTCTAAGAAGCAGTGTCAGTTCCTGGTTTGCATAACTAGTATTGTTCTGTCTTGTCTTAATCGTCTCAGTATTTTTAAAGGGCCTCTAGTGAGACTGAGAAGCATGTTTCCAGCTCCAGCACGGCTGGGTTTAGCTGTCTGTGTCAGCAAATGAGAACCTCTGCCCCACGGATGTGTTTTGTCATGTAGCAGTGCTGAGCACAGACTCTGCCGGCTTTATTAATAGCAGCCCTATTATTTTAACATGCTGTTCCACCAACCCCTTGGACTGGGGACAATAGGAAACAGCACTTATATGTTTAAATCTGTGGCACACTGAACTGTTTGAATCAGTGTGATTCATTGTCAGACTCTACTATGCCAGGCACTGCAGGCAAAATAAAATAGACGGCATATACATGATCTGTACGCATTCTACACGTAAGCTGTATGAAATGCATCCTGCCCAACTTCTGCTTGCGGAAACCATAAATGAACCCCATGTATCCTTTCAAGCATTCTTGGTAGGATCTTGGTAGGTTCTTGGGAATGCTAACCTGGTGTTTAGAACCGCAACCCCAGATGTTGTCAGGAGCTCTCTCGTCTTGTCTGCAGGCACTTGGAGGTGGGCTGGCTGGCTACTGGAAGTGGCTTTAGGTATGTCCTAGATGAGATCATTTCATTGCTAAGCCCAGCAGTTACCATTCACTCATCAAAAAAATGGAAAGTTTTTGAGTTCTGGGGTGTCTGCTTTTTCTTTTCTGTTTTGTTGTTGTTGGGTTGTTGCTGTTTTTCATGCTGACAACTGTTAGTTTAGCCCTGAGACATGTGGGAAACCCTGCAAGTTTGAATCTTGCACTGAGCATCCTCCTTGACTGGTATTCTTGGATTTAGTTTTTCTCCCCTTTCCCCTAACCCCTGCTTGATTTGCAGCATAATTGATGCTATTTAAAGTCACTGAATTCAGGGAAGAATTTCGCATTTGAAAAACTGTATGCTGAAACTACTAGTCTTTGCATCAAAATAATAATTCTGAAAGCTGCGACATACCCTGAAAGCATGTGGCTCACCATACAAATGGAGCAATGCATGACTTTTCTGGAATGATTTGCTTTATTCGGACTGCACCTCCAGTCCTGAAACAGAAAGGGTCCTAAGCAACATGTATCTGATTCTTCCTTAAGGATCCTCAGCCCAAATACTAATGCCTCTTTCTTGAGAGAAAACTGTCCTAGGAGGAGACTGAGGCAAATTATGCTGCTGCTAGCACCCCTTTGAAAGACTGAAATCAGCATATCCAAGTTAGGATTTCTTCAAAAGCTGAACAATGCCCACAAACTAAACATAAAAAAGATGCGATAAAACCTTCTAGAGTGTTCCCCAGTAACTCTTAGCCCAGCAATATGCTAATCTCTATTGCTATTAAAATAGTGTCTTCTTCTCTGCTAGCTGCTTTCAGTATGAAATTAGACCTTACACACAGTACCTCTTTTTGTACCTGTCTGCAAAAAATAATTCTCAGTTTACATTCATATGACAGTGATAGTCGTCATTTTAAAGATAAGTCCATTTGTCTAAAAGCTGCAACAAAATCACTGCGTTCCCCCATACCACTAAGACAGACAGGTTTCTGCTCTGAGCATCTCGCACAGTCATCATTTAATGGAGCTTTTTGCTTCTCCCAGCCCTGCTCCTGAAACTGTGTCCAACCTGGCCTGCCTGGGACTTCAATGAACTACAAGCCATCCCAGGGATGCTTTTCTTTGGAAAGCAGCAGGGAAATCTCGAAGGGCTGTAGCCTCCATAGCACCACGGACACACAGAGCATGTTACGTGCCTTCCCTGCTGTGATGGGACACTATGTAGGACCTTCCAGAGACATCAAGCCCTCTGCCTGTTGCTGATCAAAATTCTTGGGCATAAACACCCCAGGTCTTGGGACAATCAAGACGATTTCCTCACTGTCCTCCTTAGCCGTTCCGTGTCTGCCCTCCTGGTGCACGTCACCCCCACCCCAGCAATGTTTTCAGCAATGGGCGCAGATCTGCGGGCATCATCTCTTAGCAAGAGCTGCACAGCATCCCACCTGCCAAAACCATAACCTGCTATTTGCCCTTCATACATCAGGTGGACTCTGTGCCTTTGTTTTTTCTCCACCTAAAAGACAGAAAGGAAAAAAGAAATCAATACGCCAAATGCCAGGCCAGTGTCTGGTACAGTATAACGTGATCCATCCCATTTATTTTATAGCACTTTAATGCCTCTCTCAGTTGTCTCACTACACAGACTTCAGGCAGAGTGGAGCCATGTTACTTAGCAACTCGTAGTACACACGACAAAATTAACCCAAACGGTTTTGTTTATTAACTCTTAATAAAGAGCAAACAAAACAGCAACCTGAGAGGTTCACAACAAAAATGCTTTCCATTTTGGGTGTGTTACTAATATTATGGATGACAATGTTATCTTGGGTGTTCTGTGGGATTTTTTTTTAGCCCTTTTGTGAAGTCCTATTCGAAGCACAACAGTCTTCCCTACTCCACCCTCCCCAATGCCTAATGTTTCTATAATGGAAAAAGTATAAGTAATAATAGAAAATTAGAAGATTGCTGGAGCTAACAAGCTCTAGCTGATGCCTGTCTGGTCCCATGAAGTCCAGGTTTGGAAGCTGGAAATGTGAGCATTACTCCCAGACCCTCTCCTAGAGTCTGAACAAATTGCGGGATTGGGGTTTTCAAACTGTTATAGTTTACTCTGAGCCCTTCAGAAAATGTGGCCATCAGTTACTCTGTCCCTGTCCCCCAGCCCTCTGCTTCACAGAGATTTTGTGAGGATACTTGTATTAACACACGCAAGGCAGCACAGGCTTGATTTGAAAAGGTATTTCAGTAGCTAACTCAATCACACTTACTTTTCTAATCAGACATCTAAATATCTGGTCTTCAGGTGCTCTGGAGATGTGAACCAGACCTGTCCCTCTAAAAATATCCAGATGCCCAGATGCCAATTATGGAATATGTTGCTTTATGTCCATCATAAAAAGGGACTAGATGTATTATTTTTTACAGTTCCTGTCATATGGAGTTTAAAAAATAATAAAATTGCTTTTCAAAAACATGTAAAACCTGCCAGGGTTTACCAAAGGACGAGAGCCCGCTGCTTTGCTGTCTCAGGGGATTTGGATGAAAGGTTCCTGCCAAGAATTTCAGCCCTACAAGAGACTTCTGTAAGATTATTTCCAGATATGAAACCCTTTTCCTGCTGTGCTGCCGAGCCCTCCCTGTCCAACACTTTATGGCTACTGCTGATAATGAGAGCGCAGAGGCCTCCTTCCCAACGCTCACCACAGCAGCCGATCCAGGCAGCCTTTTCCGGCTTTTATGGAGAAGAATGAGTGACTCGTGCGTTCTTGTGAGAAACTACCTAGACACCAGACAGAGCATCTATAAGTTTTTATGGAAGCAGAATGCAGATTCTTATCAGCCTCCATTTATTTAGCAAGCAATGACAAATGAATTCCTTGGAAACTTACTCCCAGCAACCCCGGAGCAGCGAGCGCTCGGCATTGGAACGGGTCGGAGGCAGGGTGGCCAGAGGCACGTACGCCAAGGGTCGTGATCTGCCTGGTGCCAGCTGGTGGAAGGGGTGGCAGGGAGGCAAGCAAAGGGGAAGGGCTGGAAAGGCAGCAGGAGGTGAGGGAGAAGGTCCGCTTGCATTCTCAGCTCTGCAGCTGGGCTCAGCCTCTTTGATGGTTTTCTGCCCAGAAGCAAGCGAGGAGGTACAGGCTGGAAGGGTGACAATATACCCTTGCTCAGTGCAGCGTGGTGTGAGTAAACAGATAGGCTCTGAGAGTCTAATGAGATTGCTTATCTTATCCAGGCCATCCATAGAATCATAGCATCATTTTGGTTGGAAGAGGCCCTTAAGATTATCAAGTCCAACCATAACTTAACTATAGCACTAAACCATGTCTCTAAGAACCTTATCTACATGTCTTTTAAAACCCTCCAGGGATGGTGACTCCACCACTTCCCTAGGTAGCCTGTTCCAGGGCTTCACAAACATTTCCATAAAGAAATTTTTCCTAATATCCAATCTGAACCTTCCCTGGCCCAGCTTGAGGCCTTTACTTGCGATGTTAATGATAACGTAAGTTATGCTCCTTAGACAAGTGAATCAGAGAGTAATTATAATCATAGTACCATTTCAGTTGGAAAAAGCCCTCTGCCCTACACAAGAATTTTTCCTTTTTCTACGTTTTCCAGTATGCTGTAACAGGGATATAAGCATTTCCCTTAGGAAGTCTTTCACAAGTGACTTGCTTTCCCTGCCAGGAGGTCTTGCACGGACTGCAGCTAGGGCCTCGTGGCCAAGTGTTCTCAACAGATAAAGAGAAGGGGCTAGGTTCAAATATACAGGGGATTCCTGCTAAAACTAGCCTGCAGCCTTACTCATCTCCCCACTCAAAATTTTGGCTTACATTTTCCAAGGCTCCCTGAGCAGAGAATATTTCCCCTCTCACGAGCACTCAGTGCAGAAGGGAAACAGTTGGTCTGGGAAAGTGCATCTGTGAGATCCCAGAGCATATCAGGACAAATGGTCCTATCCTGCCCCATGGAGTAGGACAGAGCCTCCCTTTTTCTCCCACAAATTTGCCATCTCTGTACCACTGTGGCCTTCACAAACTCTTGTGCTGTGTGTTTTCCTCCATGGAAAGCCAAGCCAGCTTTGTTCCTGCATCTCAGGTAAGAACCCAACTCTCCTTCTCCATTCTCTTCTCCTATCCTTGACCCTTGAATGAAGACATCTCTGGGGCACATTGAGATTGAGTCTGCTGCCTTCCAGTAATAAAAAGAAGTTGGCCAAATTGAATGAATAAAAACTGAAGGGACTTCCAGCTTCTCCTCTCTAGGACTGACATGACTACATTGGCACAACATAGCGCTGGCCACAGCTGAAGGGTGCACACTGCCTTAGCACATCTAAAACTGCAGAATCAATCAGGTTGAGTTTTTGACTCTTCTCTGAGGACAGCAAGAAATACATCCAGTTCCCCTTACCCAGGCTGGGATGCAGCTCTCTCAGCTCCACTGGATGATTGTCTTACCTGTTAACTAGTGGGTATTAATGCTATATGACATAGCAGGACCATCAAATTCTAGAGCATATGGACCAAACCTGGGATTGATTTCAACCTCTCCTGGCCTACACAACATGTAAATAAGACAAACTGAGATTTATGGAGCTATCCATCCATCCATCCATCCAGGCGGTCATCCATCCATCACTAAAGCCTGCTGTTAAGTGTGGCCCTGGGAAGAAGGAAGGGGCAGGCATGTGGCTCAGGACCTCAGCCCTGAGGCCTGCTTCTGCTGGCTCTGGTGTGGACAAGCTCTGAGAAAAGAGAGCTGATCAGACAATTCATTCGTGGTTCCCCTTAAAATACCCTATCTGTTTTCTTGTTCAGCTTCCTCACCATGCTTAGCAGAGGGGAGGAGGAGCAAAATATCCAGTTGCTCTTCTGCTCTCAAATCAGCATCTGAGAAAAGGAGAGGCAAGCTTTATCCAAAGTGTTGCTGAAGTAAAGGATAGGATACTCCAGGGAAAGGAGGGGGCATTCCCCAGAGTTCAAAATATCTTGCCCCCAACCACTCACCAAGGTTTCTTCTCCTTCTATTTTTATTTTTTTTCCCTTTCTCTGTGCACTTTCTCCAAGAGGAAATCAGAAAGCTAACATTGCCTTGAAACTTCATTTTAAGCCTTCTCCATTCCCCATTTTTACTTTTTTCATCCACAGCTTCCCCAGTCACATCCTTCTTGCCTTGCAGCAAGAAGACTTAGACACACATGAAGGTAGACTTGAACTATGGCCTTTGATAGTCACAGCATCTGCTTGTAGCTACAAAGGTTTATAATGAAAGTTTATGCCATTTAGGTCTCTCCTGGCTTGGACAGCAGCTACAGAGGTCCTGCTCAACCCAGATGGGAGGAACAACTTTAATTCCCCTCTTCTGCCAAACCCTTCTTGTAGAGTTTCCAGCCACCATGGGCCCTTTTATGCTCTGTTCATCGCAAAAAATGTTGAGATGAAAATGCCCTGGAACAGTGAAATTGTTCCCTGGGGAACTGGGTAGATTATTCTCCACCACCCCCTTCCCTTCTTTTCCTTTCTTTGTTTCAGGGCACTGGTCAGCCCCCAGCTCACCACCCTCAGACACGTGTGAGAGCAGCTGGGCCAAGAGGGGAAATGAATCATTTTCAGTGGGAGACCACGATTGCAGGATTCTTATCTTGAAAACGAACGTGTACATCTTCAGGAACCTGGCTGGGCAAATCCTGGCCAACTCAAGGGCTTGAAAACAAGATTCCCTGGGGGTCAGGAACAAGTCTAGTTTCTTCTTCTTATTTCTTCACCCAAAAAAAAAAAAAAAAAAAAATTAAATATCCAACCCAAACAACCTATAGACCAACCTTTTCAACTGCCAAATATGCACACTAGGAATAGGGAGATGGGAAAATCCCTGCCAGATCAGTAGCTCCAGGCAGGATATCCTCTGTGTTGTGAGCTTCAAGGGTCTTTCAGATTCCTGAAAGCTGGCTGGCTGCAGCCGTTGTATCAAATTGGATTACACGGGTAAGAATTCCTGATCTGAATGTCACTTGGCGGCGACTGCTGCATACGAGCCAACGCTATGTAGACAATGCTCTGAAAATCCAACAGGTCCTCTGAGAACTTAGAGCTTCTCAAGGCAAAATTAATTAAGAAGTAATGAACTGAGCTTTTGATACCATAGTGGAAGCGTTGCTGCAGGCACAAACACTAAGAGAAGGGTGCTTTTGACTGATTTTTAATTAGAATTTAATAGTGCCCTGAAGTTACATCTCTCATTAGGAAAAAAAAAAAAATCTTACCTAGTTCTATGTGATGAACAGCTCAAATTAGATTTTAACATATAAAAATAACTGGACTGAAAGATCTGCTTGGGAGTAACAGAGATAGCACAGGTTAAATCCTTGACCTTTTACAGTTGATTTTTCTTTAACTGATCCATCAGCCAGTTTGTTTGCAATTAAACATTAGAATTAATACAGTTTAAAGGAAGCACTGAAAAGCCATGTGAAATGCAGACACTGAGGGCTTCAGCCAAGGTAAATTAGCACAGCCCATTGATTCTAACTGCATTAACTGCATTAACTATCTCAATGGAGCGTGCAGATCTTAACCGTACACAGCATTTCCAAGCCACGGCCAGCCCTGAGTCCCTACTTACACTGAATAGCCTCTTACTCTCCGAGATGACCCATTAGTTAAATACAACTCAGCATGTATAAGCCTGAGGAAATCTGCCTGTAAAGTCATCCAGATTGCTCAAAAAGCCTTAGCTGGAAAACAGTGTGTGTCAGGGTAACTCCGAGGGTTCCTGGAGTGGCTTAGCCAAGGAGGTTTGTGTCTATAAGAACTCCGCAGGTATGTTGCTGCTACTGATAGCATCAAGAAGCTGAGCAAGAGCCCACAGGGTCTGGCCCAGGATGAGTTGCCGTGACAGGGGGCCAGCAAAATGCGTCAGCTCATCCTGAGCAAACAGCTCCTTCGCTGCGCTGTGCGTAATAGAATATAACTGACTCTTTCTGGATTGCTGTGCTTTTCCTGCCTTCTCTTAACGAATCTCCACCTCAAGATGAACACCATCATGTGATGCTAAGCAGTAAAATTAACCGGTAACTGTGATTCCCCTTGAATGATCCTGCCCAGCAGAGATAACCACTTAGCTGCTTTTCAAATTCATCTCAAACTCATCTCATTCAGAGGCATGATACAGCTGCTTAGCCATTTAAAAATAAAGACGAAAGTCCATCCTCATCTTACAGGGCCTGGTGGCAATGGAGCTTTTCACACAGCTAAGCAGAAGGGAGGAAAGCTGACAAGACACACAAAAAATCACATGTCCTGTTCAAGACAAAGGGCATTTGGGTACCTAATGTAAGTGCCACAGTTGTTTTTCTCTACTCATTGTACCAAAGCCTTGCAGTCCTGGATAATAAGTGACCTGAATCGCTCACAGATCTCTTGCAGTCGTATGCTACAGCAGTTGGCTGTGTGCTGTGCCAGCAGCAGGCTGGGTGCAGCCCACGAGCTCTGGTCTGCCATGCTCGGGAGTCTTGTCTGTACAGTTCTCTAGTCTTTAGGACTTCATTAGGCAGAGAGGGAGCAATAAAAAGTGGTGCTTGTTGTGGTTTTGGGTTTTTTTCCTTGCTTCTTTTTAATTACACAAGAATTTAAAGGTAGCGTAGAAAGGCCATGCCAAGAAACTTTACCTTTTCTCGCCATTTCCATGTTAAGTACTAATTCTGTAACTACTGAAAAGCAACTTTGCATGTTCTCTTTGTCAGGACCATGTTCTGCCAGGAAGGTTTTTGTTTACACACAGGAGGAAACAACCTATTTCCATCCCACCTGTCTATGGGACACAGCACAGGGACAGTTGTTGTTGTGGTTCAAACGTCTAGGCCATAATAATCTCTTCATGTGACCCCTGGCAGGTTGCATTCCCAAAGACAGTGGCTCTCGAGGGGGGTGGGAATGGGGAGGATCAGAATTTCAGGTCCTGGGCAGGTAATCCATGCAGGTTGAAGGGCAAGGGCTGAAGACTCGCTGTGGTTGGCAGGATGCTGTGCATTTGGTTTGCTTCTGAAGCAGTGTGGTGGTAGGGGATGGTGCTTCATCTGGTCTTGTGATATACGGAGTCTTTCTCCACTTTGAATCCTGTTATATTAGTATCAGTCACCATCTGTGGTGAGCTCCCTGTAAATGCATTTCTAGAGACACGTTTTGCTTTTGCACCCATGAGACTTTTTCACTCTGCATTCAGATTTTTTGCCAAAACAGAGGCAATGATTTTCCTTCAGACCAACTCTCTCATCTCAGTGCTTCAACCGACTCTTATCAAAACCAAACTTTGCCTTGTTGGCTGTTTATTTTCATCTTCAAGATCCCAGATCACTCCTCTGACACATCTCCCAGCAGTCCTTGACTCTTTTGCTCCTTATTCATGCCAGCCTCACAAACCCCACTATTTACCAAGGAAATAGGGGTCATCCCAGCAAGCAGAGTTGAGAGCAGCAGCATCTAAATGCCCAGGGTAACTGAACTACTGAGATGAGTCCTTTGGCTACGGAGGACACAGGCATTAATTTGGGCTTGGGACACTTGTGTGTGGCAAAAACAGCTGGGAAAGCTCATGGGTAAATCGTTCTCTTTCAGTGTTTACTGGGACCTCTCATCACTGGTTTGTACTTTCTCCTTAGCTCATAAACGAGCCTGCAGAGAATGTGTGGGGGCTTGACACATAGATAATGATAACAGCTCCTTGGTAGTTACTCTGTGTCACCTCCAGCATGATGTGTTTAGAGAGTGTCTAAAGTGGGTGTTGTTTCAAAGGGGCAAAGCAGCTCCTCAAGCAGTTTTATGGCTTTGTAATTTATTTACCAAGGCAAGATCAGGTCAGTCACACTATCTATTTCTTTTTTAATGAGGTGCTGTTTATTTTTCACTCTCGTGTTCTGGATGGATTGAGACACAAGGAGGTCAAACAACTTCTCCCTGAAGTCTCCAGGGCTTCCAAAGCTAAGTCATTCCACCTTTTAATGTGTTAAGCACGGAGCTTGACTTGAATTCAGGGGAACTGCAAACACATTTAAAGGCCCTTAAAAACCTTCTTAAGGAGGAGCCTGTGCAAGAGCCTTGGTCTATGTTTACTGTTGAATTTTAACATCCATGCAGCTCCACTCCAGCTGAGTCTCACTACCAGCTGAGGTCATATAAGGACATCCTTTGGAAAAGGTCTGCAGAGGAATATTTTTCATTAGCTCATCTACTGATCTGGACAAATTCAGATACTCCCACTCTTTTTCAGGTCTGAAATAGAAGTTCCTAAACTTAGCCTGGAGTTTTCTGTTTCAGACCAGTCAAGGCCTGGACATTCGCCTTTCTGTCCAAACATACCAGAGGGACTTATAAAAGATAACGACTCTCTTTCCACACCTTGCCTCCACTTTAAAACTGGTGTAACAGACCAAGGAATTAAGAGATCTTTTGATGGTGCATTAAAGTTAACTGTTAAATATTCAGAAGCTTTTCTAAAAAGTGACCACCTCTGAGGAACACATTCACCCTGGGGCTCTCCCAGATCAGAGTCAGGTGTCCATCCCTCCTCCACAGGGAATACGAAAAATGATGATCTTAAGATCATTAAGAAACGAGCTAACTGGATAAGGCATAAGAATAACCCATGGGGAACCAGAAGAAGTGACCAGGTGTTTATATCCACTTGTGAAAGTCCTTGCTGACGGTAGCCCGGTGTGTGTCCTGGAGAGTTATCATTAAGGATTTACCCTGTGTTTTTGCTCTTTCACCAGCAAACTGCCTTCAGCCAAGGCTGGAGACAGACATAGAGCTGGATGGACCCTTCTGACCCAGCTCATGTTTCAGACTTTACACGAGGTAGCTCAGGTTCTTCCCACAGAGACATCTCAGCTCTTACATCAGCAGTTACGATGCTTGCAGGTTTTGCAGGCGGTTCTTGATTTCCTTTCTCTCTCATTTCAGGAAAATGCCCAGACAAGCTCTGGATGGTCTTGTGAAGGGGGATCTCAGCCTCTGCTGCTGGAGCTGGTCCAGTTTGTGCCACTAGTCAGCTGTTCACTGGAGCAGGAACCTATAACCTGGCTTTCCCACATCACACACAAGTGTCCTGACTATGGGACTATTCTTCTACCTCTTCTCTTTGGGCCAGTGAGTGTTTAATTATTTATACAACATGGAACAGCTTCAGCAGGAGTCTTTGAGACTAAACCCCAGAGAATCTATCAGCTGGATGCTCACAGCACTTTTTCAGGACATGAGAAGCTCTGCATAAACCATGGGAAACAGACATTCAGTAGGGGTTTCCAACAGCCCAGGAGAAGGCTTAACCCAGTGGCATTTTTTTTCAGTGCAGATTACTGGTGCGCTGAGAAAGCTTAAAGGGTATAGCCATTTACAGAGCTTCTTGTGCCATGTAAATTTAGACGATGATATCTTAAGTCAAATCAGGAAAGAGGACAGACTTCCCATGTGTTTCTGTGGGCTGGGAAGCCATCAAGCAGGATTTAAGGATGATCATTTCACCCAAGACAAGATTTAGGCAGGCTTGCATATATCGACATGTCAGAAACGTAAACACTACAGCTAGATGGGGCAGATGCCCCTGGGTTAGATTTAGGCTCAAAGTGGCAATTAGATACCTGCCTACCTTTATGGAGTTAATCTGCAATAACTCCATAACATAAAGCTGCAGAAATGCTATATAAGTGATCGGGAACACATAGCTAAAACAAAGAGGAGTGAAAGATGTAGAGGCGTCCACAAATGCGACCTTCCTGCAGCATACCCTTTGCCTAGGTTGTATATCACAGGGAGAGACTTTATTAGAGCTCATTAAATTTTAAAGCCTTAATGGTGCCTTCTGTATTGCGTGATTGGTACAAAAAAAAAGAGCTTGACAAAGCAATAAGGCAGCAGGGCGAAAGGCATCCTCCACTACACTGCTGTGGCTGGGAGAGAAGCTCCTGGCTGCAGAGCATCTGTGGGATTAGCGTGACATCGTCTGGCGAAAGCTGGTACGAGTCCTTCAGCTCAAGGCTGGAGCATCCCTGGGCTGCCAGGAGCCCACCAGAGAAGGAGAAAAGATTTGGGAGGTGAATGAGCTGGTCCTGATGCCTTCCAGGAGAGCGTGGGAGCGTGACAGGGAGGACTGCAGCAAATAAAGCAGCTGAGTACAGCAAACTTGGTGTAATACAACTGTAAGCAACTCAAAAGTCTAGATTCTCACTTCATATTAATTGGTTCTGCTGTGGCTAAATCTGTCTGCTGGGTCTACTGGCTTTTTTTATTCTTTCTTTTCCCTCATTTTCCCCACTCTTGACTTTTTTCATACTCCAAAACTTCAGCACCTAGTTGACAGAATTTCCCATTTCCTGCCCCCTCTGGCCACCCTTCACAGACCAGATGAAGGGCAGTTGTGGGACAGTGCTGCTGGCTGGAGCAGGAACGGCCAGCAGCAGGACTGAGTCCCAGCAGAGCAATAAAGTTAATCTCAGGTGGATGTTCTGTGCATTAGCTGAACTTTTGCATTTAGAAGCCAAGAATCCACCTGTAAGGTTGGTACATTTGAGGATCACCGGGGTTGAAATTTAAAAAAAAAAATCTCTGAGGGTGTTGTACATCTGCAACTCAGTTCCTTTGGATGTGTATGTCAAAGGCCTAAAAGCATTTGGGTCTCTCTCTCTCTGAGCTTTACACCCACACCAGTAATCTGAAACTGTGTGTGTTCGCATCCAGGTCAGGCAGACAGCACAAGAGCTCATTTGCCTGACTCACCGACTTCCTTGCCAAGTGAACATGAAATTTTCATGACGCTGCGAAGTAGCTGATCCACAGCCTTCTAAATGTCACTGCTCCAGAGTCTATGCACCCAGGAAGCACCCTGAATAATTGATTTGCTTTTGGGATGCAGGAATGTTATTCATCTATTTATTTATTTATGATGGTGATTCAGGGAAAAAATATATCAATTGAGTTGGCAAAAATAAAGTCTCCATAAAATGCTAGGTGGGATAAGACCACCTACCAGCTCTGTATAGAAAAACCTAGGATAAACCATGGGAAGACAATGCATGGTTATGATTTTAAGCTCGTCCCTGGGCCAGGTGAACAGTGTCCAGTCTTGGAGATGGAGTCCCCACCAGTCCAGATTTTTAATATGACCAGTGTCACTCAGCTGAAGCCACTGTTCTCCAGGGATGAGGAACATCTCTCCAAAAACCTTTCAATGGCAGCTGAAAGTGGCCTCCTATAACCGTTTGCAGCTTTGTGTTTTGTTTTTTTTTTTAAGTTTGTGTCCATTATGTTTTGGTATTCTCCAGAACACTAATGAAAAAAGTTAATGTCCCAAGCAGTGAATCCAAGTGTTATCCATAATTTTCAAAGCACCTGGGCAGAATTACAATTGTCTCGAAGTCTAAATGCTGGCACTCCTCTTCCTGACATTTTTGTCATCGTTGGCTCAAGCGACAACCACAGAGGCATGTGAAACCTTTCTTCTGCACCCCACTTTTGTGCTCCCATGCTCACAAGGGCCTCCCCAGCTTTGCTCACTGTACCCACGGTTTTCTCAGGTATTTTCTCTGCCAAATCTGAGCAGTTTCCAAGACCAGGGTCATCCAACCAGATCTAGCCAAGAGGAGCTACAGCCATGGGGAAGGGAGCAGGAGAATGGATTAGCATCTCAGTGAGAATGGAGTCATGGCCATGCCCCAAGGATGACATCCCTTCTGCAGAACCAGTATTTGTAGGGTCAGCCTGGGCCATTCCTGAATTCCCCTGGTTTGAGAGGTTCAGACAAAAAATCACCTATCAGTTAGAGGTACAACATACTTCGAAGCCTCATGTTACAAGCTGAGTCTTGCTTTAACACTCAATGGGGCCCAAACTGGGTTTCTTTATTATTCAAATGCACTACATCTTAGTCATGTTATTCTTTTCGACATGGAAACAGCTACATTCCTTCTTCGAGCAAAGAGGTTGGATGTGGAGCCTGCACAGCCAAGGCATGTCTGAATTTGCCTCTTTTAGACTCTTTGATAATTTTCTCTACCCCTGAGTAACTCAAATAGTTTTATGATGAGTGACCCAGGAAAAAAAAAAAAAAAGGCAAGCAGCTGTCCCTGACTGCATAAGCTTTGCAAGGTTCTCTTCAGATCACTAAAGTGTCGTGGCTTTTCTGCACCACCTCTGAGTCCTCTGCATGAAAGCATGCGAGCTCTCTTCAGTCATGCAAGAACAAGAAGATTTCTGCACGGGCAACATGTGTTTGAAGATATTTATCGAGGTACCCAGCCTAACACAACACAGGCAAAATGTAAATGAGCACCATCTAAGTGGTGCACAGACAGCGTGCACGGGCTGCTCACCAGGGTCTCTGTAATAAATATCCAAGTAGAACATTAAAAAGCAGCTTGGTATCAGCAGCAGGGAGCTCTGTTGAGCTGCTCCTGGCCCAGCATGAGGCTTCTTCCCCGGTGGCTTCCCAGGCAGAGTCGTACTGCTCTGCCCATGGGTGTCCAGGCTCTGTCCTTCAGACGCGTGGAACCGAATGTGTGTCCACAAGGAAAGAAGGCACCTGCATCTGAGAGATGGGCTGCAGCAGTTATCCATGAGCAATACAGAAGTGAAGTAGCAAAGCAGTAAAGAACTAAAGTAAAACTTTTGCTTTTAGGAAGTTAAATTTTTTTCTTTTAAGTATTAAAAATTGTCTTTCCTATCAAAACCAGGACTGCATTCAGGTCATCCCTCATGTCACCTCCTGGACCTGGAGTTGTGACCCTGGCAGGGCGCCCAGGCAGTGACAGCCCTGGCTGTAGCAGTCACGATTCTGCACCCCTAGCCAGCTGCCCAGCCATCCAGGAGGTGCTGCCTGGGGACAGACAAGGAGGCAAACAGAGAGGCAACCCAGTTCCCCCTCCGACACGTGCTTTCGCAGGGACTCACTCTGTTTCCCAGTCAGACAGACAGTCAGAGAGGAGTTAGAAAGCCTCATTTACATTTTTACTCACTTCGTCCCCCCTCCAAAAAAAAAAACCAAACCACAAAGCAGTTTTGATGTATGCATAGAGAAGACTTCCAGCACAGCCTCAGGAAATTTTCTGAGTCAATGGGAAGGCACCGAGGTACCACCAGCCCAAGGGATGGAGGGAAAAACCCGCAATGCTCCGGGTCAGCACTAGGCCCCGTCCTTGATTGCCCTTGGTGGGAGCTCGAGAGTTCTCTTCCTTAAATCCCTGCAATAGCTCTCCAGTCCTTTTCCCTATTTTGAGCTGCTGTTCTCAGTTCTCTTGCAGCCAGCTCTCATTTCAGAAAAGTGGTGGCTTCATGCTTCACCTCTCAGGACAACTGATGCTGCCTGCTTGCCTGCCCACTCTCTGCTCCTGAGCTTCTCCTTACTGCTTCCATCTCCGAGGAGAAGCTAACAGACCTGGTGGTGGTACAGCTGACTCCATTCAGATCCTCCCTGGTGAATCTTCAGTCCTGCCTGCTCCAGGAGCTGGACTTTAACCCCTTGGTGTCTGTACTACAAGCCACATCTGCAAACCTTGCAGAGATCACCATCTGCCAGACTCTGTCCCCTGGCAAACTTGTCTTTATTTCTTACCACAGAAACCATTTTTCTGAGAAGGATATTTTCATCTATATTGTTGGTCTGACCTCTCACCAGCTCTTCCCACAATAACCCTTTATTTTAGACCCATTCTCATTCCTGCTAACTCTCTCCTCCACATTCATGCCAAATTCACTCTCCTTTTCTTCTCCTGTCTTCTTATTCTCTCCCTGCAGATTCAATAACTTCTGCCTTTGCTTACAGCATCACCAAACTCTGGGCCTTTTCTCACCTTGCTCGCAGTAAAATCTCCCGCCCTCACCTTCTTCACCATCCCGCATCTTCAGCAGCACAAATTCCTCTCCCCTGACTTTTATCCAAAGTGCCACCGCTATAGAAACCCCCTTGCCCTCCCTTCACCAACCCACTCTTCCTGTCTTTTCTTTTTTGCGCCTACTCTGACTGTAATGCCTTCAAGGCCTGTCTTGACTTTATAGACTTGACACAATGACGACTCTTTTCCATCCTTACTTTCCTTACCACTCTCAGGAAGCTCCCTCCAGCCCTCCTACATGGGACTGTAGCATCTATCTGCTTTGGTAGCCCTTCGTCTTCATGGAGAAGGTACCTTCATTGGGCTCAAGATTTATATTCCTTCAGCCCATTCTAGTCTCTGCAACCAGGAGCAAGGACATCCCCTCCACCTGGGCAAGCCCTGGGAGAACTTGGCCACTCTGCTATGGGGCAGGAGGTGGGAACTGGGAGCTGGGACTGTGCTGCTGGGCACTGTGTGGTCCTGCCACGTATTGCAGCAGCTCCCAACATACGATACTCTCTGGTTCATGACGTTTCTCACTTTCTCAAATACGCACTCACTTGCTATTTCTGTCTCGCACTCTCTTCCCTCACCCCCACCGCAACAGCCTGTCCCATGAACACCTTCCCTTGACCCAGATATTACAGATGATGTTCCATTTTTTACTACTGTAACAGCAGTTTAGAGCCAGTCTCGTCTGTCAATGTTCATGTGAATATTGACAGATCAGCAAAACTGATCTTGCAACCTCCTAAAATTAAATATTTTCTCATGAGGATTCAGGTCTTTCATGTTTTCATCCAGCTAGAGGTGACATGAAATAACAGCCTGAACAAAAAATGGAAGGTTTGCATTTGACTGATATGCTGACATATCAAGGCAAAACAGAACAACTTCGGGAATAAGCTGTAGGTGGCCAGCACAATGGGTACGAGGCAACCAGTTTGCTTTTGCTTGTCTCCCATTTTTGAGGAAGAGGGGCAGTATCAGGAACAGAAAAAGAATTTACTGTCATGTTTAGTTTCTATGTATTGGGGGGGAGGGAGGTGCTATACGGGTCTGCTTAGGCCAGCAACACTAAAGACAGTGCTGAGAAAGTGAGTGTCATGCAACTCTGAATGCAGACAGCTACTCAGCAAGACTGCATGAGAAAAAACAAGAACTGCAGTCGTTTGTGTCGGTGTTAGAAACAAATAAATGAGAGCAACAGGAAGCTTTGTTACTTGTGAAGGAACTTGACGTAACTGATGCCACGGGAGCCTGATGAGATGACTTTCCTGATTACTGTAATAAAGCTGTTGATTACGAAAGGCAGAGTGGCGGCGGTTCTCTGTATCATCATACCTTGTGAGGTGATAAATCAGATGAGAGATGCTGAGCAGAAGAGGAGGAATACCTGCAGAACGATCTGCTACATATCATCAAACAGAGTCAGAAAGAAAAAAAGCAGGATAAGCCATTCCTTAAACCCATTGGTCATTAAACTCTCAGCTAACTTGTGGAAACAAATGTTCTGTATGCATGGAGGGCTTCAGAGTGGGAGACATACGCTAGAGATGTACACAGCCAATAGAAAAATAGCATTTAGGTGATACAGGTGAATTCTTTAACACATCAGGTACAGCACCCAAGGTGAGTTAATTCATTACAACATACCATGGTGAACTAATTGCTGGTTAAAAAGTTTGTTGCTCTCTGAAAACCAACCATCATGATTGTGACCTGATTATTTGTAGCGCTGACTGACCTAAACACTGAGCATTAAAAAGGTCAGTTCTCTAACTTGTCTAAAGTTACTATCCAGATTCATTGGCAGAAAAAATATGGGTAGAAAAATCTGAATGAAAGTTGAGTCATTTGATGAAGAGTTTATCAGATGGTCAAAAAGTCAGGATTTCCAAGTCAAGAGTGCAAAAATGATGCTAAAAATCTCATCCTGGTTCAGTGACAGTGTGAAACAGGAAAGCGATTTATCACAGATGTGAAAGGGGGAAACAGCTGCCAATTAATACGAAATAGAAGTAACTAAGTGTGAGAAATGAGTAAGTGAAATGAGAACCATCTGGAAACACCTCGGAACAAAGCAAAGAAAGTATTTTAACATCTACTAAGAACAAAAGTAGCTTAACAATACTGCAAGACTGTCATTAGAGAGAGGCAGTAAAATTAACAGTAATGTAAAAGAGGAGATTACTTAATAAATATTGTTCTGTATTCACAAAGAAGACAGATTGTGTACATGTATAACACGGGGCTGCTGATGGACATTTTTGCTCAGTTGCATCAGGAGGATGATAAACAAGATCTACTAAGGAAAAACATTTAAAATGAGCATTCTGTCTAATTAGTATTTCTGAAAGAGATAACTTGATCTCTCTACCGCTTCCGTTTGAAGATGTGCTCATAGTGCATCAATACTCCAAAAGGGTAAAGAGGACAAACAGGGTAAGTACAGTCAAATAGAAGTGACAGACGCAAACAACCACGAGCTCAGGGTGGGAGAGTTGCAAATGCTAATAAGCATCTTTCAAAGAACAACAAGGTTTATTTGCCAGGCCAAGATCCAGCCTTTATAAGTCTGGCCCAGACATAATGGATCTAGAGTTTTCCAAGGCATTGGATGCTGTACCAGGAAGCAAAAACACATCCTGTCAAACACCAAAAGTTATCTCATGACTGATGTGAGAGCTGGAAAAATGAATACAAATACAAGTGAATGACCACAGCATGGGTTCCCAGTACAGTCCTATAACATAGGAAATAAAGCAATTAAGAGTGTGTATATGGTGTTACATGTAGGCAGAGACTTAGGGAAACTATTTTATCTTTGCATGTTCATGCATAACAGTAGAGAGATCAATGCTGAAATAGCCCCTGACCTGCAGACTCACGGATTCAGGGACAGGCTGTGGGAGAGGATTCCATGTGCTGCCTCTGTTGCATTGCTTTCCCCCCAGGGACGGCTTTGAGCCACCACTGGAGATCAGATCTCCAGCTAGACAGATGTTTGGTCCTTCAATATACCACTCTTTTTGTCTTATCTTGTCCGCACACTTCCCACGTGTGCATTCTTCAAAGCAATCTGAAAAAAAGAAACTATGAACTACCCACAACAGCCTAAAAACCAGAGCAAACATCATTCTGTGTGAATCATAGAACCATAGAATAGTTTGGGTTGGAAGGGACCTTCAAAGGTCATCCAGTCCAACTCCCTGCAAAGAAGTTCAGGGCTCGCTCTGCTTTTCAGTCTTTTATCCGCTTTGGTCCTTTTTCATCACATTAAATAATTTCTCAGTCTCCTGTGATCATGCACAGGCTAATTGCACAAATATTTGCACAAAAGAAATGTTTCTAGAATTCCTAGCTATTACTACAACCTGTCCAGCACAGGGCTGGCCATGAGCACGAGCTTTGGCAGATTGCATGGGCAACAGTTGTGTTTTGGACACAGCTATCAGGACTGTTTCTCCATTAGATCCACTCCAGCTGTCTGTTAAAAGACAAAAATAGCCCTGGCAGCAGGGACCGGGACTTCCTTCTGAGAGCCAAGTTCCCCAGTCACCGGGTCAGTTCCCCAATCGCTTTTCTTCTGAAACATAAATGTATTTTCCATATAATTGACCTGCTTTTGGTGGGAGAGGTACAGACCTCACTATCTTCCACCCCTTCTCTCTACATCACATCTTTTCTCCAGAGCATCCAAGATCTTCACAGGAACTGACAGGCACAGACTGATACCTGTCGTTGGGTGGGGGAGTCAAGGCCTACAGCTGCTGGATTGCTATATACTAAAGATAATAATAGGATTTTTAGAGTAAATTCTGTGCGCAGCAGCATTTTCTGGAAGGACCTGTTGATGTGAGGTGGTTGTCCACAGTGCAGATCTGCTGTTCTGAGATGCCTGGGGAGAAGGACCATGATTTCAGCACGTTTTTGAATCCACGTCAGGATTAGATGCTTCACTGCTCTGCTCTGGGGATGTGGGAAGACTCAGATGAAGGTATCTAGGGACCACAGGTGATAAAAAGCATAATTTCTAAGGAGAGGAAGCAGATTGTGGGTTAGATTTGGGCTAAACAAAAAGGGGGTTCAGGTTAAGTGTCTGTTGTTCTACTAAGAATGGCTTCCGGCAGTTATGCCTTTTTTTGTACCTTGAATTTACATGGAAAGAAATACCAGGAACTAAAGACTGTTTTACTTTAGGTTAGAAGGTTGAAATAGGTGTGTTACTTATACATTAAACAGGTGTATTCCTTATATATAAATGATTCACCGGCTTCTGCTGAATCCAGACACACTGAGCCTGGAAGAAAGGAGACAGTTTTCAGCCATGCTCTTTGACAACTGGGATAAAACACCATGGGAAGCGACCAAACACAGACGGGGACTGGTGAGGTCTCCATTCTTTGCATCTCCAGAGCAAGGCTGCACATCTCTGCAGGAGATGCTTTAACCCAGCGGGACATCTTCAGACTCAACACAGAGCAAAAGGGTGAAACTGGGGTGAGACTCAAGAGTCAGACTCAGCAACCACACACCAGTGCCAGCAAAAACCTCCCCAGCCCAGGACCTGGCCCACTCTTACGTATCCTGGATATCTAAGGGAGGTTTTAGGACAAGGAGATTGTTTTGGCTGTTTTTTCTATTAAACCGTAAAAAAGCAGTACGCGTGTCTGGTTGCACATGCTCTGTAAAGAGCTGGGATTCCCCCTTCTGATGAAAGTTACATAGCAGTCAAACTTCTTTAATCTCCATCAAACTATTATTTCAACATACCACCTACACAGGCAGATGAAAAAGCACCAGTTAAAGGGAACTGTTGTTGTTTTGTTTTTCCCTTCTCAGGAAAAAAAACAAAGCTTAGAAGAAAAGCTCAGAGTCCGGCTTTGTATGTACTAACTCCACTCCATCTGGAAATTCCCTTTAGTTATACCGTAAGTAAACTCCCTTAAAATATGCTAAAATAAAGTGAACTGAAATTCAATAGCAGACATGGAAGTAGGGACTATTTGTAATCTGGTGGTTACCAAAATGAGACCAAGAGCAGATAGAATCTGATTTTTCATTTTAGACTATTTTGAATTTCTTATTCAATGAGGTAATAATTCACCTTATGAAGTATGTTGCATTTGAATACAGCTTTTCATTTGATTTTGTGATTGAGTATGATAAGGTTTTTAACTACAAGAGAGAGTTTCTCTTCATTCCCAAATAATGGATTAGACTTTGAAGAGTAAATACCACCATGCTGCTAGCATTTTACAAACAGATTTTGGTATCATAAGATGATTAACTATTGTTTTGTTGTCCTACCACTGATGCTTCTAGTAAGACCCCCTCTGACAGCGAGATAAGAGATGGTATCCTAATAGAAAACATTATTGCTGGGAATAGGTACACAAATTTTAGATCGCCATGACACACTCATAATTTGCTACAACAAACCACTATAGGGGAACCACAGAATAATTACAGAAAACACCAGAAGACATCATTTTTATAAATAATATGCCAGCCTTAATTCTTTCCTCCCTTTTTTATGCCTTTGAATTACTAAGAAGCTTTCTAGGGAAAGAGGCCTGGTATCTGCCACGTGCATTTTATTAAAAAAATTATTTTATGTAATTAAAATAGTTTTATTTTACTAAATACTTATTTTAATAAAATTTCAAAGCAACACAGTTAGCTGGTACATCCCTGGCTGTCATTCCACCAGTCAGCAGACAGAAGCAAAGCATTTTTTAAGTTGTGCTGCCATGTGCTAATAGGAACAGCCACTGAGACCCTGATGCTGTTCTAATAGAGATCCACTTACTAAAGCAGCCCAGATCTAAGTCCATAGCTCAGGTCTAGTAATAAGACCTAGATTCATAAAGCTTCTTAAGCACATGCTTCAGACTGATATAAGCTGCAGCTTTGCAGGCAGCTGAGCCAACACAGCGATTTGCTGCCAACGACCTTTGTACCATCTCTGGCATTTGTCAGAGCCTTGGTTGGGCCAATTCTTCTCAATAAAACGGCAGAAAACTATGCTATTGTTTATTTTTCAAGGAGAGCTGGACCTTCCCCTTTGGAGAGAAGTGGACTGTGATGTCGGCTTGCCCTGTTTCCTGGAGCTATGCACTGGAGCAGTTATTTAGATGCTATGTGAAATAGCAGCTGGCAGCACTCTGTTTTCCCCTCATGCTGGTTTTGAACAGTGTCTGTAAGAAAGGGCGTCTGGTCCATACAGCACGGTATCAGCTGCAACAGTGCAAATAAAAATATTGCAGACTGGGCTCAGCAGAAACTGCTGGCCTAAGTGGCTGTTTCAGGAGGTCTGCTGGGGAGCAAACTGGGAGCACAAGCGCCTGTTTCCACACAAAGCAAAATGTATGAAACACGAATCTTCTGAGGTGGGTAACAAGAGGCTGATGAGCAACACTTCTGCTGTGGCTGCTGCTTTCTTGGTCTTTAAAGAAGTCCTGAGCAAAAGGACTGCCTGGCTGTAGCGATATCATGTCAGGTTTCTCCAGGGCACCCAAAAACATGTGTTGGTAGGATATCGATAGCTGCTTCTACAAGTACCTGCAGATACTCATGTTCATCTGTCTGCAGACATCTGGGCATCTCAAGCACCTTGAAATCAAGCAGAGCAAAGACACTGCATCCTTTCCAGACCATCTTCTTTCTTCTTTTGTCCTCACAGCACTTGCCTCCTGCTCCTGAAAGTGCTGGGACGTCACCTGAGGTGATGGGACAAGAAAGGGCCTTTGCAGAGAAATGGAGGTCAGGTTTTACAGGTGTGCTCATATTAGCGGGTTTTTTGGCTATCTGGTACTTGGGAGCCTAGGAAGACATGCTTTATTTTCACCCATATATCTGTTGTGTGTATTCCATAAGCTGAAGCTCGAGGATGCAACTGGACTGCAACCTGCCTTTCTCCTGCCAAACTGGGTTCTGTTTTCCTGGGATCTGAGCGGTGATGGCACAGCACACCATGACGCTTCTGCCCAGTCAGGTCAGGAGGAGTCTTGGCATTTGGTTCCCTAGAGTTCTGTGAACTTCATCCATGCTCATTACATGTAGGTAGATGCATGTAGGTAGATATACATAGATACATATTTTTAAATTTATGATACCACCTGGGTCTCATACAGTATCTTTTTGGCACTTCATCTCAAAATATCTTCAAAGGAAGTGGACATCACAGCTGTCTTTTTCAATATAGAACACAAAAATTCAGACAGATGAGATTAATGAAAAGAGCCCACAAGATCAGTCCAGAACCGAGTTGCATCTGTTTCCTTCCCATTATTTGGCCACGTAGTCTACCAAAGCTGGCCGAAAATTATTTGCATTTCTTAAAACTCTGAAGCCTCCAGGTTTGCCTGCACTGAATTTTCATGCAAAACCACCCCACATCTGGGTAACCTGGAGTACAAAGAGCTTTGTGGTGTGAAGGTGCACCTGCTTCCACTCTGCAAACTTGCTCTAGAAAAAGCTAACTCGGGTGTCACTCTCAGATACCACAGACTGCAGGGCAGACAGACTTCCCATCTCCAGTCTCATGTGTTAAAATATGTCTGTACTACACCAGCACCAGATAAAGATACACCACGTATCTTTCCATTGGTAGCTCCGTTTACACAAAGATTGAAGCTGCCTATAGTGCCAGGAGAAAAGATGGTGGAAGGGACATCTTTTCATGTTAAAGAATCTTTCCAATTAGTATGGTTGCTTTTCAAAAAATACATTCCCATCACCAAGTTGGGCATGGAAATAGTGTTTGGAAAATTAGGCTGTAAATTCATTGTTTAAGTGAATGGAAACTGCTGAGCACAAGCCAAAATCCCAGGTGTTTATAGGAAGACCAATTTATAGGAAGATCTATTTATACTGAGAAAATTGTGCCAGAGCTCAAAAGTCAATGTTTTCAAGGGTGAATTCCAGTAGATTTTTTGTTGTCTGTTCCATCTTTATGATGGAGCAAGAGGATCTGAAAAACTGGTGGGAAAGGAGGGTAAAAAGCTTGGATTTTTTTCCCCTCAGTGTGTACACATACCTAGAAATCTCAGGGAAGACCATACTTAATTTTTCTGACTATATCCAGGAATTTATCTGAGAAAAGGTGAAACAAATATCTCAAGATATGTGCCGCACTAAACCTTTCACTTTAATTAAAGGCTGAATGTCATACCTTCATCAGGCACTTTGTCCAAAACATTGAGTTGCTCATGACAATGCAGCAGCAGAGACTGGAAGGGCCTTTCACATATACCAGCATCCCTCAAGACTCAGAGAAGATGCCTCAAGAAAGGCATCAGTGTTAACCATCCAACTCTGCAGCAGGTGGTTGCATGGCCTGGCTACTGCAGAGTGGTATCATCACCCACATCATCACCCACACATGAGCCTCAGTTTCCCCAGTGGAGGCCAGTGACACAAAGAATGTAGAGCCAAATGAATAAACGAGTAATTGTAAAGTAGAGCTTGTGCAGCTCTGTGAGCTCCTCCATCGAGGTGCAGTCAGGTAGATCACAAAATGTCTGGGAAAGACTCAGAAAAATAAGTTGTGCAGACAGGTTCTCCCTGATGCACCTATGGAGACAACGTGCTGCTGGCAGGAGGTGTGCCTCCCATTGCTTGCCGAGGCTCACATCATGTGGGGGGTTTGCCTCACATGAAGTCACACAGACCTCCGAGGTCTTTCTGCAAAAGGGCTTTTGAGAAAATCTGAGAAATGGAGCATGGGGGGGACAACCCTACCATCACACGGCTGCTCTCAACCACTTCTCCATCGCACAGAGGTGTTCAAGTTCAGATCAATGGCTCAGGGACTGTTTGGCTCTAGATAAAGTTTAGCATGCCCAGGGTGATTCCACCTCTATACAAGAGGGAATTCCCAGTGCAGGAGAATCCCAAGAGGATGCAGTTTAAATAAATTCAGACAGTTCCTTTTGAAACAAAGGACTCACAACCCCAGTGTTCATGTGTGACCACAGCCCTCCACAACATATCATGCTCAGGAGAAAACTCAGGACATTAAGTCCTGTCTCAAATGAAATCTGCCAACCTGTTTTGTTGTCCTCTTGCCTTTTTCCTCCCATTCCTCCTCCATCCCGTTTCCTTTTCCTGAGATGCTTACATGGCAACTCCTGTACACGTGAATCAGCAAATCAAACCACTTACAAACGGTTATTTTCCATGTTATCTCTGCTCTGCAAAACGTTTCCTCCTTTCCTGTCTGCGGCACTTCTCTAAGGTGCCCGTCACAATGAAGTCCCCACGCAGACGTGCCAGGGGTAACCCATGGTCACCTGCCACTTCGGCTGCAGTTTCCCACAGCAGAACACAAGCTTCCTAAATCCGCTCGCCCTCTGACGTCTTGGTGCGGTCTCCAAGGCAGACTTTTGGGGTCTTTGCAGCCAGGCTCCCTGACCATACCAGGAGGGTGCAACGTAAACACCAGAGCCCTTTGAATCCCTGCTGCATCAGCTTGGCCGAGCCCAGGTGCAAAGCAGACCATTGGAGGCTAAGGGGAAAAGAATAGGAGTAAAAAGAATTCGAGGTATTTGGCAGAGGTGTTTGAGTGAGATTTGGTTGATCCGAAACCCAGGTTTGTCCAAGGCACTTAGAATCATAGAATCATTTCATTTGAAAGACACCCTCAGGATCATCGAGTCCAACCATAACCTAACTCTAGCACTAAACCACGTCCCTAAGAACCTCGTCTAAACGCCTTTTAAAAGCCTCCAGAGATGGTGACTCACTCTGTGTATGCCGATTCCCAATTCTTTGGCCATTCACCACACTGGCAATTTTGAATGACAGGACAAACTTCATGACTTTGTGTCCATGGTTGCCACAGTTTTTGTACTAACCTGAGGTATGACAGACAAAAGCAAAAGAACCAGGCAGCAGCATAGAGCTCTGGGTAGCCACATTAAAAAGTTGCTCCTCCTCAGTAAATCACCCTCTTGATGCATTCTTAAATACCGCAATTTCATCAGCTTTTGGCTCTTTTATGGAAGCCTTCCAAGTTAAAAAAAAAAGTGAGACTTGAAAGTAAAATGCTGTGTGTAGAAGATGCAAAACCAGCTTGAATTTCTGCATATTTGCACCACAGGATTAAACTGGTTGCTCAGGAGTGTAGATCACGCTATAGATGTGCATTTGGTTCTTCCCTCAGAGTTGGAAAAGGTTAAACCAACCTCAGGTGTTGACCCACCACTGCTGCTACTTCAGGGTTGTAAAAAAAACCAGAAACACAGTACTTTTTGAACCGCACCCTTTTCCTCCCTCATGCACTAACAACTGTAACCTTTTTGACTCTGTGGGTGTTATAGTTTCCTAGTACAAGGAGGAGTTTTTATTTAAAAAAAAAGCAAGACACATCTGTTAAAAGGCTACGACCCCACTACACTGAGTGTCAGAGCTGAGCTGGTGATGCAGCGCGGCAGGGATTGGCACTTGCTATCCAAGTCTATCTGTAGTTTTCAGTTGCCTTTTATTCCAGCAGTTTGAGCTGAACAAAAGAACGACGCGGATGAGTTGGGATGTCTGGGGACATGCATGTTTGCGTTCAAAGTGTGGAGCCAAATCTGTTGTTGGAGCACGGACCAGTCTCAGCTTGGGCTGCGGGTGCGCAGCAGGGTCTCCTGTTAGATAAAATACAGATGTATACCTCACTTCAAGGACCCCAACATACAGACTGCCACTTCTCTACTCTTACCGTACAGAAGACAAACCTGCCATTGCCCCAGAGAAGTCAATAGAGTCAAAGGTCTCTCAGATGCACCGTGTGACCACCAGCTGCATTATGTCAGGGAGCTCTTGCCAGGGTAGATATTAATCTCAGTGCATGAAGGGATAGGACTGTCAAACATGGTAAAGTTTTTATCTTCAAGGCGAGAAACCTTTCCTGGTTGAGGGCATGATCAGTCACATACTTGACTTCATGGATTTCCACCCCTGAGGGACACAGTACATCACTGCATCGGTGAAAACTGAGGATAACCGAATTTCTACACACCACTCAGAAAAACGGGCAAAACAAAAGCAAGAGGACCTTCAAGAGCAGATGTGAGACGCAGGCATTCATGCAACCTGACAAACCAAAAGGAATCTGATTGTGTCATCCTGCCCTGCGATAGCACAGCATGCACTACATGTAGAAAAGCCAGTGCACCAAAAATCTCAGCAGCTGACACTTCTGCATTCCATTGCCAGCAGCAGAAGGTTTCCAGAACAGGAAGGTTTCTGCATTCCCTGCAGACTGCATGCTATGAACTGGACATGAATGGGAAGCCAGAAAACCGTGTGCACTCTGTGCTGGGCTCAGCAAAATGGTTTTGCCACCCAGCTGGCCTGATTGCTGGGGTGGATCAGAGCTGCACTGCATGTGTAAGGGGAAGACTCTGCAGGCAGGTGGGTGCTGGGAGGAAGCTGAGCTTTGGTTTTAGCACAGAGCTCACCCCATACTAATCCAGCTTGAGGTACCCAACCTGTGATTGATCCTGATATCAACGGCAAAAAACATCACAGCTGGTTTTTGTCCCTGTCCCAGATCAACAGCATCAACCATCCACTGTCACAGATCAAACAAGTTTGAACCACAAGCTACTGAGACTCTTTATTAGGCATAATCACGTAGCATACCAGTGCAGGGGCACTTGTACAGGGACAGACTTCCACACTGTGCTTGGTCAGAGGGACACAGAGCTCAGCAGACTTCAGCTCTCAATGCTTCTTAGCCCCACTCTGGCCATTGCTGTCCTGGAAAGACTCCTGAGCACTTTTCTGGCTTGCTTTTATCAGTAATGAAGCTGGTGAGGGGTCTGGAAAACAAGTCTGATGAGGAGCGGTTGAGGGAACTGGGGCTGTTCAGCCTGGAGAAAAGGAGGCTGAGGGGAGACCTTATCACTGTCTACAACTACCTGAAAGGAGGTTGTAGCATGGAGGGATGGAGAACGTTGGTCTCTTCCCACAAATAGCTAGTGATAGGATGAGATAAAATGGCCTCAAGTTGTGCCAGGGAGGGTTCAGATTGGGTATTAGGAAAAAATTCTTCACGGAAATGGTTGTCAGGCATTGGAACAGGCTGCCCAGGGCAGTGGTGGAGTCACCATCCCTGGAGGTGTTTAAAAGATGTGTCAACGAGGTTTTTAGGGACATGGGTTAGTGCCAGTGTTGGGTTAACAGACTGGATGATCTTGTGGGTCTCTTCCAACCAAAATGCTTCAGTGATTAAGAAAGTCCTTCTTGCCATCCTGTACACGCTGCAGTCCCCAGACAGGTCTGCAGCTCAGTCCCCATACAACACGCTACCTGGTAACAACAGAAGCCAGACATCTGGCTTTTTCCTACCGAGGCACATACTTCAGGGAGCTGTTCTCATTTCCACATTTCCCATGGTTATTTCTGCTTACTGGTCAATGGTGCACCAGTATTTTCTCTGTCACAGTGCTGTGAAAATCTGCAAAAAAGGTCTGTGTTATGCAGCAGTGAACTAAAACAAAGCTGAACTATTTTCTCCCTAATTCTTTGGACAGTCACTGTACTGCAGTAGGAAAATGAATAAGAAGGCAGAGAAGACAATTACATGCAGTTTATCTTGCTTAAACATGCTACCTTAAAGGCAACTATCAAAATACCCCCCAGCAATCAAAACGTAGAAAGAAATATGCTCAAAATGCCCAAACTAAACTCACTGAGGCTCAAAGAAACATTTCCATTTACTTCAACTGGATGTAGACAGAGGCCAGAGGGTTTCTGCCTTCTGCTATAAATGGTTCTTTATCAGATCTTTTTTCTGCCTGAATATGACATCAGTACAATACAACTCAGGCCAAAATTTATATTGCTGTACTGCTTGCATTATATCTACTGAACACAGACTAAACTTACTTGAAGTGTTTGGTTTGTTTTTGCCACCCATGGAAGTGTTAGCTCAGCTTTTATCTCCAGTCACAGAAGATCTTGTCAAAAGTTTTTTAAAGCATCTTCTTGGCATCTGCCTCCAGCTTGCTAGAGCAATGATTGTGGGTGGTGTTGATTGGGGCCATATTACTGAGAGAAGCAGCAGTTGACTCTAAATAGTAATGTTTTTCAGGTCTGTCCGAAAGATTCAAGGGCACAGAGACGTGTTGTCTTCCATTTCTGTATAGAGGACCGTGCAATTTTCAATGTTTCATTATAAAATCTAGTTGAAAAATGCATGTGTGCCTCTGGATATCCTAAACCAAATACCAGTGTGTGCAAGTAAGCATCACAGAGAGCATAATCAGGGAGGTATTTGACTGCACAGTTGACTGCACCCAAGTGAAAACTCTGATCTGATACATCAAAAATACCACAAAGGAGCTCACTGGCCTCTACAAAAACTCCAGTTCTTCGAGACAGAGAGCACTGTCCTCTCTTCTGTCCCACATCTCTGAATGAAGAGTGGTCATCTACATAGAGAAATCTGTTCTAGCCATCTCAGAAACATTATTCCCATCCTTCTTCATGGCTTCATATGGGTTTGATATCTACACAGAGGAGGGCAAAGATGAAATCCTGGGTTTGGAGCAGTGGACAGACTGGGCTCAGCACTATGCCCGGCCAGGCTGATCTCGTACGGACCTGTTCTCCTCTGCAGATGATGGCTACCAAGCTGTCTTCAGCCTCCTCTTTCCCAGTTCCTTCGGGACTCTGAGAATGAATTGCTCTTCAGAGAAAGACCCTTCCCCAGAAACCTCCTACAGCAGAACTGAACAAAAGTAACTTTTTCACCCCAAAATGAAAGTACATGCCAAGGAGTTCTTTAATTCTCCAGTAGAAATGCTTCACTTTCAATACAGCTGTCAAAAGTAAATTCAGTTAAATGCTTTCCTTAGGTTGCCACCCAGTTCGCCCCTGTCCTACCCTAGTGCCCAGCACTCTGTAAGCATTGACAGACCCTCATGGGCTGCTGAAGGCATCTCACCACAACAGGAACTGGTGGAAGTTGATGGGGGAAGTTGCCTGAAAACATAATAAATCTGGTCATAACTGACTTTCTCAGGGTCACACATGGCATCTGGAATGACACATGGAACACGTCTCACAAACAAGGCCTAGGCTTGCAATGTAACCCTGGGCTGTTCTTTCTTTGTCTCTTAAAGCCTGAGCTAGGGCACTTGGTAAAGCTCATACACTCCTTCGTCTCAAGGCTCTTTGCCACTAAGGAACTCCTGCAAATCTGTGCTGCTTCTTGAAGCTGTTTAAACCACCACCTCATCTTCTTTAGCATTCTCAGTCTTTTCTAGCATGATTGGCACCAGAACGGTCTTTCCCTCAGGTCATGACTCCCTTCTGTTGTGCTCTAATACAGTTCCTCATCCATTTAAATATTTAGCCATTTCATACATACGCAAGTCAATATGTGAGGCACACAGAGTGGGTATTACCTCCACTGTGTAAATACAGATCAGGTACCTACTGCAGACATCTCGATCCTCTGCCAGAGCCTGGCAGCCCAAGCCGGTAGGGTTTGGGACAGTTTGTTGGTCTCTTGTCCCTCCATGGCACATTAGCACAATTATTAAGTTGCACACCCAGACTATGAACCCAAGAGGTGAAACGTCTGGTCACAAATGGGGTCTGGCAGTTAGAAGAGCTGAACCTGCATCTTCTCACGCCTGTGCAAGTGAAAGAACCTGAAAGCAATCGCTTCCCTTGTTAAGGCTTCGTTTTCTCTTAGCTGCTTTTCTGACTGTACTGGTCAGTCTCTGCTTCCCCCATCAGCTCATGGTGCCACGGCTACACCTATGCACGTCTCACAGCCCTACTGGTACAGCAAGAACAACAGATTAAACAGAGCCTGGAACCAAAAAGCAATGGCTCAAACTCCCCCAAACCAAGCTGTACTGTCTGGTTTGGCACCGAGGGGCAAGAATCATGGCCTTTCTCACAGGTCACCTCCTAAAATGCCACACTGGCTGCCGGGCCACTGACTTGCAAAGGGCAGTAGCCGTGCATGGCTGACATCAAGTCCACTGTGCAAGAGCAGTGCTGTGCGTGGGCACTGTTTTGTATCAGAAAGCAATACAGGGGTCAGAAATGAGAACAGACTGTTTCAGATGGCTTTTTGAAATCTTTGGCTTTGCAGCAATGTTGCAGAAACTCTGATATCCTGCATGCTCTGCTCTGTAGAAATCTTTTAGCCTTCAGTCCCTGGGCTGCCCTTGCATGCAGACCCACCAGCACAGTGCTGATTATTACTTCTATGTTCCTGCTAATTCCACATTTTAATGTCCTGACCATTTGTTTTTTCCCCTTCCTGATTATCGTCTACTTAGAGTAACTAGTAAATAGTTTCTTCTGCCTGTTGTCACTCTCTCTCTGTGTTTTCAGAAGCGGATCTTCCCCATGGATATTCCTTTGCCACAGATGTGTTTTTACAACGACTTTCTCAAGAAATGACAGAACTAAGACTTTGAAGGCTGGGGTATTCCGGTCACCCTCCTGTCTATAAGTGTGCACCTAGCTACAAGTGACACACTTGGGGACCCTGAGGAAGTCATGAGCAATCTACTTTCTCCTAACTCGCACCACTTATGACTGTACACGGTACCGTTAGCAACTTCCTGAAGTGTCTAGAGAGCAGCCTGTGAGTACAGCACGAGTTGGAGCACTTGCATCTTCTCCTTTACAAAAGCCGGAGAAAAAAGAAGTAAGTGATTTCTGTCCCTGAGGCAAGGCGTTACTTAGCAGTATTTTGCTTTGTTCTGCTTTTGTTACTGTTTCTCCATGCTGTGCGTTTGTGCTTCAGAAACGCCGACTGTGTTTTGCTTCACTGTAGTCTAAATGTCCTTGTGATTGATGTAACAGGCATAAAGTGTTGTTGGGTCTGTATTAGAGTTCCTTGCACCTGTCTTACTTATGAATTGCCTTTCCTATAAAACGCATATTTCTCTCTTACAAAACAATTTTTGTTCCAGTCAGGGAGAGATGATAACTAGAACTGAAGGATTTTGGCAGGACACATGCTGCTGTGAGGTTAGATGTAATTATCACTGCAGAGCACAAGGCATGAATACAGAATTATATTAGAAATAAGAATGCTAGGTTTCTTTTGGTAGACCATAAGCACAATTCACATCCAGCCTTTCATCTCATCCTTATTCTGCTGGAAAAGCAAGACAGGCATTTTATTGTGATGTTTACCTGCTGGTCTACAGTGACTAATTGGATACACTACATTTCTTCTTTTTCTCCATGTTTTATTTACGCGGTACTGCTGATCTCTGGCACTCAGAAATGCGGAGAGAGTTAAGATTTTTTTTATGCGGGGGGGAGCTGACTCGTTTCTCTGGCTGATTTTCTTTTGAGGACTTTTCCACAGTTTTGTCCACGGGACACTCCATTCAAACAAAAACTCACTGAAATGAGCACCCACTCTGTATAGATTTCTGCCTGAAGCTGCATATGACTCTTTCAGGTTCAGCATTTCCCATACCTATGGTGAGACATCAATCTTATAGCCTCATCATGATCGCACAAATAGCATTGCTGTCGAAGTAGAAGTGCCCGAGGGCAGCGTTTCAACTCTCTCAGGCTGCCCTAACAAAGCTCATTGTCACTTGGGAGCTGAAATGGACATTTCACGGCTTTGTGCAGAACCATTTTGCCCTCCCAGCCAGGTTCCTTTACTTTTGTATACAAGAGGCTATAAAGGTGCATGTACATCAGTGGTTCCCAAACCCAAAAGAGCTGGGAGTGGGGAAGCGGCGAGCGGTATCGCTGCAGTTGCAGAGGGTTGTGCCACCGCTCACATTAGCAGTTGTGGTCCCAATGCAGCAGAAATGCGGCTGCATTAACTGCTGCGACACACAACACGAGGACAGGGGTCTGGGGCTGCTCTCTGTGACTTTGTGTGTCTATGTCTGGCCTGAGCTCAGCACAAGCTCAGGTTTTGCTTGCCTTTTCCTGATACTCAGTGAAAACCTATTGTGTTCTCAGCATGCCATGTGGTGTAATTAGAAATGAGCAGTTCAGTGCTTAAACTAGTGATGTCCCGTTTCCACTTGGGGTTATTTTTTCTCCTTTTATCAATTTTCCCTCCCTGCACAGACTCAGATCCCTGTCCAAAAACATTTGGACATCTTCACAGGGCTTCTGGCTCTGGGGTTGCTGTGCACGTCTCATGCATGGAGCCAGGACAGGTCTGGCAAGGTTTAGCACATGGGACACCTTCTCACATCCCTCTGCCACATGTTGTTGCCTCCTGAGGGGGTGTACCTTGCTGTGTGAAAATCACAGCTTTAAACTGAACCCTTTTGGGGCCAGTGTAGATGGGGAAATGGTTATTTTTGCTCAGCCCTGCCTCCTATGCTGGGGCTATAAGGAGCAGTGCAGGAGGAGCTAGTCAAGGATCCCACCATACTGGCAGAAATCCCATCATCTTCACAGCTGCTTTCTGTAAAGCTCGTCAGGCTTGACAGCTTCGGTCTCTCAGACTACTGCTACTTTGATCTTATCTGCTTTCATGAATCAAGGCTATTTTTAAAGCCGGGTATTTAGCGCAGATCCACTCTACCAAATGCATCTAAGGCTCAGACCTGGCTGCTGCTGGTGGTGGAGCAGAGCATGTGACAGAAACATTCTCCAAGAACCAAACATCCCGCGACAGACTTGAAGCCCGTAAACACAAAGAGTTCAGTATTGAAACTCAAGTGGAAAGTGAAGTGGGTTGTATCACTGCACAGGTGAGCAGGGCCTGACTGGAGTGGAAAGGTCCAAGAGAAGTGGGAAATTCAGAATGGGGTCTATCAGAAACAACGTATGATTTTGATATCCCTAAAGAAGGACACTTTGGAGAACATCTGGTAGGTAGGATTTTAACATCAATATCTTCCAGTGAAGATTCTAAGGGTCTCAACCAAGAGTGAGATGCTCATTGTGGCTGATGAACACACAGCTGGGAGAGATCACAGCTGAGGATTTGGACAAGACACCACAGGAGATTTAGCAGACATAACAGGGGTCACAGAGACGTCAGAGACACGTGTGGGTGCACAGAGGAATCTTTGCACTTCACAGTTTTTGCTGGTATAGATAACGTGTTAAGGGGAAACCCCTGCCACTGGTATGTGAGCTAACTAGCTATAGGAGGTGACCCAGATGGCAAAAGAAAGGAAAATGGTAGTTCTCCAATTAGTTGAGAGTGAATCATAGGACAAGAAGGAACAAAGAAATTGAGTTTCATGGTAAACGGAAAAGGAGGAAATATTGGTGTCTGAGTTCAGAGCACTTGTAAATACCATCTTTAACTGCTCTGTTAAAAATAGGCTTGTTTCAAGTAAAGAAGGCACTGTGCTCTTCACAAGGCTTTGCAGATCCCACCTGCTGAGACACATTCGCTTTAGCTAACACTAAAATAATTCTGAAGAAAAACTAGACAGGCTTCTCAGTGACAAGCAGCTTGTCAGTGAGCCCCAGTCTCCTAGTAGAGACAAGTCTCTCTCTTGGCCACAGAACGGCTGTGTTTGTCCTCCACTTGTTCATGCACAGACTTAAGTGTCTCTGCTTTGGCCTTGTGTTGGTCTATGGCCAGATCTTCTTGCCTTGTTAAAACATCCCTCTCTCTAACACCCCAGACTGTTTTTTGGGTAGTCCAGAGCATTATTCGCCCGCATGTAACCCCTTCGTGTCCAATCTGCTGGTACTTGGCTGTGCTTTGACATCCAGGAGCACCCCAGGGTGGGTTAGAGAAGCTGTGCACAGGAATCCTCCCTCTCATCTCCTTCTTCCAAGACTTCATAGCTCCAACACAAGCCAGCAAGAAAGTCTGGCCAGTTAGGTTTCCAAATGAGCCACTTGAATAACAGAAGCCTTATTTAAATAGCCTCCACTGTCAAGACTATCAGTGAAGCTGTGATGATTTTCGGGAGGTATTGAGCACCAGTGCCTTCTGCTTTTGTGTGTGAAGGTTTGTGGAAAAGAAGGTGTGATAGTGGCCAGTCTCAGGTTCACTTTCACTGCTACTGCTCCAAAACCTATGTTTTCCTCAGCCTTTTGACTGGACAGGCTTTGAAGTTTAGCCTCAAATTTATGATGGCATTTCTGGGTTTCCTGATGGCTCTCCTGGCTGTGAAGCTGTTCCTCTGGCTGCGGGACCTTTTCTAGACAAGCTGGTAGGTATCAGGGAGTAAATCTGCCCTGCAACAGCTGCTTTCTGATGCTTTCAGGAAAGACTGAGAAACTTTGCCAGGTCCAAAAGTCCCAAAGTCATGAGTCACAGCCTCTGAATCATGAGACTGGGGAAAAAAGTCCACTGGTATGGGGGGATTTGGGGGTCTGTTTTTCACCTATGAACTTCCCCTATCTGCTCCATACGACATGTATGCAGTTTTACCTACTTTTAGATGTGTTGAATTAAGATGGATTTAAATAGCAGGAGATTTACTTTACACTTTTCTCTCTTACCTGCCTGGCATTCTTCTCTCCTCTGCAGCCCCTCACCAGGCAGTGTAACATGGCATTAGGACACCCGGTTTATGGAAGGATCACAATTTTAAGCCAGGTCCTTTTTCAACCCTGAATTATGCGATGGTTTACTCACAGCTGCTTCTTCTAGCAGAAGAGTACGTTTAGTTGTAGATTGTGGGAAGAAGGAAGAGAAGGTGTGGGTCTGCATAAACACCAACACACAGGTTTTTAAAATCTCTAGTTGCTGAGACTTCACATCTATGAACAGTGTATCACGAGATCAATCAAATATCTTCTTCTCATCAGAAATTGCTGAGTCCCTCTCCTGAATGGCAGGTGATGAATATCTTCTAATTTTTTATTTTTTTTTTAATAAGATGGCTTATATCTGCAATATAGAGATAAATATTAAGGCTTTATGACTGATCTCAAGGTCCTGCTGCTTCTTTACAGCAGCTATTTTCAGCCTACAAATGTTCTATAGCTTGGTTTAATCAGCACTGGTCAACAGGTGAATGATCTGCTTTCACCACAGCACCTTCTGGCCTGCGTGTCACAACTGGAGATGTAACCACCCATGCAGAAGTGGTTACTTCTAGCAAAAAGCCTGCTTGAACTTCAGATGACTACACTTGGTGATGAAAAGAAGCATATGGCATGCCTTGGTTCAGCAAAAGGTCTGTCTTGTTTCCTGAGAGGCTTCTCCACAGCTGCAGCAGCCCAGGAGTGCTCAAAAGAGGGTAAAACGCAAACCAAAACCCAGCAAATACCATAAACTTCCACTTTCATCTTTCAGGAATCATGTGGGGATTTTTTCCTTATTAGGCATTAGAGCTGCTTTGTACAGTGTTTATCTGTCTCTGCATTCAAATCCCATCGGTGGTTTCCTTCTGAATAAGCTAGGATGGAGACTGAAATTTTAAGATGGAGTTGTGCTCAGGCTGGATTCCCAGCACAGTCCTGTAGCTTTAAAGCACCCTTTTTTCTCTACAGAGCTTTGAAGTTATATAGTTTTAAAATCATATATTATTCTATTCTAATCGTATATTCAAATTTGAAACTGTGTAGTTTCAAATCCTGCTATCTTGTGTGTCTCAGTAAAAATGATTGGTCTGCTGGGTAACTAAGTGGAGCCATTGCTGCTTTTCTTTTGTATGCTGATATTTGCTTATAGGAATGACTTCATCTACTAATTTGTTTATTACTAATGGAAAAAAAAATAAACCAGTTCACTCGCTTGCTGGGCTAGTGGGTCATAACCTATTTTTATCCCCAAAGATATCACAAACATTTTTTCCTGCTTTCAAGAACAGCAGAGCAAACAGTTGATGGCAATTTCTTGCTTTCTATTAAAATTAACAGACACAAAAGCTAATAGCTGGAAAGCTTAATAGTTCATAATATTTACAGATGAGTAACGTAGGTTCTGCATGAGAAAGAGAAGCCCGGGCTCAGAAGAGAAGTGATATTTGATATTGCTGGTAATGAGTATTGTAGGTGGCATATCTGTCAGATCTGGGAATTGATGTCTTACAATACTAGATTTCAGTGGTTAGTCCAACATCATGTTAGTGTAATCTTGTGTCACACAGTTACGGTACCATATGCTACTCAGGAAAGCACAAAACCCCTTAGGAGAAACTCAGGTCCTGTTTCGTTGAAGTTTGATTTATGCTTTAAAACATGAAGGTTGTCACCCTTTCTAAATATTAGGGGCAGGAAGGAAGGTTTGTTTTTTATCTTAACTATTGGAACCTTTTAAAAATTATTCTTTATGTCCACATAAATCCCTCAAAATTTTCAGGTTTAACAATAATCCTTGGCATAGAAAGATTATCAGAAAATTATTAGAAAATGAAAAATACATTAAATGATGTGCTCTGTTGATCTAATGGTACTCATGTGATGGATTTCACTGTCTTTTTTCTCTTCTGTCCCTCTGTATCTCAGGTGAAGCTCTGTTCAACTATTGTGCTTTTTTTGACTTCTCCCTCTCTTCCCTGTAACTGTATCTGCAATTTTGTTTTTTACCTTTCCTTATAGGCGTTATTTTTGTCACTCCAACTTCTCTGTTAGAAATTGAAACAGTTTTACATGAGCAGCTCATAGACAAACAAAGAAAAAAAAAAGGCAAAATAAAGCCTTTTGCTTTCCCCCATGTTTTCGCTTCCCTCTTTACACCTCAGTGTTTGCAAAAACACTCCATCTCTTGAGGGAAGAGCAGACATTAATACAACTGGCCCGAATGAGCAGCAGGAGCCACCAGTCAAGTCTCTGCACCTCCCAGGACCATTTTCTGCTTCATTCAGGGGCCAGACTCCAATGAAGAGCTTAACATTGGCTCTGAAGTGTAAGCTCTAGGCCAACAGGCTCACAAATGTCCACACACTGTTCAGGGCTCAGCAGTTACATTCTGAAGGCAAAAGAGCTGAAGAGAGTGATGTGGTTAGAGCTGCCGTCCACCTCCACGTGACTCCAACACCCCGAAGCATCGCTGGCCCGAAGTGCTCTGCTTGGCACTTGCTGTATCCACAGAGAAGGTGCCTGGCTGGGTGACTTGATTGCGAAGACCCAGAAATAGTCAGGAGAAATGGGCAGTACCTCTGGAGATAGATGGAGGGTGCAGGTCACACTGTAGCCCCATTGTTCCCCTCACAACCCTTCCTCCACCTGCCTCCGGCTGCTCCACTCCTGGCCACGTGCTACTTACCGCTAATGCCCCTGTGTCAACCCTGGTGCTGCTTTGTCCCCGGTGAGCCACTTCAGAAAGGTCAGCTGTTGGACAACGGACCCAGACAGAAAAATGAGACAAGTTTTTTTGTTAGCTTAACACTCTGTGTGCCTTCACTTCAGGGTCAGGCAACCTGGTGGTCAGGGACGAGGCAGAGAGCAAAAAGGTGACAGACAGGCTGTTTTTCTGGTGTGGCTGTGATGTGAAATCACATCCTCGCAGCATCCTAGGTTCATGGTCTCATCTCCCATGAGCTGTGTAGGGCACCTCTGTAGTATAGTTCAGTGCTCCCTCAGGCTGGGTAGGGGAGAGGACGGACGATCTGACAGAAGACCTGACAGGCTCTCCTGCACAACAAAGCAGTGGTTTAGCCCCTGCTCACGAGATGGAAGATCTGGTTTCTAGACCAGACCTCACTTTAGTATTTGAATTATTCCGTTTTCTAAGAAAGCCTGAGAAAGAGCACCTTCCCATTCCTCCTAGTAAATCCAGGCCACCTGCCGTAAGGAATGCAAGGTGCACTGGGTCAAAGAGAAGGTGAGGAAAGGGTAGCCAGTCTTGATCTGGTTTTGCAGCCTTGCTTGGTAGATCTGCAGCAAGACACTTCTGCTGCTTTCTTACCATACCCCAAGAAAATGGGATTTCATGTCCATCATGCCTCTTCCATCCACAACTGTTTTTACTCACGCATCTCCAGATGCCTTGCCCTTTTCCAGGGTTTTCTCTCCATGAGGTCGCAATGCATTAGAACATGTAGGCACTCCATTTTAGGAGTAAGAAATGTAATTATCCATTCATCTAACAGTGTGGACATAATACAAATTAGGAATGTTAAGCCTACTTAACCCAATATTGTGGCTATAACCTAGGCCAAGAACAAATGCCCAAGGAAGAGCGTAAATAGAGAGCAGGCACATGTCAAATCTTCCTTAGTAGATTACCCCATCTTCCAGTGATTTGTGCTCTGGGGCTTCCTGAGACAGAGGTGATGTCTCTGTCCTGGAAGATGAGATGTTTCACATGTCTTGAACGTGAGAAACATGAACATGTTGACTGCGGTTTTTCACGGAGCCAGAAGCCTCAGAGTGCTGCTAAACATACATCGAGTTGTTGATGCAAAACACAGCCAGGAGCTGATGTAGCACCTAGCAATGGTTGGTGAGACCTAGAAGAACAGGGTAAGTCACAGAAAGCTGAGAAAGCTACTTTGGACATGTTTTACTCAACTGAGGCTACAAGAAGACAGTCAAGAAACCTAATGCATTGAAACAGCTTGTCTCTCACAAACACATTCTTCGATATCGTTCATCCTTGGCATCACAGCTACTTTTGACCTTTTAGAAGTGCTTTGAAGTTGCTGGATGTGACAAATCTCTCAAATTCTGCTCTTCTAACTAATGTTTCTATCACTAAAATTGCCAATCAAATATTAGCGGAAAATGAAGCCTGAAATAATGTATTTTTTCAGTTATGTTGCTGTTGTTGTTATTATTATTATTACTAATAATAGTAATTTATTTGAAGGAATATGTGAGATGCAGGTTAGCCTGCTCCAGTCCTGCACCAGTGCGGGACAACAACAAAGTGCTCACAGGTAACCAGCTGCCTCTTTAGATAAAGCAGTATAGTTACGAATGCTACATTCAAGAGGTGTGGGAATGCATCCATCACAGCCCAGCCACCACAGAAGATGACAGAACCAGGAACCTTCTGAGATGAGCCCATTATCAGAACAGCAGACTCTGAAGGATAAAAATGTGCATTCAGTTGGAGAGGGGCAACGTCCCAGGGAGAAATTTAATAAATTGTCTGCTGAGTGCTGCTTCTGATCTTCAATTTAAGGAGCAAACCCCTCTGCATGCTTGGAGACCTGAGCAGAGACAAGCGAAGCTCAGAACTGGGGCTGGATGCAGTGGCCAGGGCCAGAGAACTCTTCCCTGGACAAGGCAGAGAGCCAGGAGAAGGTGAAGGAGAGAAGCAAATAGGTGTTCTCTATTCCTTCCTGAAACGGGCTCAGACAGCATTACTGCTGGGAAGAATCCAGGCTCCTGAGATGACAGGCCGGACCTTCAGGAGAAGCATTCAGCACATGATTTTTCTCTACAAGTGTAAATTCACATCTAGGGCTGCACTTTGCCAGTTGAGGTTTTGCGCTTGGCAGCTGACAGTTATTTAAGATTGAAGTTCTCCAGCTCAGTCTCAGCCCTGTGGCTTAAGCCCTACACCAAAAGCCACAAAAGAAGCAAACCCCTGAAGGCAGCTTAAAAAGTCACAGGCATCTCTTTCTTGAGGCTCACTCATGGCTGCTAAGTGTGAGAAGGAGACTTGGAGCAGAACAAGAAGGGAGGAGGTGAAGAAAAGAGGTGAAAGAACCTTTGGGACCCACGTGTCTACAACTCTTCCACCACTTCCTTCCTGCCTGAACCATCACCAGCTTCTCGACGGCTGGCAGGTACCTGTGGGGGAAGCTTTCCTTCGCACAACGAGCAGCAAATACGGGTGTGGGCCGTGCAGAAAGGAGAGTATTCAGACAAACACAGGGTCAAGAGAAGTACACAAAACCCAGGGGGAGGAGAGCACACCTTCAACCACTCTTCAAGGTTTTATTGTTAAGGCATGTGAGGTAGACAGGCACTGATTAACCGAGATGGCGCGTGACTGTGCCACATCCGTGCCTGGGTTGCCGCCACCCGCCTCATGTATGAGCTGTGTTCACCTGCTGTGCTTTAGCTTAGAAGGGGAAGTCTCCAAGACTGCTCTGGGATGTACAACAGCTCTCACGTTGGTCAGACACGTGTTAGTGGATGATAAGCTCTCATATGTCACGTCCCAGGTGAGGTCCGGGCAGAGAAGCGCTACTCACCCTGAAACCAAGCACCGTTTTCATCCCCTCTACATGGAAGTTCAGTAGGTGGCCCAGAGAAGACCCCACCTCATTCGCCAAGGGTGGCAGATGCCCAGAGGCCGCAGAAAACTCAAGTCACCACCAGCCCTTGCCACAGCTGTTGTTTTTTAAGTTGACACCAGCTATCAGTACACTTTCACTGCCAGGAAAGAAAGGAAGTGAATTTACACCTTCTCACTCAGAAACCTTGCAGCAACCCTGCTGAGCACCGTGCTGTCTGCCCCACCCAGCACTGAGGATCCTCTTCTCCAGTCATTCTTAAGATGCGACATTTGAAACTAAAGGAAACTTCGTATCGCCCTTGAGAGGGCTTCAACATACCCACCAGACTCCAGCCCCATTGTCAGACCTGGAGGGATGTGGCCCTCTGACAAGACACTTTGACCCAAGCAGCACAGCGACCACTGCCTGCCCACCCTCGTCGGTGTGTCAGCACACCAGCGGAGCACGGTTTGCTGGGGGAAGTGGGAAGCAGTGACTGAGCACAGTTGCACCCTCGAGTGTGCTTACACACAGAGCACTCTCTCAGTTCCTCTGTCTGGGGAGGCACCTTCCAAACATCCTCCCCCAGGGAACAGCTTGTGCTGTGGCAGGGATGGGGACAGCAGGTACCGCTGCCTCAGCCCCATCTGCTTGCTTGTCAGGACGTCTTCACGCAGATGCAGGCTCTGATTGCCTTGGGGTACTTAGAATCGCAGAATCACAGAACAGTTTGGGTTGGAAGGGACCTTCAAAGCTCATCCAGTCCAACCTCCCTGCAATGAGCAGGGACATCTTCACCAGATCAGGTTGCTCAGAGCCCCAGCCAGCCTGGCCTGGGATGTCTCCAGGGACGGGGCATCGACCACCACTCTGGGCAACCTGGGCCACTGTGTCATCACCCTCACTGTATAACTTCTTCTTCATGTCCAGCTTGAATCTCCCCTCCTTTAGTTTAAAACCATCACCCCTGGTACTATCATAATGGGCCCTGCTAAAAAGTCTGTCCCCATCTTCCTTATCGGCCCCTTTTAAGTATGGAAAGCCTGCAATAAGTTCTGCCCAGAGCCTTTTCTTCTTGATGGACATGAACATCTCTCAGCATGGTCCAAAAGATCCTCTCTTGGTGTTCATGGCTGCGGTAAGCACTGCACTGTTGTGAGGGTCTCACAGCCTGGGGCAACCTGCATCCATTTTCTCATACGGTTCTCATCATCTGGTAACTAAACTAAGTCAGGGGACCTGACTGCACTTCAAGCTCTTGGAATCTTGTGTGGCATGTGCTTTGTTAGGCCTTCAGAGCAGAGATGCTTGTGCCACCCTAGGGACTGCTCTTGCCCACTCAGAAAGGAAGGAATGGTCCCACCAGCTTGTTACCCTCCCAGAAATGCAGAAGATACAAGGAAAAATTTCTTCATCCAAAGGGTTGTCAGGCACTGGAACAGGCTGCTCAGGGAAGTGGTGGAGTCACCATCCCTGGAGATGTTTAAAAGAGGCGTAGATGAGGTTCTCAGGGACATGGTTTAGAAGGGGACTTGACAGTGTTAGGTTAATGGTTGTACTCCATTATCTTAAAGGTCCTTTCCAGCCAAAATGATTCTATGAGGACAATTCCACGGCTTCCCCTTGGTCTGCTTGAGATGGGCCCAAAAAAGCAACAAATAAATATTCAGAGGCTGCTAAAAGCTACCTTCTCCCCTGCATGAGCTCAGGGTTAAAGAAATTGCACATGCATAGTGCGGACCTGGAAAGCTCATGCTGGTGCTCTGTCTGAAGGGACTCAACCTCTGCCAACACATCTCCTCCTCCTGGAGTTAGCTAGCTGCTCCCTGGAGCAGGTGTCCACCCCGTAAGAGAACGCCCAAAAGATTAGGCCAGACAACATCTTTTTTTTTTTTTTCATCAAGGATATTATACAGTGGACCCTTCAACTCATAAATACAGCAAAGTACAATTTGTAAGGGCACACAACACCGTTAAAGCGCACCCACCTCCATACTCCTCTCTTCACTTGGAGAAGATTTCTGCATGGAAATCATCAAGTGATTTTGCAGGCAATGCTGCTCCCGGCATTACTTAACACTAACCAAACGCCAGGTCTGCTTCTGTTTGTGGTCGTCTTGGGAAGGTAGAGGTTTTCGTAACCACTCCCGTTCAAAGAGCATTAATTCTATTCACCTCCATTTCTTAAATGTGTGTACGTTCTTCTCTTTGTTCTCATCCACTTCCTCTAGCTGCCCTTATTTCTTGCTGTTTCCCGGAGGTATCAAACAGATGTAGTAGGCAGTTTTGCTAGCTTACTATGGTGGGTGTCACATAGAACCACAAATCATGTTCTTCAGCTGCAGTTATTCATTCATTAAGAGGAGAGAGGAGAAAAGCACGAATTAGCTAGATCCAGACTATCGTGTTGTAATACATTGTGGATGTACACACCAGAGGCCAGATTCTGGTTCCTGTAAACTAGGTAGTCTCTGACAGAACAACTACCACCATCCACTTCAGACAGTTCTCCCATCTGACCGACCATAAATGATAAATTCTTTTGGAAGCCTGCCTCTGAAGTCTCTACTGTTTGCATTATTGGTTACTCAGTTTGAAGAAAAATGGGTTGCAGACTAATGCCTTTAATCTTCTCTAGAAGGTGACTTCAGTAACTGATCAACAGCTCTGTTTTATTTACAAGGCAGCCTGGTGTAGGGACAGTTCCAAATACCCAGTTCTAGTGAATAGAAATGCTATAGTCAAGGAATTCCTTGTGAAGAAAGGCATTTTTTCCTGGAAGTAAATCAGACTTGACTCCCAGGGGACACTACAGGAGAACTTGCCCATCTTAGATGCTTCCCCAAGACAAGCGTCCCACTTGTTCCCCTGTCATCTCTTGGCACCTATGGGACCGTAACCTTTACTGACAACATTTCTGAGTAATGCAAATGCTAACTTTCTGCCTTGTCTTCTGATTCTCAGGAAACATCAGCTGGAAAAAGAATAATGGAAAATTGTACAGACACAAATAGCTCCACTTGCACAGGGATTCCCTACGAAGACAGCAAGACACTTCTGGTCGCTGTTTACAGCATCGTTTTTGCCATAGGTCTTCCAGCAAATTGCTTAACTTCAGTGCTCACGTTCCTACAAATCCAAAGGAATAAAGTAATTGCCATCTACATTTTCAGTTTATCATTGTGTGAGCTGATGTATTTAAGCACCTTGCCTCTCTGGATTATCTACGTGCAAAATGACCACCAGTGGAATATGGGTGTAAAGGCTTGCAGAATAACAGGATTCATCTTTTTCTGCAACATATACATCAGCATTTTGCTTTTGTGCTGCATTTCTGTGGATCGTTACGTGGCGCTGGTGTATGCTCTGGAATCAAGGGGGAGAAGAGGACAGAAAAAGGCAATCATAATAGTGTGTCTTCTCTTTGCTGTGGTCGCAATAATCCACAGTCCAGTATTTTCCATGGAAGATGATTCAGAACATGCTAATAAGACCTGCTTTGAGGCTTTGCCCCTTGACATAAAATTGGCTACTTTCGGCTTTGCCAGATTCCTATTTGGATTTGCCATACCTTTCACAATCCTCATTTTCACAAACTACAAAATTTTCCAAAGTACGAAAACAAGCAGCAGTTTGACTTGCCGTCAAAAAACCAAAGTGAAGTATCTGGCGATCACCATTATTGTCATTTTCCTGATCTGCTTTGCTCCCTACCACGTGGTACTCATAATAAGATCCGTATACTTTATGTTTCATCAGAATTGCTCATGTCCATTTGAAAAAGATGTATATTCAATTTTTACTGTGTTCCTGTGTTTAGCCACTGCGAACAGTGTTGCCGATCCAATCATCTACGTGCTGGTTAGTGAAAACGTCAGAAAAGATTTTTATAGGACTCTGAGAAGATGGAGATTGAACCCATGCAGCCTGAATTCATCCATTAATCACAAGACTGACAGCATAAAATGGAAAATGTCAAAAGGATCACAGGAAGGAGGGCCAAGAGAAGAAAACAAAGAAATACCAGATGCATCTGACATTCAAGAAACCTGTAAGAATGACAAAGACCAAGAAGGTGGCAGCTAGCAGCGAGCTCCTGATGCGAATAAGAAGTCCCCAACACCATGTGGGGGCTGCAGGCAGCAGCACACAAGCGTTTGCTTCCCGACGTCTGTAGGAACTTTTGTCACAGGGCCAGCAACTCCTTGAGGACACTACGGGAGCGATATTTCTTATTTCTGTTTGTCTCCTATGACAAAGTTTGCCCACCAATATAATTGGTGAAAATATTGCTTTGCTAAGGACATGTGGAATAAACTAGGTAATCCGATTCAAATTGAAATCTTAAAAGCTTATTTTTTAGACTAGCTCTTTTTCTCTTATCAGTTCAGAACCAGTTTTATCTTCTGAGCTAGACGAAAAAAAAAATAAACCCTGCTGAGGAGAACAGTGCAGGACCCATCCTTAAGGTTGGAATTATTTGTTCTTGTGGAGGTACATGTTCAGATGCTTATACATGTACTGCTCTTAACGTTTCTGGTTAACAAGCAAAAAAGACAAAAAATTAGGAACTCTTTCAACAAGAGGTTTGAAAATGAAATGTTTGTAATAGTTCAGTATGCAGCTTTATCCACCTTGCACATTGTGGGGAGAATTAAAGGGCACAAAAGTGGCTTGATAACACAGACCAGCAGTACTTCTACTGTATCAGTCCAGATCCTGAACCGTCCTGAAATTCTTAAAATATAGAATTCTAACACTTAATATTTTCCAACTAGTAGAATTTACTTATTTTGCAGTGAAATCTGGAATGCACTCGAGTATATAAAATATTTATACGTTTCCAAGTGGTGTCATGGACTGGTTTTATGCCATCTCCAAACTTGTGTCGAACTTGTGTCTCATTTCTGAGGAAGCTAACGCCTCCCTTTTGTTATCGATCCACGTTTGGTGTGTATGAGCCCGCACAAGCGCTGAGTGCCTCACTGACAAGGAAGGGCTGGTGGCACAGAGAATGCAGCCCCTTCTCCCCATAGAAGGGACCTCCCTGGGACACGCTGGTGGTGACACATGGAACTACGCTGGGACAGATTTCACTGTTGCTGCTGCCACTTTTGCTATGAATAAATTATTGACAGTAGTTTCCTGTGCCTTTAAACCAGAAATAAAATTTAAAAAATAATTTAAAAACCCCCACACAATATAAATCTGGCAAGATGATTTATTTAAAGAGCTTCTTCATATTTTTATGTGATCGAAGTAAAACGGACAAAGATAATGAGCGAGCTGGGTGTTTATTTGAGTACGAATTTGTAAAGTATTTCACACTGTCACTCTACTTCATCTATAACGATGAATTTCTGTAATATTTTTAGATTGTCATTAATTTTGACACTTCTGAATTGAATTACCATTAGCCAATGTTAATGTTAATACAACCTTGTTTATGTTTTCAAATTGTTATAGGTATTTCTGTATATTATATGTTATTCTTATACACTTTTGCAAAGAAGAATTGTGCCAAAATGGCATTTCCTCAAGTTACCATATTTATGACATATTTAATTTTTGTATTATTTAATGACTCCTCTGGCATCTACCTACGAGAGCCTTGTGTCCTCAAAAGTAGTTCACGTAATACTGAATTGAACAGGAGACTATTTATTGGAAAAATGTGAAATTATCTTGTGATGCTAATTAACAAACTGTGGTTCTGTATTTTCACATGCATCCCAGAGATCAAATGCTCTAAGGTATCAAGAAGACATCTGCAAAGGCCTGAATAGCTATATCTTTGCTGAAAATAAAACTTTCCGTTACTAACACAATCAGCAGCAGGCGTTGCTCGTAACAGCCCAGTCAGCCAGGGCACTGGTGATTAATCTCTGAAGACACATATGCAAACTGCCCCAACCTCAGGATTTTCATTGTCTAAATGTAAAACTCGGGGGAATAATATCCGTGAATTTAGACTTCTGTGAATTCAGTGAATTTACAGGCTTCTGAAGTGGCGTTTTTCCTCTGATAACATGTGAGTGTCTTTAGAGCAATCAATATTGGAACGCAGTGCTGAAGGTGCAGGGGAGAGAGATTAGCAGGGTCTGATGCAACATCTGTGATTCTTTTGCCTTGCCTAATCTACATGCTGTTCCAAATTACTATATCGTTATGCATCTTCTTTTAAGGAAAACCTTTGGAGCTTCTTTGTTCAGAGGCACTCTGAAATAAAAGCCTTAGGGGTGACAAGGCGCTGTGCAGCCTGATCTAACTTTGAAGATGACCTAGATGATTTCCATAGCGCTTTCCAAACTAAAATATTCTGTGACAGATTACTGAAGGAATTAGGAGCCAGGTACCAAGCAATGCATCCACATGGGAAAAATGCAAACCCTGACTTCTATGGATAAATGAAAAAGCAGCTTTATGTCTGAGCGAAGACATCAAGAAATTATGCAAGGACAGGAGCTGGACTCAATGATCCTTGTGGGACCCTTCCAACTCAGGACATTTTATATATATATATATGTGTTTGTATGTATATATATACGTATCCCACTCTATATAAATGCCTTCTTCTTCAACCCAGCTTAAGATATAAGACTTGGAGAGAACACAGAAGCCATGCTTCCCAGTCCAATGTTTAGACGGCCAGGTCTCCACAGAGATGGCTCAGAGCAGGTAAATCGCTCACCAGTGTAACGGGGGTGAGATCGAAAAATTTCACTCTCCTCTGTATTCGGTATTTGCTCAGGTGTAACTTCCATAATTTGATTTAAAGAAGAGTGAGCTATTTAATAAATAAAACATGGTTTTATTTTTACAAGTGTCTCAGACATTCATAATATACCTGGGAGATAAGTGGGTTGCTGATTATTTCAAGTATGACTGTGAAGCATGAAGTGAATGATTTCTGGCTATGAACTAGAGCTGGACAAACTAGTTTTTGCAGACAATATATCTGATTCGTTTGTTTATTCATCAATTCTAAGTTATTTCTAAAGACTGCGTTCTTAAGTAATTGTTTAGGGTAACTCATAAAACTCTATTCCTGTCTAGGAAATGCTTTCATGTTCAGTATTAGATTTTTCTTTAAGACGATAGTTCTACAAAACAGGCAAAACCAGATACAAATGAACTCAGACTCTCTATGTTTGACAAAGTTTCATCTGCAGTTGGCAACCTGGTAGCTGGTCCGATTTAGTCCCTACTACCATGTGCAACCCAATGTCGAACTTCTGTTGGGAAGCGAGTAATGAAACTCAACTCAGAACCAGGTTGTCAACAACGTCCACAATCTAAGAGCTTTTCTTGGTGAGCATGTTGCTGTCCTGCAGGTCACACTGTGGGACAGATGGTTTAGGAAACATCCTCTAGATAGTGAAATGACACCGAATTTTCCCCATAGGTTGGAATACCTGTCCCATTTTCAAACTGTCACAAACTAAAGGTAGAAAATAAGAGTGGGGGACTGCACCAGAGAGATGCAATCATTTTATTAAATTCTTTGCATGCAGGGAAGCATGCAGGTAGGAGCATCCCCAAGGTGGATCTCCCAGCATGTCTTCTGCAACCAGTGTCTAGAGACAAGGGTGTGATAGCTACCAGTGCTGTCCATCCCTCCCAGTCCCTCCTGGGGTGGTTTGCATCCCGCTGCACCCCATCTTTCCCCCGCACAATTAACATTTGCACAAGAGAGAGTGGTTCTTATACTCTGTTTGCATCTGGGATGCAGCATGGCCTCATGGCATCATGTAGTCAGCAGCTGAGCAATATGAACCATAAAGAGAGAAATCTGTTATCCCAAATGAGACTAATGCTAACAACCTGGTAATAGATGTTAGCTGCTGCTGTCATGAACCACTGGTGGGAAAGAGTAGAACTCTAAACTCATTATGTCTCATTGCTGGAATTCAGATCGCTGATAGCTTCTAGGGTTTTACTCTGTCCTGTAAGAAACGCTCAGAGACAATGAGGCAAAAAACAGCCTTGCAGAATGATGGAAAGTCTGCTGAGGAGAGACGAGAAGCTATGCGGTAATAATTTCACAGAACTTCACACGAATATCATCTACACAAGCCATCTCAAAATAAGCCTTCTCAGTATGCCATGAAATGATCTGTCCTGTTTGGCAGCCTCAGTTTGCGACAGGGCCCACACATTTCAGCCCATGATCACAGAGCATCTCCTGTATGTTCAAAGGTCTGTCTTTATTGAAATATGTTCTTGAGGGAGATTAAGAATCAAAGAGAAGAGAGATACTGTGGGAAAAGGGTGTTGTACGATATACGAAGTCCTGAAAAGCTTTGCAAACCTGAAGTTGCAGATGTTCTGAACAACTATGCAAATACCTGCATGTTCAGAAAGCTACTTAGAAATGCACCAGTCTGTATCACAGTTCCCCATCTGTAAAATGGGGCACTTCTTCCCTTGATCATCGTCTGTCTTCTCAGCTTAAAATACAAGCCCTCGCAGGAGATACTAGAAAGAGTAAGCAGGTGCGTCGTATGCATATTCAGAGCTTACTGCAATGGAGCAGTGAACGGCAGGGAGGCAAATATAAGGTATTAAAGCACAAATTCGAATGGGTCAGCACTTCCACGATCAGATCCAAAGCACATTATTTGCTTGTATTTATGCTGGGACATTAAAAAAACCCAAAAAAACCAAAACAAAACAAAAAACAACAACAACAACAAAAAAAAAAACAAAAACAAAAAACCAAAACAAAACAAAAAACAACAACAACAACAAAAAAAAAAACAAAAACAAAAAACCAAAACAAAACAAAAAACAACAACAACAACAAAAAAAAAAACAAAAACAAAACCCAAAAACACACAAAAAAAACAACCCAACAAACAAACTATGCAACTTTATTTTTAACTTTGGGTCTCCTTCTGGTAACGTGGGCACTAGATGCCTGGGGACTTCAGTGGGATTTTTCCTCACCGGGATATTCTGGTGTTTGGAGGTGTTTTGTTGCTTCCAAAAGAGTCATACTGATGCGCAGAGCTGACTTCCTGACTGCAAACACTGAGGGACAAGCACTCACAAGCTCACAGTATCCCTCCAGGTATAGGACTGAAAACCAGTAATACCAATACCTTTTGCTGGTGCAGCTTCTGTACACAGGAGGCCACCAGTAATAATCTCTGAAATCCTTTGTGCTTTGAGACCTATCCGTGTGGATGCTGCTTCTCAAGCTCTTCCCTTTCTAGCACAATTTTTGTGGGTTGGGAAGCACTTTCTTAGCACCAGATTTCTGGAATGGGTCTCTGACAGTGTGAACCTGATACACTTGAAGCAACAGCACTATTACTTACTGATTCAGTTGATTTAGCATTACTTTTTGCCTTTCTTAAATATAGTTGAGAAGACTGGGCTCACACTATTACAGGTAGCTTTCATTATTGTATGTTTGACATTTATAGGTGATTTGACCATATGTTGGATAAAATACATTTGATAAGGTATTAAAAAAGAAAAACACAGTCTTTTTTTTCCATTTAGCTGTGTGTGGTTCCTGCCCACCTCTAATTCTTTTGTTCAAATCTTTCCTAAAATAAGGTTTATGGAAAAGGACAGTCCATAGTTCTCAGTGGAATGGTGCGCTTTAACCGCACCACTTGCAGGAATAGCTGCATCCCGAAGATGATAAATGCACAAGGCTCAAATCAAACTCAAGACTGGATGCAGCAATGTGCAAAAGGGAAGAAAAATGTAAATTAAACAACAAGGGAAGTCAGGACTCCGACTGACTTCTTGCTTTCTTGACTGTTACTGTGGGAATGGCCCATCAACAAAAGGCAGGAGATTCCAACCAGGCCAAGTACAAACCTCAAGTTTCTGTCAGAAATGAGAAAACAGGGGTGAATGGGGAACTTCCTTTGTACACAGCGGGTGTGAAGCAGATACAGACAGACAGTAACGTAATAACAGCAAAGATCTGTCATGAAACGAAAGGTCAGCAGGTGACTTCAGTGCTCCACAAAAGCAGAATGCAAAGGCGTGTGTGATTTTACAACTCAGCAAGGGGCTTTCCCCAATGAGAGCCTGTGTGGACCCTGCTTCGTTCAAGGATGCGTCACTCCCTCTCCTGACCAGAAATCTTCCCCTCTCACGAGAGGGGAGGAGCTGGAAATTATACTGAATATTTGTCTTTTTTGTTTTCTTAGCATTCAGTTTCAGATACTAGAACTGTTTCTTAGTCAAATTCCCAGATGAGAAATAATTCTGTAGAAGGAAGTTTCACAGAAAATCATCTTTTTTCTCCAGAGATAGTGAAAACCATTACAAATAAATCAACTTTAAGTTAAACCAAAGCAGTTAAAGCAGCCCTCCTCCCATGAAGGTGGTGGAAAATTGAATGTGAATCTGAACTTTATTGCTGTTTCAGATCATAGGAACTTCAAACCTCCAGAATTTGGATAATTTTTTTTCTTTTTCTTTTTCTTTTTCTTTTTCTTNTTTTTTTTTTTTTTTCTTTTTCTTTTTCTTTTTCTTTTTCTTTTTCTTTTTCTTTTTCTTTTTCTTTTTCTTTTTCTCTTTTTTTATTTTATTTTTTTTTTCACTGTAGAACCATAGCTTGGACATATCTTTCCATGATGTAAAACAACATTAATTTATAATCCTGACTTGTCAGTGCATCAGCATCATATATCTCATTGACTAACACGAAGAAAAGCTTTTATGAAAGGAACTTAACATTCAAATATTCAACACCCAGTCAACTATAATCATGATCCTACTGCCTCTATTCCGAACCACACAGCAGAAGTTTAATTTCACAAATTACTCTGAGAGATTAATTCCCCTTTTCTATACTTCCAGCATTTGTTTGGTATATTTTTTTTTTTATGTTTTCCAGTGCAATTCAAGCCCCGATCCCTCTTAAGACACCGGGTAGTGTTTTTCCAGGAGTTTAATGTAGTCACAAGAGGGCACTAGACTCCAGCCTATTTTTCCTGCTGGCCATGGTGGACTTCACAGTGAAAAAAAAAACATTAGTATCTCGTATCTCTTAAGTTTGCAGCCTGCAATCATAAATTTGCGAGACTTCGTGCTGCTCAGTAAAACAGTCTGTACAGATGAGTGTAAGTGTGCTCACGCTTACCATACAGAGTGCTGTTGAGGCAGGGACAAGATTGGGTTGTGATGTTGAGCCAGCTACGGCAGTAACACGCAACCTTTTACAAACAGTGGCTACAAACGGGAAAGAAAAAAAAAGCAGCAAAAAGAACTGAAAACAGACCAAAAAAAATTCATGAGGAGAAAAAGACAGAAACAATTCCCTTGCAAAACACAAAGGATGATGGAACTTGCCAGGATCTGTCTGTGACTCCCTGGAGAGGATGTTAAGTGGCAGGAGGCAAACACACCAGCTAAGGCATGAGCCAGACCCTGCAGTAACAAAATACCCATAAATCCTAAACAACTCCTTCAAGAGCCGCCCTCTACCTCAGCAAACCACCCACTCACTGAGGCTCCATGGACCTAATCCCAAGTCCATTGGCATTTGGTGCTATTTGTTAGGCAGATTGAGGGAAGCCAATTAAAGATTTATTATTCTGTTAACATCAGACATGTTGAAATGATTGCTGGGAAACCGCTGGCTACTGACAGAGCACCAGGAGACAGGAGTGAACATTCCTTTATTGCTACCAAAGTCAAAGCTGTCATTCCCATCAAGGCACAGGATGGGAGCAGAGAACAAAACCAGCACACAGCCTGTTATCTGTGTTCACAGTCGTGCTTCTAATTGGGTTAACCCTTTAACCAGATAAGGCAGACAGGCACTAGCAATCGTTCTCTTAGGAAAAAACAGGGTAAAAAAAATACATTTTAACATGCCTTTTCATGCCCTAGCTTATCTACTTCTTATGCTCATTTTTGGATATCATCCCTAAACTGTAATTGCTATGTTTCTACTATAATTTATTATTATTTTTTCTTATAGACTGTGTAATTCAGATAAGTTGCAATCAAATCAACATCAGCAATAACTTGCGGATACAGTACCTTTTCCACTTTAACCTATCAATTCACCAGACGCTAAAACAAAATTTGGAAACAATCCAAACACTCCAACAAGGCACCGCAGCCTTTGTCTACTCTACCAAGGAGCACAGAGGGTCAATCTAACTTGCAGATACAGTGTTAACTTCTGCACCAGCATATTTCTCTTACTGATGCTTAACTTTAGTCTCCTTGTTATTAATGATGGGTCTGAGGCAAACCACATTTCTGTTTCGGAAAATGTAAAACAACTAATGCTGTCAATGGCTTGTTACTAAAGTCTCAACCACTAGAATTAAGTTACTGTGTAAGAAGCTCCATGTTCTTATTTTTCTGCTTTTCACCCCTGGTTTTCATGATCTAAACGCTTAAGAGCTTTAAGGTAAACTTAAAAATAAACAACTGACCTACATATTCTTAAAAGTTTTGTTAGCTTTAACTGTGCTTTTAAATTACAACTCTCCAGTTTGCTACTACTGCAGGAATTAGTTTCCCACTGGTATTGTAATTTTCAGGGATACGACTTCTGGAAACAGCACAGTGCCTTCCAAAGGGCTGGTTTCAAGAGCAGAACACTGTAATATCAAAAGACGCAGAACAGCAAAGGTGTAAGCCTCAAATCTGGCCTAAAAGATCTAAAAGCCACACTCTAATGTGTGTTCAAGGATATATGAAAAAGGAATTATTCATTAACTTCTTCAGCTTGCAACTGCTTCAGGCTATTTTGCTCTTACAGTATCTGCAGTTTTCAAAGGAAGGTAAAACTGGTGGAGGAGAAAAGACCTTCATATGCACAGCACAAACACATCAGAAACAGACTAACTCCCAAGATGAAAATATGGTACTTTGCTTGCTGCAAAGAAAGGAATACCTTGTGTAGTGACAGGCTGCACATGTTTTTTGAGCTTGCAGGTGCTATTTAATAGTAGATGCTCAGTTGCTATAGCAACTGTCATACCCTGTGGTATTTATGCTTAGATATGGAACACATATTTTAAGGAGCACCAGACGATATAGCGTTCAAGTGTCCAAAACGTATGTTGCAAAGAAAATCCATGTTATGAAGGAAGTAGGTGTGTTCCTCTAGTTATTAGAAAACTTTCATAACACAACACTTCTGCAACAACAAAACAATCTTGTCCTTCACAAACATAAACCAGAACTACCACAATGATCCAGAAGAGGGCTTAGAAGCCTTAAAATAAAACCGCAAAAACATTCAGCACTCTAAAATCCATCTTTGCTGACTGCTACTGCATAATCTGGAGACTTTTGCTTTTGGTACAGTGCATAGTGCTTTACCACCAGAGGTTTCTGTTGCAGCTTTTATCTCACCAGGTAGGGTTTGAAAGTCTTAACTTTACATCATCTGGGCTTTGTTCCTACCACAGATGGCCATCACCAACACAGAGCCACACAGCAGCCTTGGTCCCTGCCTGCTGGTGTGCAATACACATTATTTGTGGTTTCATGGCTGGAATTCCTCAAGCATGCTTCGTAGCCCCTTCAGCTTTTGTAGTTTTGCATATCATCCACCACAGAGAATATTCCTCTGAACTGGCTGGCAACTGTAAATCTTGCCAAACCCACTTATTTTATTTTTATTTTGTCACATCCTGGTGGTTGAGGAGCTGTGCTGGTTTGACTGAGATGGAGTTCATTTTCTTCATGCAGTCAGAAACTTTTTATTTTTCACAGCTAGCAGTGTCTTTTGTTCTGAATTTACTTTCAGAATAATGAAATAACATTGCTCTTCCCTGGGACAGAGTTGATGTTTTTTCTTTCAGCAGCTAGCTGTGTTTTTGAGTTGGTATGAAGAGAATCTAAGAACTCACTGCTATCTGGGCTGTTGTCAGAGAAATTAAGGACATTCCAGCTGTCCAGCTGCAGGTGCAAGATAGCCTCTGGGAGGGAACAGAACAACACAGCACCTTAGACTGACATGCAGACTCATCAATGAAATATTTCCTACCATTAGCATCATGCTCTGTACATAATTTGAGCTGGCTTTTCAGCCAGTTAGTTCTATTTGGGTTTTTCTACTCATTAGTTAAGTCCAGGATTTCCACTCCATTAGGGTCACGGCTTTTTGCTGTTCTGACATTTCGCAGTTGGCCTTTGGGCCTCTCTGCCTTTTGCCTCTTTACTCCCTTGGGGAGATCAGTTGTTTGGAAGAGTTTGCAGACTAGTACAAGCCTAACAGCCTGTGTCCTGCTTCCACTGTATTGCCTGCAGTCGAAACATATTAATACCTCTTCTTACCAATTTATTGTTGGCTCCATAAAGTCACCAGCTGATCTGGATAAACACACTGGTGCTGGTTTTAGCGCACAAGGTTTCTTAGTCTGAACAGGCTCTTTTTAGCTCATTCTTTGCTTGTTTCTTAGCTCATGTCATCCCTAATCCCCCTGGCCTCCCAGCAGATAGATCAGATACCCACAGCCATAAAACCCAAGGCCTGAGGCTGGTGGCCTGAGGCAGACAGATTTGTGCCTAGGAAGAGATTTGCATTGCCACTGTTGTCCTAACAGCCACATGCCCTCCGTCACCTGCCTACCACTGCTCTGCAGATTTTTGCCAGCACAAACGCCCAGCTGAGCCAACACAGCCAGCCAGCTGTTGCCATATTCAGACACGTATTAGCTGGTGCAGAGATTAGTTGGTGTGATGAGTGCTCTGACTACACTGCTCTCATTTTGTAAGCCGCTAACATTTGACGCCAGCATCATTATCATCCAACGTCAAGCTACAGTTAGCCCACAAATACTCATTTACTACGAACGCTTTGGTTTGTTTTACCAGCACCAGATGCCTCCTGTTCTTTGTCCAGCCCCCTCCAACAACCAAACAACCTTTCTGGGCTCAGAGAAGTGAAGAAGAAGCTTACTCTTACTGAAGGCTGAGCAGAATTTTCAGCCACCTTTGGTGGTCCACACATTAACACGCTATAAGGATACAAAACCACTTACTCCTAAATTCAGTGTGCTGGGGCTGCAGACTGCCCGCAATGCAGCTGTATCCTGTACCTGGCTTATGGGGGCCCAGCTGAGCTGCTGCGAAGGCTTACTTCTTAGGGAACAGCCACATTTAATGACCCTCCTTAGCCTCTCTTCCATGTGCTCCTGGATTTTTTAGGCTAGCTCTGCTGCAGGAATGTGCTAGTCTGCAGAAGCACTGAGGACTGTTTCATAACGTTGCCTATTTCAGAAGTAACCAGAATTTGCCAGGTTGGGCTTAAAGGAAATGGGTACATTATGAGTGGGCCTCCTGCCCTACACTGGAGCCAAATTAAAAAAAAAAAAAACATATCTTAAGTGCTTTAATCAAACAGTAATTATGAGGGAAACAATACAGACTCAGAGCAAGTCCACATTGCCTTCACCAGGCAGAGGCAAGCAAGCTCTGCCCCTGTTCTGAACCATCAGGAACACAGCCAAAACTCTTCCAAACCTCAGGCAGTCCTGCCGGTACAGCACAGAGCTTGAGCTAACACACCTTGTCTCTCACTAAGCCTGGCTTGGCCAGAGCACAGCTCCCGGCTGCCAGCTCAGGGCTGAGTCATGTCTGGTTGGCTCCAAGCACCAGCAGCGCCAGCACACGTTCTCCAGCCTCTGCATAGGCGCACGCTGAGCTATTCACCCAGCTACATAAACCCCAGGGCCCTCGAACAGAACACACTGCAGGAGCACAGAGTGGAAAACGCCTCATTGTCCACTCAGTATTGTTACTGAGACAGGACTCCCATCCTATCTCACTGAAACTATTTGTTTCAAAGCTTAAGCAACCTCCTGACGAATTTTCCTAGTCTCTTTATCTGAGGGCTTGCAAGCCACCGGTTGTGAAACACTGTGCTAAGCCTCATACAAACATCGAGTGAGAGACAGTGCCTGTCAGAGCCCAAGAGACACTCCCTCCAAGAGACCCTGCCACAGGCTGGAAATAATACCAGCGCAGGGATCCAGTGGAAAGTGAGGATCTTCACTCTGCATGTACTTCTGTGTCTTATTCACCTATATAAAGGTTATCTGCCTTAGCCCTTTAAAACTATTAAAACTCAGTATTATTACTATCATTGGAAATGTGGAAATGTCATGGACTGAGATCCTTTGTGCAGCTTGAAACTGCAGGAATAAAGTGGAAATTCCATCTTCTTTTTCTTTTTTTTTTTTTTAATCATTTAAAAGTGCAGTTTCAGCCCTGCTCCCAGCCATTGAGTTCCTATTAATTTCTGTGGTTTTACAAATGCCGTCCAACTCTAAACCAGCTTTCCCGTCATCGCTGATGTGTGAAAAGTCTGGCCAGCTCAGCAGGGGCTACGCGGCTCTGAGAAAGGAGCAGCAAAGGCATCAAGCACAGCCCAGCACAGGCTTGCTCCAGAAGGGAAGGAAGGGGGCTGGGAGGGACAGGGGGAGGGAAGGAACAGTGGCTGATTTCCAAGGAGCATGGCACGCAGGTCACACCACCCGGTACCAGCCACCGCTGGAGGAAGAAGCCGGGACTGCCGAGAGAGCCGGCTCTGTGCCGGAGCAGGCTGGCTGCGGGACGGGGAGAGCCGGAGCTGCCAACGCGGCTCTGCAGCCGGTGCTGGAGCCTCTGCGCACAGCAGGCTCTCACAGATGGAAGCCAGGCCACAGCAAGCACAAGCGAGCCCCTGCCCAGCCCAGGGAAGGGGCTCAGGGCAGCAGCTCCACTTGGCTCCAGCCCAAAGAAGCCCCGTGATGTGCCAAGGATGGATCTGCACCTCGGACCTGCTCGGAGAGGTTGAGGCAATGCCGGCTCTTCTTAAACTGTCCATGTACCTCCTGTTTTCACAGAAAAAGTGCATTCCATTCATCCCTCTCTGGCGATCACGCTTTTATAAAAGCTGCCAGTGCTTTTAAGTCCCCTCAGGGCCGCCACTCGCTCTGGATTCTGCCGGGTGCCACTGGTGGCCCATCTTCCCAGAAGAAATCTGCTGAGCTGGTTGCATCATTTCTTCCCAGTCACCCATATTTCTCATTTCATCAGCAAGCAGGTTCTTCTGCAGTGTCTCACAAGGTGCAATGCCTCTCAGTTGTCTAGAACCTTTAGGACATATTCTGAAGCATGTTTCGATTTATGTCTCCTGTCATTTCTAACCAGTAATTCCCCCCCCCCTTTTTTTTATTTTTTATGAAGTTATTTTCTTCATTTCGGTTTCCCTTATCAGGTTGCTTTGCAGACATGTCTTTCCAGTTCTGCTCCACGCTTTGCCCCTAGAACTTCAACTTCTGCTTTTGCTCGCAGATTATCTTAGCTGTAAAAGTTTCATGGGCTGAGACAGCTTTCTCAATATATAAATATCTTATTAGGAAATTACCAGGTTTTCACTTGTTCTTTTTAACCCTGGTGTTAAAATTTCATTTCCTGAAACCAGTAGGACAATGAAAAACTGCAGCATGTGGCTAAAATCTGATCATTCTTTTTATCACATTGTGTTTACAATTCAATTCAATTCTTTATAATGTTATTTCAGTCCTATCAGGGATTGTTTGCTTTCTAGCAAATTCTTCGGGCTGTATTGTTTTGTATAGGTCTGTCCAGATTTCTCCATTTTGACTTCTCAAGTTTTGTTTCTCACATGTGTGATGTGAGAGTTGCTTTCTCCTGAGAATAATGAAATCTCGTCATAATTTGACAAGACATAGTTTCTCAGCTTTTCAAAGACAGAGTGCTGAGAACCTTTCACCATTTTTCTTTCAGTGGCTTAATCAGAAACATAGGTGATGTAGTTTTTAAGCCAGACATACTTTCATTTCACTGGAAATTTATTGGAAAACAACAACAAAACCAAAAATGTCAAGACCCTCTCATTGTACCTAAAAAAAAAGAAAAAAAAAAAAAGGAGAGGGGACTTATGTACCTCAGTGCATAGATGATGCCATCAGTAGAAAGAGCAATGCCAATGAACTCTTTCAGCAGTGATCCTGCAGGGAACAGCACCCACGCTGCCTCAAAACAGAGAGACTCAAAGGTTCCTGCAGCATTTATTGTGGGATTACCTATTTGAATTCTTCGCAGCTAAACTAGAAGTAGCCAACGTCAAGCTGAATAGAATCCGAGAGCATCTCTGTGGCGTTGCTCTTTCGAAGTTTTGACTCGTATTTTTGCACCACAGGGTCATAAGCACGGTGCAAGAACCTGTTAAAAAAACATGGGGAGCTACTGCACTTTGTAACTTGTCCTGTCTGAAAAGCTATGTTGCTTAGCTCTGGAAATGTTTCCTGCTGCTTTCTCCCATCAAGCTCCAACTCTCCGCTGTTTACGGCCTTTCCTACCGAACCCAGCCCCAGCTGACGCCCCCTCCCGCTGCCCAGCCCACCCCCGCTCCCCTTTCCCTGCCCCCCGGCGGCAGCGCATCCTCCCGCGGCCCGAGCCGCAGGCCGGGGCGGCAGCTGCCGTGTCTCGGCGGCTGTTTCCCGACAGCCGCAGCCAGGACGAGCCCGGCTCCCCCGCCTCCTCTGGAGACAGCCGGCACGTAGCTGCAAGACCGGGAAAGCGACCGAGAAACGCTCGGTTGGCCTAAGTACTTGCAGATGTGCAGCAGCACCGAGCTGGAAGTCACAACAGCCTTCAAAGCTTTCGGGGTTGTTATTATTTTATTTTGCGCTCAGCGGGGCAGCTGGAGCTCTTGGGACAGCGGCTTCCTGAGGGGTGCGAAGCTTCACCCCTTCCCTCCCCCACCCCCGGCCAGGGAAGCGGCTTCCCCGGCCTCTGACTGCGAGGCCTGGGCCGGGAGGCCAGGCCCAAACAGGAAATGCCACAAGCCTTGCTAATGGAGTCATGAGGCCTGGCACCCCCCGCGGGGCAGCAGCACCGGGGAGAGGAGGCGGCTGTGAGGGGCGGGGGGGGGCCGGCAGCGGTTGGCGCCGGGGGCTCCCCGGCCCTGAGGGAAGCGGCGCCCGACTGCAGAAGGCGGGGGGGTTGCGCCGCAGCCTCAGAGTGGCCGTCCTCCTCCCCTCCTCCTTGCGGCTCCTCGGGCGCCCCGCGGGCTGCAGCGCGGCCAGGTCTGAACCTGTTCCCGCCGGAGCCCGTGGCTGAGAGCCCAGACACGCCGCGGGGCTTTGGCTGCCGTTTGAAATCGGGGCTCCGCCTCCCGCCAGCCCCTGGCGGCCGAGGGGAGGGCTCGGGCGCCATGGCAACCCCGCAGCCTCCGGTGGGCGGTGCCTGGGGGCGGGAGAGGCTGGGTGCCATGGCAACGGTGCCGCCAATCGCCGCGGTGAGCGGCTCCTGCCTGGTCTGGCGACAGCCAATAGCAGCCGCCCGCTCACTTGTAGGCGTGGCTGGGCGGGGAAGACGGGGGCGGGAGGGAGGAAGCGAGTTCCTTTGTGGGCTTTGACAATAAGATGGCGGGCAGGGGAGGCGGGGCTGGTCTTTACGGTTAGCCACGCCCTCTCCCTCAAGCGCGGAGCGGTCGGTGAGGCGGGAGCGGGGACTGCTGCGTTAGGAGGCGGTGGCGACGACAGCAGCGGCGAGGTGGTGAGTAGGGAAGGCTGGGGCGGGCTGGGCTGGGGCGGGCGCGGGGTCCTGGGCCCGCCTGCCTCCCCCAACCCGGGGCTCCGCGTGGGACGGAGCGGGCGGGGAACCGGTGCCGGCGGGAGCCCGCGGAGGAGGAAGCCGATTCAAAATGGCGGCGGGCCGTTCGCCGGCAGCGCGGGACGATGAGTAACCGCCGTCCGGGGCCCTTCGCAGGCACGCGCGCCCTGGAGCGGTGAGGGGGCCCGGGGCGGGCGGGCCAGTCAGGGAGGACGTTTCTCGGCACTGGGCGTCCCTCTCCTCCGCTCGGCCCCTTCTCGGCTGTGCACCCTCACCGCCCAGACCTCCCCGCCCCGGGCACCCACCGGGCTGCGCCGCACGCCGTGGCTGCGGGACCTCCCCCGGCTCCTAAGCCGACGCGTCGCGGCTCAACCCCGCCTTGGCCCCCGCTGCGCTCCCGCCCCAGCCTGCGTGCACCGGGGCTCGCTCCCCGCCCCGGCCGCGCCCGCCGGTCCCGCCTCTCCCCGCCGGCGCTGGCGGCCGCCTGCCCCGGCTCAGCCTCCCCGGCCTCCGTCCTCTGCGTTTCCACGAACCTTCTGTTCCTCGCACCCCCTGCCCTGGCCCCTGCCCTGGGCGTGCAGCTGCCTCAGCTTCCCAGCCTGCCCTTCCTCGGGAGCTACTGATCCTTCTGGAAGCCCTCGCCTCCTGGAGAGGTGTCTATCAGCCCCCTAAGCCCGGAGGGTACACCAAACCCCAGTGCTTTGTAGGTGCCTTTGTCCCGGTCTGAATGGGGATCTTTCTAGCCCTGCCAGCCCTTTGCTATTGTCTGCAGCCCACCTTTATCGCTCAGCATCACCATATGCACGCATATACATGCCGAAAGAGGAGTACCTGGCTTTCCATCTTCTTTTCATCATTACACAGTTGTTATAAAGGACAGTTTTGGAGACGATTAGAGAGGTAGAGAGGAGATACAGTACCTTCTTACTTATGCCCATGCTAACCATCACCGCTATATTTATGGCTGTACAAAAAGGAAAAGCACTCTGCTGAAGTGAACCTCCAGCACTGGCCTGGCTAGTTCTTGTCTGCTTCCTCCTGAAATTGATTATCTGCACTGTTACTGCAACTCTTAGGAAGCAACTTTTTTGCTTAAGTATATCTTTGGCAGCATATTACTACATGAATACACATTAAGTGTGAATCTGGAATGTGTAAGTTGATGCTCTGGTAAGAGTTGGATCAAATTTCAAGCACCTTGTTTGTAAAGCAGACTTAGATATCCCCAAAGCAAAACTCTTAATGAATTACATAATACTGTGCTACTGTTGGAGGGGAGGAGGTGGAATAAAAAAACAAAAAAAACCCTCAAACACAGCAAACTACACATACCAGAACCCACAACACAATGCTACAGTTTGCTGTTGTCTCCTTCACAGCTCTTTTTGTACAGCTATTTCAAACAGTGGTTAAGTTTAACACACTACGTTTGGGCTCTTGACCCTCAGCAATGGAAGAAGACTGAGATGATATGGCCAGTCTAGATATTGCCTCTTGGACAGAGACAGATGTTGCTTGAAATTACCTGGAAATTTTGAACACCTTGATGCTAAAGCAGTAGTAGTCATACTCTTATATACCAAGAGGTTTTACACAATGGCTAACACCTTTTTGAGTATGTTAATATGTAAATAAATAGTGAAATGTACCTACTTTTTAATTAATTTGGTTTTAAATTTAGTATTCTCTGGAGGTGTGTGTTGCAGATAGTGCAGGGAAGTCTGGGGAAGGTTGGTTGTTTGCAAGGTTTTAATATAATCTGATAATGGCTATGATGTTATTTTTTTTTTTTTACTGAGAACTTAGGTTCTGAGGCATGCTTATATCAATTAATAGAATCTGAAGAAATTATTTCTGTGATGGGCATATTCTTTATGCTAACAGAGATCCTCGAGGTTTGTTATCGCTCTAGGAAAGAACCTAGAATCACATGCAGCAGGTCTCATGCATTATTATATTGCATGGGAAAACTGTTTCCTTCTTTAGTGTGTTACCAGATTACAGACTGGACTGGTCTGCCACCATTCCCTGTGTCTTTTTGTTTGTGGACATGATAATGGCTATTTTACTAAGAACTCGTGCATTCCTGTCAATGGTCCTGTCCTGTATCAGTCTGTTATTTTTGAGAGGTAAACAGCCAAAGCCCCTTCCTCTAAAATTGTCAGATATCCAAAATAGCACAAAAAATCTTTTCATATATTGTTCTCATGACTGCATCATCTTTATCTGTAGTTGTTGTGGGGGTTTTTGTGGATTTTGCTTTGGTTGGATTTTCTTTAAACAGAGTTCACACTCTTGTCACCCTAAAATAAAAGTATATCTAGTAGGAATTGGGGATTCGAATAGTTACTGAATGCAGGCTCTCAAAGAGATTGCCCTGCATTTATAGAGCGTTTTGAATATATAACCAGGGAGCAAAAACTTCTGAACTTCTATAGTACCATGAGGTGTTGGACAGAAGTAAGAAATACTTTATTGACTTGATATCGTGGTGTCTCACTGGAGCTGTAGTTCATACACCTCACAGCGTTGTCTTGAATGTCACTGTGAGCTCAATCTATACATGAGAATGAGCTGGTTGAAATATGGTTTTTATGACATGGCAGCATTTTAGTGTGAATCGTTTGGGACTGAGTAAGAAGATTTTTGTTTTGAGAGTGTTTAAGGTAGGGTTTTTTCTGTTGTGGTATTTTAACAAGTTTGCAGCTTCTTGAGAAAAACGTGTTTCTGTCCCCCCACTTGCCTCCCAGGTCTTTTGTCAACCATCTTCTCCCCACTCAATTTTAAGAGCAATCACTCTTCAAATTTTTTTTTATTACCAGACACACTAGAAAACAAAAATAGATGTCCGTATGCATCCTCTTGTTTCTTTTCTAGGTATGTACTTAAGTCGCAGACAAACTGTCTTGTACTGTACAGACATGTCTAGAAAAGCATCTGAATTGTTTTCATATTTTATCATATAAGTTTTTGTAGCCTTTTGAAATCAAGCATTCTTTTAGGTTTCAGTAATTAAAGGACTTTTTGCATTTGTTTGCTACTTGTATTTGGTATACCCGATCTTATTTTGCCTTAAATGTGTTGTAAAAACTCAGCCTTCAGAGTTAAAACCATGTAATTACTGTCATTACTTTCATTATCGTCATCTCGCAAAATAAATCTTAGTCATAAAGTTTCTGCGCTGGTAAAGAAAAATTTTCCCTGGTTTTGCCATGTTTCAGTTTTGTATTTCTGCATGCTTGCTCTTTTTCTCTAGATGCTACAGAGATACACGATTTTGTACAACAAAGGAGAAAACTGTAGTTTTGTGATGAAAGTAATGATGATTTGCTTTCAGTATGCTTTTGTGCACGTTTGAATTTTTCAGGTGATCGCTAAAGATTTTGTTTGCTTTTTAGATAGCAAAGGCATAGCGACAAGGGAGAGGCTGGTCCAAAGGTCAGGACAGTAGGCCAAGACTTGGACTTAAACTGGTAGTTTCCTTCTCCTGCCACAGATTTTCTGTGTATTGTTGGGCAAATCACCTTTGCGCTCTAGCTGTAAATTTGGTTGAATAGTACTATTCAAGTTTGTAGGAATGTTGTGAGGATGGAGATGCTGAAGCAAGTGACAAAATATAGACGTGTATAAGTTTCTGAAATGGGGAATTATTTTGTTCTGCAACTCCTGTACTTGGCTGACATGTTACTTCCTGGTACTTGGTAGGTGGTGCTCTTAACTTTTACTGTATGGACTCTTGCTCAGTAGCATGGGAGAAGAGGAAGGAATACATCAAACACAATTACTGGTATGTAATTTTTTGCTTCTTAAATGAAACTGTAATGTAGTATTTTGTGCAGTCTTGGGAGCAGGGTGACAAAGAACTGGTTTTATGATGTAAGATACTTATTGTTAAGTAAGTGTTATAGAAAAAAAATCCAGTGAATGCTGTAAAAGGTTTACCTTTAAAAATCCGTAAACATTTTTTCCTCTGCTTCCACACACCCAGGTGTGTGTGATGTATTGGGGTTTTTAAGTTTTCTGCTGCCTTCTCTTCTTCTGTTGGTATGCCTTAGAATAGTAGATGTATGGAGGGCAAGTTAACATTCAATTGAAGTTAAAATTATTCTTCACAAGAATATAAGTTGAAATAAAAGAAGCTTCAAACTCTGCACAGAGTGTTTAATGTTTGGTGACATAATCATTCATGATTGCTGAGCAGTCCCAAAAGATGTCTTTAGAGGTCAAGTTTCACATGAGGGATGTGTGTTTAGAAATTACTGTACATACAGCTTTGTAGGAAAAATTAAATGGTGTATCCTCCAATATGAAGCTGCAAGAGTATCTAAAAATCTGGAAAAGGCACTATCAAGGAAAAACTTGTATTGGATTTGGTGGGAATAATGCAAATTGTTAGGTTACAGGATAAAATTTTAAAAGAAACTTCCAAAGCATTTTATATGTCGGTAATCCATGGATAGCTTTTGAGAAGTTCTATGAAAAATGACCATAAGACTAAGTTCATGTATTCTATATTGAAGTCTCTGCATATTATGATTTCTAAAGAGTTCTGTACCTTCAGTGGAAAGAAATATTTAAGAGTCAGGTAATGCAAAAAAAGGTTATTTCATGGATGTATACAGCAATGTAAGAAGTGTTGTACAAAGTCAGACCAAATGTTTATCTAGCTACTGTGCTACCCCCAGGTTTTCAGAGCAGATAAGTATGTAATGTATTTTGAAAGGAACAATGTTGCACTTTGGATTTTTAGTGGCTCTGAAAAAGCTGAGTGAGAGCTCTGTGAAAATATGTGGAACATTCCATAGCAACCAGAAAAGCAAGACAGAGGTTAGGGCTTACTGAGGGAAATAGAGAATGATAAAGACAGTGCAACAGTATTTTGGTTTTATCAGCTTTTAGTTGAAAAACTTTGTTTTGTTTGGGTCACTATGTTAAAAAAAATCCCCAAATATTGGGCAAACAGGAATTCTAAGGACAGAAGACTTGAAGGGACATAACAAAGGTGCATAAATGTAAAGATCAGGTACTAGCTTTCATCTGTAACCTGGTTTTTATGAGACTAAAAGAAGTGGCATCTACTGCATTAAAAAAAAATTATTCATATTTTAAGAGATCAGCTGTGATATTTGCATGAAGCAGTGTGGTCAGAATTAGTGCAATTCGGAAGAAGATCTGGAGGCTAGTGTTTGAAAGTCATACCTTGGAAAATTCAGCAAGTGACTTTTAGATATAAATCACAAGAGGCCTTGATACACCCCACTTATTTTTAACTGGTGAACCTAAACTAGGAATATGGGAATTTGGCTTTCTTATAGTCAACTGGGAAGGATGTATAAAAGGCCCATACAGAGTCATGACTGTGCCTGTCCTTACTGGACTTGCACAATTCATATTGGAATGACACAGTTCACTTAGTCACCTGAGTAAGGGAACCGGACAGACTGCTTTAGGGACCTCAGTTGAATGTCTTGAGTTATAGGGAACAAATCTAGATATTACTCTCCCTGTAGCCAAAATAAGCCAACCTTTTCAAGTACGCTGCCCATGGTATTTTTTTGTGTGTGTTACTTTGTTAGACATGTTGATGGTCTGGAGGGGTCAAATCTTTTAAAGATGGTGTGCCAGGTTGTATTTTTATTTCCAAAATTAGAGGTTAAGCATGCCAGTAGAAACTCGGGAGGAGCGAGGAGAAACTGCCTCTCCAATAGGTGAAATACGGCTGTTGAGATGTTTGCTTCTGTGCGAAGCAGCGGCTCCTGACTTCCATCAAGTGTGGAGCCTGATGGGAGCCGAGAGCTGGGAGCCGCTGCCTCTCTCGGATGCCACGGCTTGTGGACCTGCTCACGCCTGGTTCCCCAGTGCCGTCTTTGGGACCCGATCCATATGTTCCTGACCCCTGTTGTACCACACTGGCCATTCTATAACCTGGTATGACAATTCTGATGTTTCTTTATTAAAGAATTTGCTGTATAAATTTAAGATTACATTTATTTTGTTTTCTGGTTTAGTCTTTTTTTCACTTCCTTCTTGCGCTGTTTACTTTGTACAAGAATTTTTTTTTTTTTTAACAGGACACAATGTTTGTGCGAGGATTAAAAAGAAAATGTTTTGATGGTGAAGAAGATATTGAAGGAACTCTAGCTGGTATTAAGGCTATTCCTTCATATAATCTTCAGCGGCAGTCACTTTTAGACATGTCCTTGGTTAAACTTCAGCTGTGTCACATGCTGGTTGAACCTAACCTGTGTCGTTCGGTACTTATAGCCAACACGGTACGGCAGATCCAAGAGGAAATGACTCAAGATGGGACTTGGCAGATGATAAATACACAGAGTACAGGGCAGGCATCCCTGGATCGTCTTGTTTCAACAGATATCCTATGTCGTTCATCTAGGGAACAAGCTGAGGGAAAGCATGTTCCAGGCTATAGTACTTTCACTAAAGACTTTGAGGGTGACCAGGCACAAGATAATTCAGAAACTATGTCAACAGCCTCTTCAGTGCAAGCTCCGAGAAACCTGCAGAGCAATGTATGGGAAATGGAGAATCCCCAAGAAAATAAAGGAAACTTTCAAAAATCATTAGATCAAATATTTGAGACGCTGGAGAATAAAAGTCCTAATTCTGTTGAAGAGCTTTTTTCAGAAGTTGACAACTCTTATTATGATCTTGATACTATGTTAACAGGCATGATGAGCAACACAAAAATGGGACACTGTGATGGGCTTGAAACGTTTTCTTCTCCATCAACTACAACTTCTAACTCTAATTGTAAATCTGATCTTAATGAGCTTGATCATATTGTAGAAATTCTTGTTGAATCCTGAAACTCCTTGCATAGGAGATAAAGATCTGTTAATGGGGAAAAAAGACTTGAGAAAGCTATTTCCACAGTTTGTTCTATCAAATCTGCACGTGTATTTTACGAATATCTATATATTATATAGATATATATATATTAAAAAAGCACTTCATATTGCAAAATAGTGTTAACTCTTAAAGTTAACCTGCAACTTGTAGTGTAATAATACAATTTATTGTCCATTGAACTGTAAGTACATATGGAAAATGTTTTTAAGTTTGGGGTCCAAGGCTCTAGAAATTGGGTTCCTTTTACCAATTCGTTTTAGCCTTTGATGGAGGATATGCTTAATGAGAGGGAGTCTCTCATCTTTTTCTTATACTTCTCACAGTAAAAATGGTAATAAACACAGAGAGAAGATGGATAACTGGTTTCTTATTTTAGTCCAGTTTCCACTTTGTTATACCACATAACTCTTACAAAATCTGCTGCTTCTGTTCTAAGTCGCTACATGGCTCTTAAAGAGCAGTATGCAATAGTTCCTGTTATCCTAGCTATCTTATTCTGGGTTTTGCTACAATTTTTACTTCAAAAATAGTTTTAAAGTGTTTATTGGTGTTTAGATTTTTCCAGGTATTTTCCTAAAATATATTTTTACTACAGATGTTATGTCAGCTGCTAACTTAGGAACTTTTGGTAGTATCTGCAGTTGATGTATTTTTTTGAAAGATTTTCAAAAAGGGATCTTTTTTACTGTGAGCTACCCAATGTAGTTCAGTAAAGTGTATGTAAATGTAAATATACTATTTTATACTTTACATTAAAATGTAAGAGCTGTTTTCATGATTCTGTTTTATAGAGTAGTACTTTACTAAATTGAGAATTGTACAATTACGCTTTTCATATCCCATATACTTGAGTATCATTAGAAGAAGAGCTTTCATCCAGCTAGATACAGTTACATCTAATTCATTTCAGACCGCATTTTTTTTGTTAACTACAAACCTAAATTAAGTAGGTTTTTATTTATGTGTATTTATATGTAAATGTCATCAAGGGAATTGTTTATCACTGAAGTCTACCATCAAATATTTGTTTATATGGGATAACTCTCTTGCACTAATTACTACAAAAAGTGTTATAGCAGCCTTTAATTCTCAACTGGTATGTCATGATGTCTTGTCATAACTAATATGCTCCACTCTTACCAAGGGTTTCCTCTTGGCTTTTTTTAATAACAAAAGATAATACAACATGAGATGGTGTTCTTTTCTTCAAGTCCTCACATTTGTTTTAGAGTGTATATAATTAAGCTTAATTCTACGAGACTTCAAGGGGGGGATAGATCAAGTACGGTGCATGATTTTGTTATAAAATGACAAACATTTACCTTCATAAGCTGGTACTAGGGAAGACCTCTAAACTAGCAGGGAAGAAGAGAAAAGAAGGAAAATATATTTTGGTTTTGGGAATGTGTTGGCATCAGTTGTGCCGGGGAAGACACGTGCCAGTAACTCAGTTGTTTTCTGTAGACTTGAACCAAGCAAGTCCCTGAACGTGAAGGGAGGCCACATCTGACAGACTCTGCCCACCCACAAGTCACCTTACCTACTACACACCATCCTTTTCAGATTCTCACACCCCTAAAAAGGAGAGGGTGGGGCTGGGGGAGTGTTAAGGACGTTCCAGTGTCACCTCCACAAAAGGAGACCGCTGAGCTTATGATTTCAACAGATGCTTTAGAAGCACCTGGTTTGGGGAAAAATAATATCACTTTGCTTAAATTTTTCAAACTCAATAGTTGAATGCGTATTAGTCAGTCACATGAAACCATGCAGTTGCCATCTTTAGTGAATTTGAAAATGTTTCTTGTGTTAAACTTGGCATGAGATAGTCCATAGATGCTGTTGTAGTTAAACACTGCTTCCTCAATCAAAGCTTGATTTATAACTTCATATTAAAGGATGAAATACCCTATAGATGGCTTCTAAGTTCAGTCCATATGATATAGCTGGACCAAAGAAACAAACCAATACTAGATGTCTTAATGAACAGAGAAATCACTCAAAAGGTGTTGCAGTAGTACATCCTGCTTTGGGAGGAGACAAATATTGAAGTGAACTGTCATATCTCACAGTGAAATAAGAGTCTGTTTTATTTGGCAGTATTTGTTGTAGTATCAGAGATTCCTTCAAAATCATAAACGCACGATAAAATTTTCTTGATGCTTTTCTGTGTGTAAATAGGTCTGCTGAATGGGACAGGAGATGACGTAAAGCAGAAAGCTGGGCAGTTAAAACTAACTATCTTCTGTCCTTCTGTGGAAGTTCCCCAAAGCTGCTCTGAACTGTGGTGGAAAACCCACAGGTTTGAACAACTGGCTGTTCCCCTCTGCCGCCCCCTCACCCTCCATTTTCATTAAATGAGCAAATGCATGTTAAGATATGTAGAAAGATGTTCTCCCCCACCTCCTTAGTGTGCATCAGTCTCCATGTTACAGGTAAGAATTAGTATAATTTCTTCATAACTCTTAAACTACATGTAAAATGCACCTGTGTGCATTTATATCTGTATATCTGTATCTAGCTGGGTGCATTCTGAGGAAGCTGTGCCTAGTTAGAGCCATCCGTAGAGACTACTTGGCTTAAAAGAAAAGGTATTAGGTAAGTGTGCATTTTTTAAAATTAAGCATTTAAATAGAAATATCCTGTTTTATTATATTACAAGTTACGCCAAATCCTTCGTGCTTTTACATGCCTGATATCTTGGCTCAAGTATTCAGCAGGTATAAGAATTTGCTTTGCTGAAACTTGCAGTGTCACTGTATGGAACTGATGTGTGACTGGAGCTGGTCTGACTGCAAGGACCAGCCAGTGTAAAATCACCTTGTGTCCCTACTGCTTTCTTGGTGTGTCTCACTCTAATTCAGCTGCTCGTTCCTGATAGCTTCTCCTGGTTTTGTTGTTGTAGTCGTTTTTGTTGTTGGTTTTTTTGTTTGGTTGTTTTTTTAAAGGAGCTTTATTTTGTAACTCGCGTTGTCATTCCTTTACTAGTCCGAAGATCTTAGTTAAATATGTATCACTTAAAGGTAAATACAGTATATTTCCCCTCCATGTATTCCTATAAGTTACTGAGAGACATCAGAAATTAGAGGGTGCCTGTTGGATGGTGAATTTTGAATTATTTGTTTTGTGAACTGTTACTACAAATGGCAAGAGATGCTACTTACTGGTGATGATTTTATTAATTTCTACATATAAGTGGAAAATAATTTAACTTGTTAAATTAGGAAAGGCTTCTGTCAGCTTTTGGTCCCACTTCTAGCAGCTTTTTTTCTTTTATATGCTCCTAGGGAAAAGAGTGGTAAAACCTGTATGGCACTCAGCACCGTGTCTGAAATGAGGCCGTTGATCTGAATGACATAACTCAGCTGTACACTTGCACAAAAGAAAGTACTTCCAAGCAAACACCTAACATCAAATCTGCTTCCTTCTCAGGTAAACTTGAATATCTGTCTGCTTCTGCCTCTCTGCCTGTGGTTTTACTACTTCTCTCTTGCAAGAAAATCCAGAACATGTGGAGATTTTGGAGCTTGGCCCTTCAGCAGAGGCAGGAGCCTGAGGGTCCAGCTGAGTGAACAATGGCTCGTCTGCTGATCACTTCCCCGTTCAGTTCATGGTTGTGGGATTTTTTTTTTAATCCCCTCTCTCTTCTGCAGCTCTGAGCTGATCTAGCAAAAGATGTTGTGTGTCTATGAATGCAGCCGTGTTTGCCTAGAGGACAAATCTGGTAAATGAAGAGGAAGCCATTTCTTTGGGCTCAGAGGCGCAGCGCTGAGGGGTTTCGGCCCTGAGCCGGTTAGGGCTTCACATGCAAGTCTTCACACTCACCAGAATTACCTACTTTTCAAAGCTGTCCTTAGACTGTTTTTTAAGTCTCAAGTATGTCTGGACTGCTTTAGTAGGCATTCTAAAAAGTGTTATTGTAAATGCGCTGATAGTACAGTTTTATATTTTAATTATCAGACCATTATGGATGTCTTGTGTCTCAGAATATCGGTTTGAATGCATGACTGCTTTACAGTTTGCAGCATGTTCCATATTCCCATATAACCAAACTAACTGTCAAAAGCAAGGATGAAAAAAGAATCCAACTATTTCCTGACATCTGCGATAAGACAAATAAAAATGCTTTCAAAAGTGACTTCTGTTCAAAGTGAAAGCATGTTTATGTCTAGGGCCTAGGATGTATAGTCCCTTATGCAAAAAAAAAGACTGATCATGACAAATCTGGATTGCTCATCAACTCCTAAATGAGTGTGATTTCACACTATCTGACTAATACTAAAAGTACAAAACTACCAATTTGCAAAGAAATGAAATACACATCTCAGGAAAATACGTATTTTTGTCAATTTGGCTTGTTAACTATGAGCTTTCACAAGGATCGTCTAAACTCCTTTTGGTGTCTTTTGCAAAACTGACAGTTAAGATACATTTTTCTGTTTTTTCAAGGAAGTTCCACAAAGAGATGAAGTCCTGCTGAATGATTTAAGTTGTCAGGAAAGATACTTCAGATGTCTGTGGTGATTTGGCTTTTTTTTTTTTTTTTTAAAGCTACTGAAAAGTACTAAAATTTCATTCTTTGACATGATTTTCATAAGTTTGTATGGTAGCTTAAAAATATATATGTATCTCAACAGTTACTCCTTTGCTTAAGCAAGATTCCCCCAAACTGAGTGTTTTCTAACCTGAAGCATTACTGTGGTAAGTGGTGATGCATGACCAACATGTCAACAGGGAAATATAAATCCAGAGGCAACTTTCTGTTGTGGTGAAAACATTCAGTAATTTCAACTGTCATCTTTTTAGAGAAGAGTAATTGAAGATACAGGTGATTACATGACTTCTTGCAAAAACAGAATTAAAAAGAAATTGTATCCACATGTCTTCTGTATTTGGAACTCCCCTAGGAGCATACAGGAAGGGGCAAGTAAGTACTGCAATAGTAAAATGTTACAACAAAGGAACAGTGTATTGTATTTTTCATGTGCCAGTTACAGGGGGCATTTAATACTCAGGAGAAAAACAGTACTTACAATAAATTTACTTTTCTGTGTTTTGAGATCATCACTGAGAGAAATGCTAAATATGAAAAGTGCTGGGTGTTAGGTTTTTTTTTTGTCCAGTGAGCTGACTGAAGTTTAAGATAAAAATTGTTGAATGGTTATTTATTTTAATTGAAGCCCAGTAACGTGGTTTCCTTTTGTGTCTCTGCTTTGTTTGTTGAAATGAGGAGAAAGTTCTTTTTCTTGTAAATTGTGATTCTTTTGACAAAATAGAATAATGGCTTATGTAGTACTCTGACAAGTGCTCAATAATGTGGTTGGTTGGTTGGGTTTTTTTTAAAAAGAAACTTCAGTAAGTGTAGGATTAGTTAGTACTTCACAGAGGCTTTACCACCAAAAAGAGCTAGTAAAAACCAACCAAGGCTTGATGCAGTAAGCACTATCCTTTCTCCCTTTCCTATGGAAATATGGCATACATGGTCATTCTGTCATTCAGCTTGAGAACAGCTAATTAATTTCAGTCAAATCCAGCAGATCTTAATCACTACATTTTTAGGTGTGTTTTTTGTTTGTTTGTTTTTTAATTAAGTTTGCAGGTGAAAGAGAAGAACATAGAAGAAAACTGCATTCTGTACTGCTATCCAGTAATCCAGATAAGGTAGAGACACTTATAAGATTCCAGGCACAAAACCAGCTTCAATTAGAGCTTGTACGTTATATTCAGAAGTAATTAATCACAGGCATAAATCTGTAGGAAAGCAGTCTTCATTAGTTCCTGTGTTCCTGGAATCGTGGTTTTGAATAGATGCCTGGTACAAAGGTAAGTAGAAGTAGCAGACCTCCAATAATTGTTTCAGATGAGTTATACAGAGACCCTGATTGGTTTTGAGGTTGGGGTTTCTTTCTGGCTCATGCGAAATTTGCTGCAAAAGCAAAATGCTGCTCCTGAAAATGGTATCCTGGCTTGCTGCGGTGAGTATAATCATACTGAAAGACCATGTTTAAATCATAAAGAGTCATATTGTTAAGTCCGCTGTTTGCCTGGAGGTTAGTTTAAGGCAAAATCGGAGAGCGTTACAGACTCCTAGAACACGACCTCATTTGAGACAGTAAGGGTCTTTTAAAGAAAGTTTTTGTCAAAAAAGACCTTATATATGAGCTCAGACCTCTGAATTCTTAATAAATCCTGTGAGAAACACAGCTCCTCTAGCTTAAGGTGTGAGTTGCACAGCACATAAACACTGCTAAACTGAATTAGGTTCCAGTTTTCTTACATTAATCCCACTGCTGACACTTGACACAAGTGAAAAAGTGACAAAAAACGTTTGCAAATCATCCGTGTACTTCATGTAATTTCTATTCTCCAAATATTAGGCTATAAATCCAAAGTTCTGATGTGTGCATTTAAACAACTCCACGCTAATTTTTTTATAGATCTTGTCAGAGCATGTATGAAACACAACTGATCTTTCTAAAAACGCTTGCTGTAGAAAGCATACTCACCCTTTTTCTGTTCAATGAAACAAAAATTGTTTACAAAACAGCTGACTGTGTTAGGTTAATAACAAGAACAAGTGGGGATAGCAGGGTGCCGGGTGTTGGTGTCTTTCTGAAAGGTCTGGATGGAAGGAGAAGGGCAGTTGGCTCAGGTCTTGCATCAACTCTGCAGCTGTAGCAGGGCGTGAAATGTTCACTGTGCACATGCTACAGGACTGCATGGAGAACATCTAGTTTTGGCCAACTGGGGTCAACGCTAAGCAAGTTCTTGCTCAAGTTACAACATTTTGCTGGTGGTGCTGGTTAAATTACTTCTTTATATGCTGCATTAGACATAATCCTTCCAGATATGTCTCTTGGTACAGCAGCTACCTTTGTAGACCTGTCCTGTACCTATTCCTCGGACATAATCTCTGGCATATGGCAGGGGTCGGTCCTGGTGTGACACCCCTGCTTGTCCCTGGCTGACTTGGGCAGACAGCAGAATCCTGAACATCTTACAAGTTACCCTTCTGCTTAAGCCACAGTGCGTGGTGGGAAGGGTGGAGGTACGGGGGGACACAGGAGTCTGGAGCACAAGTCTGATGGGGAGCGGCTGAGGGAGCTGGGGCTGTTCAGCCTTGAGAAAAGGAGGCTGAGGGGAGACCTGATCGCTGTCTACAACTACCTGAAAGGAGGTTGGAGCATGGAGGGTGTTCGTCTCTTCTCCCAAGTAGCAAGTGATAAGACAAGAGGAAATGGCCTTGAGTTGCACCAGCAGAAGTTTAGATTGGAAATTAGGAAAAAATTCTTCACAGAGAGGGTTGTGAAGTATTGGAACAGGCTGCCCAGGGCAGTGGTGGAGTCACCATCCCTAGAGGTGTTTAGAAGATGTGTAGATGAGGTTCTAAGGGACATGATTTAGTGCTGGAGTTAGGTTAATGATTGGGCTTGATGATCTTTAGGGCCTCTTCCAACCAAAATGATTCTATGACGCTTGGTCCACTCCCCCTGAACGCTGCCACCGCTCCCTCCCTCCCTGTGGTGCAGCAGATGGGCCATGGGGATAGGGCTGTCACCCCTCCACCATTCGGGCAGGCACCCCCCGTCCGACACAGCCTTGGCGGCGTGTCAAAAATGATTCATTAGTGCTGCTTGCGGCTGCGCTCGCTCCCCTTCTGTGCTCTGCGACCCCTGGCAGCGGGGTCAGGGCACAGCTGTGGCCCAGGAATCGGTGGCACCAAGGAGAGAGGGGGCCGGGAGAGACGTCCCTGCGCCCCATAGATCCTGACGGGGTCAGACATGGCTTTCTGCACCTCGCCCCTTCCTTTGGGTCATGGGTCTTGTGTGCTCCTACCCCCTCACAAATGCCCTGCGGGAGACACAAGTGTTAAAATCTGTTGGACCTGGGGACGTTTCATAAAACCATCATTTTTTTTCAGTAGAGTAATTGCAAAAAGCAACTCAAGTTTCATCTAGGTTGTAGTTTACCTCCAGCAGACAACTGCAGGTGTTTCTGTATTTATTGGACTGACATCTGTGTGTGAATTTTGTCTGTGCTGGCATTCAGTGTAGAAAACAAACCACCTATGCAAGTGTGCTCGACTTTTGTTTTTACTGTCCTAGGAACTAATCTAAACCCATCTCTGAGAGACCTGAGCAGTTTTTTTGGGGATTCATCTGGTAACGCATGGTATGGGTTCCACAAAGGCTGAAAATCAATCCTTACAATTACTTGAACGTCAGATTTTGAAATCTGGTTTGCAGCGGCTCTTGTGCCAATATAGCTTGATTACGCAAACACCCGTGAAAAGCAAATACAAGAGGTTTCTTGAAAGAAAGAAAAAAATCAGGTGGAAGAATTGTGCAATGTTTGATGTGGCTTTATCGCTGGTTCAGAGACGTGTGAGCCTTGTTTCCCAACTGCCCTGGAAACGGGAGGTGCAGGAATGCGGCTGTACGGAGGCCCTCGCGACTCCTTGAAATTCGGCAATTTCCGAGTTTAAACCCCAAAAACAAGGCCGGGGGTTCGGGGCTGCCCGGTGTCCCAGCGGGGTGGCCGGGCCGGGCCGCGCTCTGCCCGCGGGCGGCGGCGCGTGCCGCCCCGTGCCTGCCCGCACGCTCCGCCCCTCCCCCGTTCTCGTCACAAGCGCCCGCGCCGCGCGGGCGGGGCCGCCTCCCAGAGAGGGTGGGGGACGAGGGACTCGGCGGCGCCCGTCTTTCCATTGGGGGAAGCCCACGCCTGGCTCCGCCCACCTGAGCTCTCCTAGCACTCTCATTGGATGGCGCCGCAGGGCCGGTCGGAGCCCAACCTCCCCGGCTCCATAGGCCAGTGAGAAAATGGTTGCTGGGCAACTTGAAAGGGCCGCTGGCCAATAGGAAGGCGGCCAGCTGGCGGGCGCAGTGCACGCAGCTTCCCCCTTTCTCCCCCCCTTTGCCGCTGCTGTGGGCGCTGCGGGCGGAGGGAAGGGCGGAGCGGAGGCTGCCGGGGCCTGGCGGGGGTGGCGCTCGCCTCCGCCTCCTCCCGGTCGGAGTCCCAGCCCCGCCGAAGGGAGCCCGGCCGGCTGGCTAGGGAGGGCACGGCAGGCTGCGAAGGAACGGGGGGGTTTCCTCCGCTCCCAGGTGAGGCGCCGAGCAGGGCCGGGTCTGGCCGGAGCGGCGGCTCTGAGGGAGGCGCCGTGAGGGGGCAGGGGGCGGGAGGGCAACCCCCACCGCGCGGGCGTGCGGCTGGCGAGCCTGGGGGCAGGGAGACCACAGGGCGCGGGGGTAGGGCAGTGGCGGCCGCGGAGGGGCGGTTGGGCACGGCGGGCGGTCGAGGCGGGGGCGGCGGGAACCCCCAAGGGGCAGGGAGCCCTGCCGGGGGAGGGGAACAGGCCACGGAGGGCGGGTGCCCGGCGGAGCGGTGGGGAGACAGGTGGGGAGCGATGGCGGGAGGAGGGAGCGTGGGCACGGCGGGCTCTGAGGAGTTAACGGCCGGGTCCGAGGGTGCGGGAAGCGGGGGGAGCGCGGCCGGGCCGGAGAGGCCGGCGCTCGGGGCGCCAGGAGCGGGGACTGCGGTGGAAGTTGTTAGCGCAGTTATAATTAGCCCGACCGGGGTCTCTGTTAAGCCGGGCGAGGAGGAAGGGGGAGGAGTGTAACTTTTCGCAGCTCGGGAAGCCCAAGGTTGTCTCTGGTTTCTGCTGCCCGCTGCCGCGGGGGGAGGCGGGGCGGCCACGGCAGGAAGTACCGACGAGTCTCCTTCCACAAAGGCCAAATGGTGGCAGGCCCGGGGCGCTGGGGAACGGGGCGCTCGGCCGAGCGGCTGCGGGGACGGGGCAGGAAGGAGGTTTGACTGAGCCGCAGCTTCTTAATTCTGGCACTGGCGATCGCTGCGACTTGTGTGTTTGCTGCAGTTACGTTTTTAAAGGCGGGTTTTGTCCCAATAAACCTGTGTTAGTCTGAACTACAGATAGTTGGATGAGACTAGAGGAGCAATAAGCTTGGTCTCTTACACATATCGTCAATTCATCTCGCTAATAGATGCAGTTAATAATTTCTGCCCTGGTAGGCCTGGAATTTTTCAAACTATGTTGGAACACTTCATTTCCAAAAACATAGGTAGGAGCCCTGTGCAGTAGTTTTCTACTTAGTTTTTGGTTCAGCTAAGGATCTTTAGTTCAGGCAGTTCACTGCAATATGGAAAATACCATTAATATTGAAATTAATGCTGTAATCTTGAATGTCTGAAGTGACCTGTGAACAGGTACTGGGAAACTGCAAGGGAAGATAGTGAAAGAAAATGAAAGAAAAAAATAATCTCCTGCACATATGATTCATAGTGATTTACAGCTGCTGTGTCTTCTGTATTTTTGTAACTGATTATAAAACCTGAACCTAGTAGCCATACGTCTGTACTTCTTCATTACACTCGTCCCAGTGTGAAATCATATAGGGAAAAATCATAACCTCAAGAGTTAATTTTGCGAGATTCCTTTAAAGTTTATGATCAATGAAATAAATTTGTTAACTTCTTGGATTTCAGCTCCTTGTGCTAAAAGATTACACTTCTAAAATAAAATTGACAGTATATTTTTTTTATCAAATGCCTGTAGCTTTTTTTTTTAACTGAAGTGCTGAAATCTAAAACTTTCCAACATTTTAGTATACTTTGTTTTTTTAGGATTCTTTAATGCTAAAAAGACTTTACTGCCTAAAACATTTGCTCTTTATATTTATTGTATAGAACATGCAGTGAATGTACACCTCCCCCTGTGACCTGGCAAGTGCACTTCAGTGAACCTCAATAATGACCTTTTGTAGTCCTGCTGTTTCAAAGCAAATAGGTTATGAATCTTCATCTGTCTATTTGTTTTTATTTTTATTTTTTATTTACAAATAGCATTATGATAGGAGAGAAGCCAATTTCTACAAGGAGGAGGGAGATACTAATGTTCTTGTTGTTGTGAGTTAGATTGGGATTCGTAGGTCATGGGCATTTTACTGCATCTTTACAGTCCTGAGATTCTATAAACTGGGGAGCGCTTTGCTAGCATCAGGCTATGAGCTGCTGTGTAAGATTAACTGTATTCATTTACTTGTCCAACTGTCTAAGTAGAATACTGACTTTCAGTATGTATTATTCTGAACTCTGAAAAATCATGTATGAACTCTTGATCCTTGATTGTGAAGGACTGCAGTTATCTGGATAAGTAGTCCTTGCTTTTTTGGTAAATTTGTAAAGTAATTGTATTTGTGTAGTTGGGGGGAAGGACTCTGTGTGTGTGCGTGTGTGTGTATTGTATGCGCACAACCTGTTATATACTATATAGATGGTAGGCTGTTAGCCTGTGTAAGGGCTTTAATTCCTGGAATTAAAAGACTTGATTCTTCTGGTGGAATTGAGATCTCAAGAGCACAGATCATGCAATCCCCTCCACATCTCCTAGCCTAGTCCATAGTTTGCTGTCACTTCAGCCTTTTCACATTTCCCAGAGTTACCAGTGCCTTGAGCTAATCCATGATTTAATCCATGGGGTCTCTAGCCAAACTGCAGGTGTTGCTTTATCAGAGTTTTGATGAAAATGGTGCCACACTGACTATTATATGCAGTCATAGGACATCCTGCCAGCTATCTTCTTGTATTGGTTTTGTGCATGCTCAAAATGAGGAAAGTTAGGGAATTTAATAAAAATCTTAACTCCTTTTGCAGCCTGTAAATGTTAGAGGATAATTCTAAAATGTACTTATTTATAGTTCATAGTATTGTCTCTCCTGATACATGATTTCGGAGGTGATTACAACTCTAAATCGGTGTTCGGTTATCTGAAGAAGTATCAGTGCAAGTTCTTATCTTAAAACCTAACACTTAGAGGATCAGCATTCTGTTATGTCGTATTAATTTATGACAGATAATTTTCAAGTTTTATGTATTCATAGGTAAAACTATTAGGTCCTCTTATTTCAGTGTATCCATGAACTTCAGTTCTTCTTTAGCTTAGCTGTTTTAATAGGATTTAGCACAAATAGTTTAAAAAGTTGTTTTGAATTGTGTGCTTAATACTCTGGTTTCAGAAAAAAAAATCACATAGTAATGAAATACTCTGCTGTTTGTTTTGCTTTTCCCCTAAAGTCACATCATCCTACCTCGGTGGATGGCTTGGCTGCTTGAAGAGTTCAAGACTCTTGGATGAACACACTTTATGCAAAATCTGGAATCTTCCTGTCTGGACTCCTTTCTGTTTTCTAAGGGTAACTACTTCTATTTTTTTAATGAAATCTTATCTTAGGCGCGTAGCGCATGTTCTGATAATCAGCTGTAGATACTATTTTTGTGGGTTAGAATGGTGAACTGAAAAATAATTTTGTCAGTTAGGGTATGTAATGTAAAGTGAAGTGATTTACGCTTCCTGATTAGTACATGCTCTTCAGTTTGAATATTCTGAATTTGCATTACTTTTTTTTTCTTTATAACAAGGAAGTACTATAATGCAACAAATAATTTGATATCGCCATGAGATCACATTTCTTGGAAATTTGTTAACTAAAACCTCCATCTTGCAGTGAGATGCACTGTTCAGCTGCTGAAATCGAGTTTTACAGTCTTGTGAGGAGAAGGCACTTTGGACAGTGAATAAAAGTTCTACTCTGTTAGAGAATATTTAAAGTGATTTGGTTATTGAAAATTATTTACCAAAGTATTCCATACAGAGCAGTAGAGTATATGCATGGTCCTCTATCAAGAAAAGAGAGCTTTTTCTTCTCTTAGTTGTTTTTACTGTTAATGGTCGGATTTTTCTGTTGAAGGACAGGCATACCAATTTGATGTAGTTAATTAAGCTATAACGTCTGTTATTGATGGATCTTTTTTTAGATCACTGTAACCCTAAAATACATGTCAGTGTTATGGAGGTGAATACATCCAGTATCTCTGTATTTGAAGTAAATAGATACTGTAAAGAAAATCGTTCAGTTGATCAGAACAAGCTATGAAGAGGTATCACATTTGCAGGTCTAATGATCATTTGTCTCTCCAGTGAGTTACTTTGGTGGAACCCTGGTGGTTTGGTTCTTTTTGTTTGGATTCCTTTATGTTCTCATTTAATTATGGTTTAGTATTACTACGGGAATTTCTGGATTTAGTAACTCTTGATCTTGTGTTGGCCTGTGCTAACTACTGTTGATCCTTAGTTCAAATGATTCTGGGCCCTTCTTCCACTAAAATAAATCCACCCAAAATTCTCCCCCTCCAAAAAAATCAGCTAAATGTATTCTCATTAAAAATATACACCAGTGAGCTTTATTTGTAAATGTGGAACTAAAGCCACAAGTGTAGAAGGGGAGAGGAAGAAGAGTCACGGTGGTTTAGTTTGTTTTCTTTTAAGGATAGAAGTTTTTCTCTACTTAACACTGCAACTGCTTCAGCAACCTTCTATATTAGCCCCTAGTGACAGAGATCAGCTGCTGAGAATATTTCTTTTTCTGTTGTAAACAGCCCATATCCACTTGTTTTAGCTTGTGGAAGGTGCATCTCCTAACAAGAGTTTCTTCTCTGGGATGAAATGATGTGCTCTCAAACTTACCTGCAGTAGTTTGTAAAGCAAAGCTCTTGCCAGTGCTCTATGGAATAAAATGGGAGTAAGGAACTTGGAAAGATGTCCTTTAAGTGCAGGAATTTTCTAGATCCCTTTAGACATAACATAAACAGATTGTGTGTGGGGGGGTTCAAACTGCCTTTTAAATCAAGGTGAAACTCCCAAGTGCTTTGTAAACATCATTTCAGCTCCTAAAATATTACTGTATGATACCTATTTATTCTCTGTTTCCACAAATAGTGAAGTGACAGTGGGTAGGTTATGAATTCCAGACTAATTCTGTGCTGTTCAGTCTTCCTCTCTTTCCTCTGCTTAATGAATACTGTTCAGCCTACTCTTTATTTTCAAAATGTGGGAAAGGATATTAGGTACATCCATGGGCTGGGTTATTTTCTGTGTGGTTTTAGAGTTTGGATTTTGGAGGTTGGGGGGTGAGTGTTATTTGGTTGGGTTGTTTTTTGTTTGTTTGTTTGTTTGTTTTAAAGTCTGAACAGTAGCATATCTTGGTTCTGTGTTCCAGTTGCTTTAGTATTAGCAGACTTAGGTGTATTATAAGTCAGGGTTTGGTGACCAAAATGTTGATGTTATTCCCCTCTTTGAGCAGCTCTTCTCTGGTCATTTCTAACTCCTGTAAAGGAGTTGTTACATAGGAGTTTAGGTATGGGAGTAAACTGGTAGGACTGCACTCCTCCCTGTATGCACACTTTTAGCCACTTGTGCCTTCTCCAGGAGTTACTCATCTTGGCTAAACTGGGGCAGGGCTGGGGGCAGGTGGGGAGGCAGTGGACTTAAATACATTTTTATGTATTTTAAAGTGTCTTCAGATCTAAATTACTTTTTTAGTTGGGTGTTCTAAGGTGTTTAATCCTCCTTCACTTGCTTCCTTTTAATTTTTGCTAACAGCCAAGATGTGATGTTATGGGCCTCTCCAACACTTGCTGAGGACAACAGATCAGATACCCTGTTCTGTGTAGTCTGACAGCTTACTGTGTTGCGTAAGTTCTGTTTAAGTGATCAGTGTTAAGTCCGGATGGGAGGAAGGGATTTACTTTCTGTCTGTTAACTGTACCTTCAGCCTTACCTTTTTCTTCTGCAGCTTCTTATATATGGAATACTAGCCAAGAGCCAGTCCACCACTTAATTCAAAGTATGAATGAAGCTGTGTTGCTAAATCTAAAATGTATGTCAGGTAGGGGAAAGATTATCATTAAAAATAGTATGTGGTGTACATCAAATAATTCTGGGAGATAACCATAACTGTAGGGATGTTTCCTTTGGATATGTGTGCTTGTGAAAGGTGTGTCAATGGAAGAGGGGAGAGCAGGAAATCAGATTATCCACTTCAGTCAGTCTCTAACACTAGTTTACAATCCAGAGAGACTTCTTTTTTACTGTTACATGCTGTCTACAGTTAGGAGCCAAAGGAGACTTTGAAAGGGAGTTACCCAAATGACAATAGCTATGAGTCTCTAATTTTGATTTTAATACCTAAGTTGCATTACTGAAAACAAGACAGGCAGCTTTCAATCATGAGGTGCTTACACCTATTAAAATCTGATATTTCTGTCCTATGAGAAAAAGTACTTTTTCGCTTTGAGACAGCTTTAGGCTGAAAAATTCAAGACTGGCTGTATGAAAAGGATCAAGCAAGTCTGAATTTAATAATATCCTAAAAAGAAAAACCAGAAGGAACCACTATTGGTGAAATGATTTTGACCTACATGGTGCAAGCCAAGTACTTTATTGATGATCTTGCTATTTAAACACATTCTTTAATGGTAAATTAGTAATTCTTGTGTAGTTGACCATAGTGCTTTTTTGTGCATGAAAAGTTCATGTTCAGACAATACTGTGTCAGTCATGTTTTATGTACTCATGTTTTTTTGAGGCTTTTCTCTGCAGAAAATTAAAGCTCTGTGTGATTCTGTGTTCTAAACATTGTTTAATTTGCTCTTAAAACCTTTTTTGGAAGGTGAGGAAGAGGAAATTAAGCAGTAGTTTGCCCACATAGAAGCAGTTGAGGGTTTTCATGTGCTGCGTTCTTCTTTGTGACTGTTTCCAGCTGTACTTCTTAACCATGTGTTGGTGGCAGCTGCATTGCACTATTAGACCCTGTGACAGATGGAGCTGTGTTTTTCCTCTGAAATGGTGGCACGAGTCCTGTATTGTCCACAACACATTGCAGCGTGGAATTTTCTTGGTAGCCTGGAATGTTTCTTCTCAGTAGCTGTGCACTTTGACCAGGCCTGCCTGTTTGGTGTTCTGTGTGGATTTGCCAACCAGGGACGTGCCTCTTCCCTCCAAGTTCTTTCAAGCTCTGGTACAGTGTAGGATTACAGTGCACAGGATGCTTCCTCCCATCTTAGCAGCGAGGAGTTTCTTTGAAATGTCCTCCATGGATCTGGAAGGAACTGAGGAACATGCTGTCAGGGGCAGAATTTCTGCATAGACTCCTTTGTAGTTCAGTGACATGGATGGAGAGTTTAGCATTCCTAAACATTTGAGTTTACTTTGCTTATATCTGCAAAGTAGTTTTAATTAAAAAAAGCATTCTGTCATAAATGGTCTGTCTTGGTTTGCATTACTATGAGAGAAGACGAGAAAATGCCAGAAAGAAATTACTGAGTTGTGTTCTTCATTGTTCTTGTTGTGGTGTGTTGTTTTTTTTCCCATCATGAAAGATTCTAAAATAGAGCACGTGAGCTCAAAAAGTAGGTTGTTGAACTTTTCTTTAAAGTTCAAGAGAAGGGTGACTTAGAGCTTGCCTCTTTTATTGAACAGCTACGTACAGACCTCACATTTTAAGTTGGCATAAACTTCGATATTTTTTTTTTTCCCCAGTTTATTTACTTATAAATCACAGAATTATCAGATTGGCACATTCCAAAATCGTGTTACTTAATTCAATTTCTTGAGGTCTGAGTATGTTCCTGGAATTAGGCTGGAGTAAGGAGAGTTCTGTTTCTAGACACTCTGTGTTTTAGTTTGCCCAACTTACATTTCTTTGGACTGACAACTGCGCAGAAGTCACTCAGTAACACAGGATTGTCTGGGGATGGTAGCATGGATTTTTATGTGGACTAATATTTGTTTTCCTTTGTACCAAAAATTGAAGTGGAAGGAGCACTGCATAATTAAATAATGTGACCAACATCTTATATTGCAAATTAATGCTCTCAAAAGAGAGCATTTGACTGATTTGTCAGTTTTGGGTTTGGGATGTGTGTGTTAATACACAATGCTACAGAAGGACAAGTTGCTTAGAAAATATGGAGTAGTTTAAGGATATGGCCCTGTCAGAAATGTTTATGCTAGAAAGTAAAGCGAAAGGCCTGATAAAATGTAGATTAGCTGGTAACAAAGGGGCTTTGTGTCTTTTGTAGGTCAGCAGCTGAGTGTGTTTGACAAGAACTGAAATTTAATGTCTCCTGTAGCAACCATGACACTAGTAATTTTTAAATCCACTGTACCAGTGATACTCTGGTTTTCATTAGTCTTTTCCAAGTTTATATATAACCTCTGAAGTCATCTAGCTTCTGGAGGGAGACTTAGAGATCCTTGTAATTAGGCAGAAATCATACTAAACAGGCAGAATTTTTAAAACATAAGATAGGAGTATGTTTGTGTATTTTAAAAAAGTAACAAAATCTTTGACATCTAGGAAGTGGGGAGCCTATTAAGTGGAAACACTTGAAGTTGGAGCAAATAATGTTTCTTGCAGTTCATTTTTATAGCTCAGAGTGCTGCCGTGCTCAGGCTTTGTTACCTGTTTCTGGAGTGCTCTGAGACAAATTTTATGAAGGAAATCGGAGGAATGAAAAGGAGAGTGTCTGTGTATCTGAGCATGAAATATTTAGTCTAGTTAAGACTACTGCATGAATTTAAAAGTTAAACATTACATTTTAAGTTGTTTTTGTGAAATTATATATCCTTGTGTATGATAGTTTGCTTGCTCTTTAAGCATGCTTTCAGAATTTAAATACTAGCGTGTTTCTGAGATGCTAGAATTTAACGTTACTTACATAATTCAAATAGATAAGTCTAGTGTTTCCTGTGTGTCTAATGAAGTGTAAATACATATTTTAAAATGTGGAAGGCAGTTAACTGTCAAAACCAAGCATTCTGCATGTATAAAATGTCAGAATTACTGTTCCCTGTATGATCTTAATTTAATTCCCTTGTGAGTGTGAATTTTGGTCTGCTTTCATTAGTTAGTGGCGGGGGGGGGGGGGGAAGAAAAACAAAAAGCAACAAACAAACACAAAAACTAGTGTGCAGTGTATGGGAAGGCTGGTGCTTCGTGAACAAATAGTCTTTTTGATGTATATTTTTATTATTCTTAGTAATGGTATGGGGTAATGCCTTATGTAGTACACAACATTTAAATGCTACTTAACATGGAGAGTTTTTTTCTAGTGAGTCTTTAATGATTTGCTGACCCTAGTTGTCTTCATGTTGTAAGTTGATATATTCAGCAACAGTTTTACTGTAAAGTCCTTCATAATCGTGATCTTTCCATAGATTGTGTATAAAATTATCAGTTGCTGACAGTGGTGTCAATAGTTTGATGCCTCACACACACACCCCCCCAAATACTTGTTATTATTAGATTTAGTGTCTGAACTTTGTATCCAGATTTGTTCTGATTTTGCTGGTAATTGAGTGCTCAGTACTGTCTGGTTCTCTTTGCTCTAAGCGGGGTGCTGGAATGGGAGGCGATACGTAAGTGTGGGAAGATCACTTAGGTGAATAGGCATACCACATCCACACACCTTTTTTTTTTTTTACAGAGATTCAGCTGGTGCTGTGGCGGTTTAGCAAAAAACTTTGGCGTAAAACAGACTTCCAAAGTTAAATTGCAGCACTGCTAAAATTAAAAGTAATTAAAGTTTTTTGTTGTTGTTGTGTTAATAGTGAACGTGTAGGTAAACTGAACTGTAGGCCAAACGACTATCTGTTATGTAAAAATGACAAATTTAATTTCATCCAGGTATTTCCCTAAAAAATGAAGTGGGTATGATCGGGAAGTATTAAACCTAAACTTCTCTAGCAACTGTGTTTTCCTCTGTGTCCCACAGAGAGGTATGCACTGTTTGCTTACTTTCTGTTCCTCCAGAGGAGCTGAGTTCTTCAACAGTCTTGTCTAGGCAGATGAATGTAGCCATGGAGCCCTGCAGTGCTTCCTGCAAACCTGATGAAATCCCAAAAGTAAAAGAGGCTTTATCCTGCTGCCATCTCCTCGTCCCCAAAAGTCTAGCGACAGGCTGGCAGCTGCGGCCATCAGCTGAGCTGCTGGCAGTGTCCAGTGTGCACATGAAAGAGGAGCTGGGAGGCCCTCTGCAGTGTGCAGGCTCTGGGTCATTGTGTATGAAGGATCAGCCTTTAATCTACCACTGGGTGTCTATGATTGCTTAATTTTTTTTTTTAATTGTTTGAGAGTGAGGTGTGTGTATTCCATGGGCACATCAAGATCTATGTAACCAAGACTTTCCCAGTGTTTCCTGTGCGTGGTATACTCCTTTTCTGTGTTTGTACAAGTGTTTGTATAGTACTTGTTGTCCCTAATAAAACACTTTGTATTTTGAATGGTAATTGCAAAGTATCCAAGCATGTATTTGTTTGGATCACATGTATTTTAGGTGTGCATGCCTACAGTTTTTTTTGTACCACAGTGTTCTATCATATTTCAATGCAAAAGCACACAAAGCAGACTGAAAACAACTTTTTCTTCTAGCGATTTACCAGAATTGGTCACATTTAAAATGCTATTTGATAGCCTCCTGATGGATGTCCCTCATGTTAAGTCAGTAGCAAGTTGTGAACCAGCAGCTGTGAGCACTGATCGTCACTCTGTGAGCTTTGTGGCGCAGCCAAATTTCCTCCCACTTTTTAGCTAAACTACCAAGCTATGGAATGGATATAAGAATCCGGGAGGGGGGCGCCCTGTTGTTGGTCTAGCTGGGTGGTTCAAATGTAATAAAACAATTTAGGTCACTAAAGAAGAGGGAGAGAAGTGAGTTCTATAGAGAGTTCTCAGAGACAGCAAGATATTAAGAATACATTCATAATGAGATAAAAATGGGTGTTGAAACTGGCTTTAAAATCTTACCTACTGTACCCAGTAACAAACATTAAAATGAAGACATTGATACATTCTATGTAGTTATTACAATCCTTAGTATAAGCATCTATTTTACTTCATGTGGACATTCAGATATTTCTCATTAATTCATTTTTGTATGCTATATATTTTAAATGGATAAGAGGCTGGAAAGCTCACCTATTAAATATTTGAAATAATTAAATTCATATTCTCAGAGTTAAAAGTAAACCTTAATCCAAAACTAATAAGTATATAGCTTTTTGAAAACGTTACTGTATTTTTTATGTTTTCTGTTTAAAAAAAGTGTTGTGAAACAACTGAGCTGGATAAGGCATCTTCTTGAGGAAAGTAGTATCTCATGTAGGATTTTATTCTGTCTTTTCAGTGTTCTATGGAATTAAGAGTCTAAGGTAACCAATACATTGCATGCTACAAACTTACCAAAAGTGTCTGTTGAGATCTTAGAGTAGAAGCAATAGTCTTGCCCAAGGTTAATTCATAATTTTTCTCTTTCAGGTTCATGTTGGGGAGAGGTCTAAAACGCAAGCTGAGTGATTATGAGGAGAACATGGCTGGTCTCTCGAGTGCCTTTGATTCCAGTCGAAATCTGTCATATCCGCTTAAGAGGCAGTTGGTGCTTAATATGTGCCTCACCAAGTTACAGACATACAAAATGCTGGTGGAACCAAACTTGCACCGCTCTGTCCTCATAGCCAACACAGTACGGCAAATTCAAGAGGAAATGAGACAAGAGAGTAATCAGCAGCCAGTTAATGTCTGCCCTGGCATCGCTTCCAGTTCTCACAGCTACACAGGGTTGGAGTCACCTGGGATTTCTCTTCAGTTGCCTTCAGGTATTAATCAGCAAGAGTCTAACTGTTGCGACTTGCGGTCTGTAGAAGATCCAATTGAAAACAGCCTGCTGATAGTTTCAGATGATGATATGTCGTCTGCCATTTCATCTATTCTGAAGGATTTAGACTTTGTAGAAGATATAAGCCCGCCTACTTGTCTGGTTCCTACTGGAGATGACCAGCCAAAGTTTTCAGAAAATACCGGTCTAAAACTAGAAGATGATAGACAGGATTTGAAGGGAGCTGAATGTGTGTTTGGTTCCTTTGAGATTTCAAATTCAACTAGTTACTTGAAGGATTTGGCAATAGATGACATTTTTGAAGATATTGACACTTCAATGTATGATTCAGACTTCTGTTGCCCTCCGCTTATGCCGCCCAGACCACCATCTGTTGCTACAGAAGAACCATTGAAAACCTTTCCATCCTGTAATTCTTCTTCAGCAAGCAACATTCAGATATGTAGAGCAGATCTGAGTGAGTTGGACCACATCATGGAAATTCTGGTTGGATCCTGATACTTGTTTTACCCAAAGATACTCTTTAGCTGCCACTTTTATTTGGTTTCAGGATAAAAGCCACTGGAAAAGTTGTAAAGAATTCTTTAAAACACAAACTAAAAATAATTGGTCTGTTTTGGGATTTTCTAAATAATTCCAAAACTTATAAACCAAAAAAGTGGCAGATTTTTTTTAAGAAAAATATTTATTTATCAGAACTGTGCAATCATCTTTTTCCTTCCAGGGTGTATGTGGAACAATAGGCACATACCCTTATCACCCTTCATGCCTCTTTCAATAAACTTTTTTATGTGCAATTTTTAATTTGTCAGAAGAATTTACATGAGAAACAAATTTCATATGAGATGATCTTTTACAAAGCCTCCACTTTATTTTTAATATCAGAGTCTATGCCAGGTTGGGATACGTCAAGTTGCATAGTTGGATTGCATGGATTGCAGACACATTACTAGAGATGGGTATATTTTAAAAATGAGACACGCTTTGCTTTCCTTTGGTCAGAAAAGCAGATCAAGACACTTGTCAACAGAGTCTCTTGCATTTTCTAAAGCATTCAGAACTATTTATTTTTGTAAATTTTATAGTCTTTCTACATTTTACTACGTTATTTCATCATAGTTCAAATATAATGGACTTCTAGTTGGATGTGTTTAGCACTACCTCTGAGCTGAAACGCTTTAACTCTTTCCAGTGCTTCGTCTAAGACTGCAGATCTTTTTGTTTCCATTTTTTTTTTTTTTCTGGGGGAAAGTACTTCTAACTCATTAAGCTGATCCTTTGACAGTGACCTAGCTGATTTGTGAATCAAGGGTATTCAATGTTTAAAAACTTTTAAGTATTTACAAATGTAATTTATATGTAGATTGTGCAATTTAACATTTTTTCTGTCAGTATTATGTGCTTAGATTTTGGATAATCTTGGCATTCTTTAAAACTTACTGTGTACAGGTAGCTTTATAATCTCTTTTGGAAAACACTGTCCTTCAACCCTGCTTTCACTACAAAGTTTAAGATGATTTTTATGTGCAATATTATTTAAAAAGACACACATTAGTATACCTGGTGTTGTAGAAAGAAATGTTTCAGACTTAAAACTTCTAGCACCTTTGGCGGATACTCAAGCGAGTCAACATTTCTGTATCCTTCAAGAAACAAAGCTGAGAACACCTCTTACTACACCAGTGCTCACTGTTTGTAATACTCCTGAGATACTCATTGTTGCGTGGGGAGTCAGTGCTGGTGACGAAGGCCCGAGGTGCAGCTGTGTCCCTGGTCCCTGGGGCTCTGTGTCCCTGGGGCTTTGGCAGCACGGCGGTGAGCAGTGGTTGCTGCCACGGAAAGGGGTGCGTTCCTGGGGTAGGTGTGCGTGTAAGTACACACAAGCACGCTCCTTAACTGAGGAGGAGATTTGCAGTGAGAACTATTTTTCCCTGAGACAGTTCAGATTACTGTGTTTCAGCTTGAACCGAGGTCTGTATTGATCCTTGCTATTGTCTTCTGAACTACACACTTGCACATTAGGTTTTGTGGAGGTTTTTTTAATTATTTTTTAATTATAAAACTTTTACTTTGTTCCTGAAAGCTGCAGCACCTGTCTTGTAAGAAATTTGCAGTTGTAAAAGCTTTGCTTTGGTTTGTTGGGTTTTTTTGGTTGTTTTTTTGTTGTTGTTCTGCTGAGACTTTTCATGAATGGAGCATTGGCAGAGGAAAAAAATAATGTTGCCTGTGTGTTGCATCTCACAGAAGTTGAAATCCTGGCCCTATTGAAGGGGCCAGGGTGTCACCTACTATTTCTAGTCTTAACTGATGCTGTGGCACATCTACCTTGTGCAAAGGTCTCCATTTTTTACTGTGACTATTTTGGTTAACAGCTGCCGATACAATTTGGTATCCCAAACCAATGGAGAACCAGTTCAGGTCACGTCCTCACAGCCATCTGGGTTGTTTAGCAACCGAAGGGTATAAATGTATTTATATGCATATAATGTATTGATTCTAATATAAAACTTCTGATCTAAAGTATTTTGAATTGCTGGATAAAGGGATTTGTTTGAAGAGTGTATAAATAGTTCTTGAAGAGGTACAGCTTCGGAATGTACACAGATTGTGCATTGTGTATAGACTACTCTGGCTTTTCCTCAGCCTCTACTTTTGTATTAAAGATATGACTGAATAAATCCTTGAAATATTAAGGGCCTTCTGCACTGTGATGAAGCAGAGTTGTGGTTAAAAATGTCTTTAAATTCAGTGATGAGGAATAAAACTAAAAAATACATCTAATTTCCTTTTGCATTTGAAAATACGTAATGTTACTATGCAGTAAAGATATTTTGGTATGAAAATTGTATCATGTAGCAAATAGTGAACACTTAATAAATCCACTTACCTTGCAGCCCGTACAGAAACATTAAAGATGACAACTTGCTTTTCAGCATTTACATGCTGAAGATTTTTGTATACTTCAGAAAAAGATTAAATTGTTGGTAGATGTTTTATCAACAATTCAAAACGCAATTTTTGTTCAAGAGCCTGCTATGCAGCTCTGTTTGGTTGCTTGCATCACAGTGCCAAGACCATAAGCTGGTATGTAATGCAGTTTGGTTATGTATGGAATTATGTGCAAAGGGAAGATTAATTTTAAATATGCACAAACTAATTTTAAAATCCTTCCATGTAAAATGAAGTTAGAGGCTAGTTGTGGACCTATTTATTGTATGTTTGGAAATAAAAGCCACAGTTTTGCAGTTTAACCATTTCTATTTTGAACCCTTCAGTATCTGTTTTAAAAACAAAAACCATGATACCGTGCCACCCTTCCTTTGGTCTTTTACTCACAAAGATCTAAGTGTTCCTTAGGTGCTTGCTTTTATACCTTTTTTCTTTTCTTCCTTTCTCCCTGGCAATACTAAATACCTTACGTGGCTTTGTATCCCCTTTGTGCGTCCTGTCCCCACAAAACAAGGGTTGGCCCATGGAGCCATCGTGGGCGGATTCCTGTTGTGACCGGGTGATGTGTCACTTATAGCACTTGGCTGTCCTCTGGTTTTTTGTCTCGCCTGCCCTGTGTGGTCTTCCCAGCCCGTGCAGTTCCTGGTGTTGCTTCAGGGGTTGCCAGGCTTGAAAGCAAGAGTCAGACACAAGTGTCCTTGATGCACACGCTGTTGGCACTTGTATGCTTGTCAGTCTGGGACAAAAACACTGCTGCTCGGTGCTAGTGCAAAGTTGTTTGCTGATCTGTGCTAAAACAAATTACACCAGCGACTTCAGGTTCAAAGGTTTCCAGTCCTCTTCCAGTTGTGGACCTCTAAAATGACATCCTGACTCTTCTGCAATGAGCTTCCTTTTATTGATAAAGCTGCATAAGCTGCTACTTGCAGATGAGGAATTCTTCCTGCCTTTTGTCTTGGGGCCTGCTGACCCCAGCTGGAAAAGCAAAGGCCTAGAAGTAACTTCTTTGCAGGAACCTGTTCTTGGCTGCGAGGTGGTCGCTGTCGTGACATTAGCCCTGTGGCCACGTTACTGGAGCAGGACACTGCACGGATGGGGCTTAGGGTTCAGCAACACAAAACGCTGCATGTGAGGAGGGCAGGTCTTTTAAGAAAATGTTTTTAAAGTATTGCTTCCAGGTCCTGTTGAGATTCTTTAAAGGTGGCGTAGGGTTTCACATATATATTTTCATCAATTTTAGCCACACTGAAAGAAAGATCTGAAGTTAAAAGGGTGCTGCGCATCTCAGCGCAATGCTGGTGTAAAACAGGGCTAGGTGAGGAGGTATAGGAGCTGCTCCAAGTGCTCTGTTGAGCTCAGTATTCTGTATTCTGGCAGTGAGACTTAAAAAGACAAACTTTCCTGCTCAAGCAAAGTAAAATACACAAAAGTAATTAACCTTTCCATAAGTTCCGTGAAGATGGTGAGTTATAACCGGTTGTAAAACTAATTTTGAGCTATTTCAGCCAATATTCCAAGTGAAGAGTTAAGATGCAGAGGTGTGGCTATAAAAAATATGTGTTATTAAGCAGCTGTTCAGAGGGAAGCTGGAAGATTGGGGGGATTTAAGTATTTGCCCAGCATTCACAGGCATCTTGCCTTGATTGCAACAATTTTTTTTTTTGTCTTTTTCAACATCATTCCATACATTTTTTTTTCCCCCATTAGGACCCGTTTATCCCAGCAGAGCGCTGGGCTGGGCTGGCTGTGCTTAGCACCCAGGCTAGGCTGTGGGATGATTCCCGGGCTTTTTGTCCATATTTCAGTAGAATAAAGAGAGAACTTGTGTTCGATGTGCCTGAAGCAAGCCCGCTGCATCTGCTGGCTGGGCTGCTCGGGTTTGCTTTCTTGGAATCATCCAGAGTGGATCTGGCAAGTTAAACTTGGATTCAGGGACAAGTTTGGGATTTAACAATTAATTTGAACACAGCTCATTTTTAGCCAAATTCCCTCTGCCATCTCAACTGGAGGACTTTTGCAATGGATCCTCAAAATTAAAAAGAGCAGAGTGCTTTTCAATCCTGTAATGACCCTGCACTTTGAAAAATTCAAACTTTTAAGCTGTTGCAAGATTTTGTTTGTGTTTTGCTCTAAGTCTTCAGCATATGTCCAACCAATGGTGGACTTATGGTATACTTAGAAATCATCTTAGATTCTGGAATGCCCCTTTTTTGGGGGGTGGGGTTTTTTTGTTGTTGCTGTTAATCATTTGGACTTTTAAAAATAAGGCTATGACTACAAGCAATATGCTGTTTCTAAAACAAAACTTCCCCAAACTTTGCCACCTACTCTGCTAAATTTAAGGGCTGTATGTTGAAATAAGTTCCCTAAAATTTTACTTATGCCTTTGAACAGAATGTGCATTGACATTTTTTTCAGTCTTTCACAATGCACTTGTTCTTTTTTTGCAAAGCTGTTCAGAGTTTTCCTTCTACGAAGGAAACATTTCAATAATTACATTGCTGATTTGAGCTTCTAAGAACTTTGTTCTCTGGGTATATTTCCCCTCTAATCTCAGTGGAAGAAAAAGGCATTTCTGTCTAGCTCTGCTGTCTAAAACTCTTCCCTTGCTTTAGTTTTCACCTTTTCAAAATCCTAAGCAAATGTCAGAAGTCTGCGGTATTTGCTTTCTGCAAACAGGGAGTACAGTAACATGTTCAGTTCATCAAAACTTTGTCAGAGCGGAGAGCTCACAACTAAGATTAACAATTATGAAATGCACAGTTTAAAACGTGCTAAGATACAGAGTTTTCTCCCCTCCGTGCGCCGTTTTCACAGAATAACCACCGGGCAGCTCTCGGCGCGGCCGGCGCTGGGGGGCAGGAACGAGGAAATGACGAAAGGAAACGAACAGTCGGTATTTGTGCAAAACACGCCGGCCGGGTTTCCGGCACCCCTCCTTTCCCAGGGTAACGGCGAGGAGAGGCTGCTTCGTGCTACGCGGTATGTCTGAAAATGATCCGCTAAAATTCAGCCTCCCCTCTTGTCCATTAGGAGAAACGAGTGCAACTTTGCAAATACCCCCAAAATGCAGATTGTGCCCAAATTCTGATGAGGGCTGCCAGGACCCCGCAGCCTTGAGGCTGAAATGATTCTGTCATTTCAAACCTGCTAGTCTTTGAAGAGACAAACCTGTTCCTCTCAGGCCGAAGACAGCAGTAAGAGGTCTCTCCACTCCTGTGCAGCCCCTGTTTACAGGCACTAAGGGCTCAAGTGGCCAAATAACCTGAAATGTGGAGCCCATCACCTTTGGAACCCCAGTAGTTTTTTTTCCCCACTGAATCATAAAGGGTCGAAACTTCCCCCCCCGCCCCTGCCTGTATTTGAATAGGGCTGTAAAACCTGCTGGTATTGAGGGGAGGGTGATGGATTCACCCCTCCCTGGGGTAGCAGGGCAAAACATCCTTTGGTATATTCATCCGATGATGGCAAAAGCAAACTGTTGAGCTGCTTTCAAATAGCGCTTTTCCAAATGGCCCATAACCATTTACTGAGTAACCAATACGTGGTTTATCCTATCCTAACAGCGCTGAGGTACCATAAACATTACTAAATTTATAAGTTGTTATAACAACTGTAATTTCACTGCTGAACAGTTTACTAGATTAATGGTTGGAGTCTGCCAGTGCTTTATAGTATGCTTAATTCTAAGAACAAAATAGGCACATAATTAATTAATTGGCTTAGTAAGGGACTATCCAAGTTTGTTCCCTGCTTTTAACACACAAAATGTCAGTGGGGGTGCTTGGCAACTCTTTAAAATAAAAAGCCACATACAATTCTCACCTTCAGAATGGCCCAAGCAGTAAATGATTGGTAACTTGCTTAAAAGTCATTACCAACGAATAAATAAAGCTGCTGCAGTTGGAAAGGACAAACCATGGATTATATCAACGATAGCAAAGTGCATCTCCTCTGGCACTCAAGCATGCAGGAGGGTTGGCAGCACAGTTGATAGTTAATATACAATTTTTAAAAGGCAGCATTGTGCTGCCGTTCAGCTTTAACAAGCGTGGTTGTGCATGGTGGAAGCGTTTGGCAGCTGAATGAATCCAAGCAGTCCCATTAGAACCAGCTTCAGAGAGGTGATTTATTTAGAAACCAGTGTCAGAACAAAACATTTCACTGACTCTACCCATATCACCACAGCAGGCTTCACCAGACAGAAGTTAAAACAGTTTTATTTTCCCAAACCCCAATGAAAGCCACCAGACATAGAAGGTTCCTCTCATTATGTTCAGCAGGGGCAAAGTTACAGATCTCAGCTGATCCAAACTGGACCAAGAATGAGGAGCGATGGTGACAAGGCACATCCACAGCACACCTGAGGTGTGCTTACATTTTGGCAGGGAACCAGGGGTTTTGATCGAAGAGGCATTAAGGCCTGAAAGCCAGTGCTGCAGGAGAACAGTCCACCGGACCCTCTTTGAAGTGTGAGCACACCTGGATTTGCTGTTAAGAGACGGGACTCTGCAGCAAAACTTAGCACAAAATCACATTTTTGCCTTCACAACTAAATAGGATAAATACCTTCTACTAATGTGGCTTTAGGTGCCTCATATATAGTAATACGTCACTTTCCTAAAAAACCTGTGTAGTCTATAGTACCAAGCCGGTAACAAAGTGTACAATACACTGCATTCAGTCCAAAAAGAAAAAAAAAAAGTGTGTTTGGTTCAACAAACATCACTACTGAAAAATCTCATTTTTAGGTTATCTGTAGTGAAAATGTGTTTCTTCCTTGGGATTGTTATATATTGCATGTTTCCATTTGATGATGAGGTTTTCAAAAAGAGGTTACAGGTAAAAGGATGACCATGTCTGGAATCTGGTGATACAGACAGCTGAGTGAAGAAGAAAATCTAAGTTATTTTTTTTCCATTCTACAGTAAGTTAAATACTTAGCAAATTTCAATCTAAGTTTTACACAGATTTCATTTAAAAAAATAGCATAAGAAGTTAAAAAACCCTGACATAACTAGGAAGGTAAATGGAAAAGATCGCACTATATAATTTAACTTCCAAGTTAAGGCTGGCAACATATATTTCATACTGAGCTTTAATTCAAGGTAACAGACTGCAGGGCTTGTTCTTTCAGAGGCTACTCCAGAAAACAACTTGTCAATTTACCTTAACTTTGTATCATGATTCATTTTACTTTTACTCCTTCGTCTACCTTGAAGCACTTCTCTTCTGCCTAAACCCCGTCTCGATATTTTACACATTTCCAAGTACGTGTCAGCTACTGTGATCCCACCTTCATGCACTCATTTAAGAAAGCAGAACTGGATTATGAAGTAATAAACTGGCCAGTCTTTTGGGGGTTTCTTTCTGAATTTTCTCACCTAACTTCTCTTACATATGAGGTTCCCAGAACAGCATTTATACATATTCAGTGTCCAATGTAGTAAATAGAATAAAACATAGCAATGAAAGGGTGCCTCAAACTATCCATGTCCACGGCAACAAGTTGCTCAAGTCTATTCTCAGCTGAGGAAGGGAATGAGTGTTAAGAATATTCACTCAAAATACTTCATTACAAACAGAACATGACTGATTTTTTTAAAGCAATGGGAAATGACAGAACTTTCCTTCCAACTTACATCATTTTAGCAAGAAAGAAATGGAGCGTATTAAGGCCTGTTTGAGCAAAAACATAAACAAACTAACAACAAAGCCTTTCCATTTCATCCTGTTTTGTAATACAGCTTAAAAATAGTAATGTTCTCAAATCCTTGTCATTATAAAATCAATTCTGCCTGCCTCCTTAAGGAACTCCTTTCTCTCCTTGAGTGAACAAACCAAATCTGAATTATTCTGATATTTGAAATGCAAGTTTGAATGCAATTTCTTCTCTAATGTCTCCCTTGCCATATATTTTAGGAGTGAGTTACAGTCGTCATCCTCAGTGATCAATGTGTTGATTCCTCTACAGACATGCTAATTTTCCTTTGTCCTTAGAGTATCCTGATTTTATACATCACTTCTCTCCCTCAACCAATAAGTAATTTGACCGACAGTCCAGCTCGTATCATTAATAACCTTACATTTCAGCATTCCCCTTCTCTAGAGTTGTCAGACAGGTCTCAAAGAGCAAAACCCAACTCCTAGTTCAAACAATCGTATCAGGACCAAACCATCGAAATTAGGACATATGCTAGAACAGCTGGCTACAGCACAGAGGAACGTATGAAATACACTCGGAGGTTCTCTAAGTATTTGACCTACTTCAGAGCAATTCTTACCTTGGTCTGGATCAGTGTTTTGCAGTCATTAATACTGAATCCATCAAACCTGAAGTCCTCATTATCTTTAACGTTTGATTCTTCAAAAAAGTCATCCTGGCTCTCCAAAAAGTCCTAATAAAACATAATTTACATTATCTTTATGAATTTCTATCTCATCTCAAAGCATATAACCTATAGATAAGTTTCCCTCAAATAACAATAACCACTAAATTTTACTTTCTGAAGCTGTACTTTGATCTATCATTTGGCCTCATTGCATTAAAACAATTCTATGCCAAAACAAGTTCTACACACATGGATCTAATTGTGACTTACAATAAAGGAATAAAAAAGCCATTTCCAATTAAAATTAGCCTTAACATATGCCAGAGAATAGCTGAGAAATACATCTTCATCAGTACTACTAAAAGCAATACAATTTTCCAGTAACAGAAAAGAAGTAATGCCATAAGTTTAAGCTGCCAGGGCATTGATTTAATGCCAGTGTATTTATGGGCAAGAAAGGAACAGAAGGGAAATTTAACTGTGTTGGAGAAATGTCTCCCTTTCTCTCCTGTTCAGTGACAGCTCTATAAAAGTGACTTTCAAGGGCAGAATAGCTGCTATACCTTCAGCACTGTCGTTCTGTTTGTGTATAACTTGCATGAAAGGTCAAATATGCCCATAAAATGAAAATCGAACACAGAGCCTCCCCCATGCTTCAGTAATCAAATTAGCAATTGAAGCAATTATTTCTGAAAACTGCATGTGACCAATTCATCTCAACTAAACAACCAGGTTGAATACTAAACCATCCCTGTCACCTTTATCTTCTCAAAGCAAGAGATTAGACAGTGACGTTTCTTTTTGACATCTTTCAATACTGTTGGCTTGTTCCCTATTCAATTTAAAACACACTCTCCTCCCTTAAGCCTCACAAAACCAGAATAATCTCAGGAAAAGGGAAGTGGAACACGCTTTTAGTTCATATACAGTAAAAACATCCAGTAATTACTTTAACAGCCTCTCTGATTCAAATCTGATTTTCACTTAATGGAAAGATATTAGAGGCTAACAATTTTCTCATGCTCTGAGCGAAAAAGAAAACCATCTTACTACACACACATCTGAAAGCTACATCTGCATCTATACTAAAGCTGAACGTACCACCTAACACAACAGGGCGCTACATTAACGGAGACTTCAATGTAAAGACGATCAAAATTCGATTCTGAACAATTTCATTGTTACTTACATACAATGATGAGAAAATACTAGATTACCATTTTAAAAGGCTCTCTGTAAAAAAGCTTATGACTCACCCAGATCTCGTTCCTCATGCACCTGCATGTATAGCTTACAGAATATCAGATTCGTAATCAAGTGTTTGTACTGGCATACCAGCAAAATGCTGTTCAGTTACCTTTTGATTTGCATCTATTCCAAGAACACTCAAGAGGTTTTCTTGGCAATGAGATTTACTCCAGGGATGTCTTAAACTGGGGGTATTATCAAAGTCTCTAAGTGTTCTCCATATGTTTTCAGAATCAATGCTAGGAAAGAAAACACGATCTGAGGTTACAAGGAGTATAAAGTTTCCAGTAGATTTATATAACATATATTTTCACTACATATAGTTGTGTAGTAGCCTACCTTGATCTAAACAGCAACTTATCTTAAAGACTATTTCTACATTCATTCGTATTATCAACCCAATGTACTAATAAGCCATCATGACAATTAACGGAAACAGCAAGTCAACATAACCACATGTCTGGGCTGCTCAGATAAGAAGTGCATTAGAAGAATATTTCAGAGATCGTTATATGCCAACAGCTCGGATTATTCAATTGCTCCTGTGAAATGTGGGTAGAGTTCAGCCCTATTAATTCCGCACTTTGCATCTTGTGTCTCTCAAACCTTTCTCCTTCCCATCACTCGTGTGTCCCCCCTGCAGCAGCTGCTGCTCAGGTGGTCACTCACATCTGTCCTGGACACATCAGTGCTACCAAACAAGCCAAAGGCACACGCTGCTGAAACACTGACAATTAGGGAGTTCCCTCTGCACGGTACTTTGGGTTCTTACATTGCGCTCATCCCATTTAAATCCAGTTGCTTTTTGCTTAGAACAGGATGCCGTTATCATTAATCATAGTTATTCACCATGGCGTATCAGGGCTTTTGCGTCTTTAGTCGGTACTCTGCAATAATATTCCAGTCCCTTTCACATGTTTACCATATTTCTCCACGAGTTTGAGGCTGATTGTAATATCGTGCATATGCAGGGAACTTGCTGAAAGGATGCCCACATTCAATGTTTTAACTACATTTCTTGTGGTTCTTACGACATTTCCAAACTATGGCCTGACCCAGCTTTCTAGACACAAAGCCTCAGATGTATGCAAAAATAACAACAATACTGCTCAGCACCCACAGTACTGCTCAGAAGCTGCTGGTCCTTCAAAAACACGTAATGAGTCCAAAAGTGTTAAAGCTGTCTTAAGAGAAAGCTAAGTTAACGATACTAATTGTTATTAACATAACCCCAGGAAAGAAGCCAGATGCACCACAGGTTCTGGAGCACATCTGGTTAAACATGAGGAGAAGTTACCACCTGGGAAAACTGGGGAGGGAGAAAATAAAGTGAGTGGGTTGGCAGCAGAAGCAGCAGCAACGCTCCTGCCTCAGAGGATGGCGAAATAAGTCGGATGCGTTGTACAAAAAGGACAAGCGAACAGGAAGAACAGGCTGCCTGTTGGGTGTTCTGGCATTCCACAGGCTTAGTCATCAGAAGGCACACCAACAGCAGGAAAAACCCGAAGCCGGAATTTGTAATTTTGATGTACTCCCTTCCTTGTTTTCCAATGGCTAAAACACAATCCATTTCCTTTAACAACACAATACAAAATTTGTATGATCTATACGCTGAAAGAGCATAGTGATTAAAAAGATTATTAAGTTCACCTGCAAGTATCACTGACTTTAAAATTACGAAATAGTATAATTCCTGAGAAACTGTTTTGTGGGTTTGCTTTGGTTTTAAGCTGTTGATCTAAACTCATTACCAAAGTTGATTCTCTGTAAGTTCAGGAGCCCCAACATCTTCATTGTTTGTATCAAGTACTTGATCCAAGCTTCTTATGCTCTCTCTGGACTGTGATACGAAGACTTCTGGAAAGATCAACTTAAATACATCCTCATAGCTGTGGTTTTCCTAGAAAAAACAGAGTTTTATTACATACATTATACAGACCATCCCCACAGTTCATGAAGGACCTAGTCCAAACACTACAATGTTTCCAGAGATCGTGTTGTCAAACATTTTCAAAATTTGTGTAACTGTTGATGGCACAGAGGGACTAATCCCACAGTTCAGCCTTTCAAGTACTTACCTAGAATTAAAGGAGGAGAAGCAAGAGGCCAAGAGTTTCTGATGAACCTTAATCTCTCCCTTCCCAGCAGTCAAGACTCCTTCTGCTCAACTAATTCAGCCCAGGTCAAACCAGATGTATACGTCAATTCAAACACACCTAATTCAGCCAAAAGTAACATAGCTGCTAAATACTACAGTTACCAATAAATACTTGCACTGTGTAAATCTGCATAAAAGCTGGGGCCAGTATGTCCATACCCTTGCATCCACACCAAACTTTTTCCAGCCTATGTTAAATATCAGAGCCAGATTTATGTAATTTTTCCTCTTCTAGCAGTGATGAGGAGGAGGTTTGGAGGACTGAACACAGGCACATGAGTGGCCCAAACAGGCCTCCTGGAAGTAACAGTGTTATCTGAAGACTAAGAAATACATATACAAGGAAGAATGTGCATAATTTACATCCTATCCTAAAGGGACATTATCATGCCATCTGGTCCAGAAACTGTCTCTTTTTATTCCTTCGAAGAAGGAGTTGCTGCAATTTTCTAAATCAAAGCACTTCATTGACTTCAACACCCTGCAGAGGGACTGCGAACTAGGAGCAGCAATGTTGCATGAAAAGCAGAGAATGAAACCAGCCAGGGTGGGTTTTTTGCCTCACAATCAACAATTTAATCTGAAAAACATCAGTATGGATACTTCATATTTTGACAGGTTCATTTAATTGTAATTCAAAGAGCCGAAATAAACTGGGATATTTCCAGTTTCATTACATTGAAATCAGACAAGTGTGGTGAATACTAAGAGAGCATGGATTTAATCAAATGGGTGAGTGGGCAAAATCAACAGAGCTGGGAGAAGACTTCTGCACTTCTGAGTATCCTAGAAATCTAATTTCTGCCCCACGCAGCTCCTTCCTGAAGCACAGACAGGCCTTGCCTGTCCTGAAGGGCAACTGCTGGGACATTCAAAGACTCCTGAGTAAAACCCTTTGAATCTTGCCCAAAGTGTCATCATACTTTAAGTCAATTTTTAAATTATTTCAGTAGACTGAACTTACAGCCAGGATGCTATATACTATATGTTTGAGAAGCAGAATTCTGTGCAAGCACAGTTGCTAAAGCGTACATGGAGAGCCATGGTCAAGGAAAAACTTCCTAGTAGGTACGAAGCTCTACATGGGACAGGAGCTAAGGGAAAGTAAGGCAGCTGCTCTGGGCTTTTAGGGGGGCGGAAATCACAGTCACACAAGCGTCAATGGGGGGAAGTACCGGACTGCCGTGTTTATCAGATCTTCTGAGAGCCTGTGACGATTCTCCAACATGCACACAAGTCACTGGCTCACGGTTTAGCCAAGCCAGATGAAAAGCCCAACTTTCCGGAAAAACGCAAGATTTTTTTTTTATTATTGTTACCTTTATTACTGTCCACTTCAGTGGGTGTTTCTAAACAAAATCTGGGTGTATTTCTACTTGTGCTGATTATAAAAATACGAATGCACAAATTTCACGTCCATGTTTTTTGAATAAATCCTCTATATCCTATTATATCAGAATACTCTAGTGCTTAAGCAAGTGCACTAGTCCCTCTCACAGTGGCCGGTATTTAAGGAATACATGAAAATTCCTTAAAGTTATCCAATCATGTAGGCAAAGTATCCAGCTACTACAAGGAAATCAGTGATTGTTTTAATCTTAAAACACATGATTCTGCTCCAGACTGAAATTGTCCAATTAACAGAAACATTAGGTATTGAAGGTCAGACCTCAGATCTCTAGAGGTGCCCTCCAACCTATACCTGGACTTCTTTCAGTTGACTGCACAGAAGACAGAGCCCCAGCCTGGATAGTTTGTCATCTCAAACAATACAAAAGGCACAGGGATGAAGGACAAGCGACAAGTGTGTTCTACACCCAAAGAAATCTCAAACAGCTCTGCAGCTGTTTCGCTACTCTGAGACAACTTAAAACTCTAGGCAGGGTTAACTTACTCAGCTCATACTGAACATTGCCTTTAATACATGCAAAAATAAAGCGAAAGCTTCAGCAAGATTAAGATCTACCGCTTTTGGAAAGAAACCAAACAATCTGCTATATTCTATTTCAGCTCCAGTCATTACACTGTTTTTTCAACACAGGACTTCTTGTTCCGAATTTCCAGCAGTAGGAACAATTTAAATTCTCTGTTTACACATACCAGTAACAAGGTATCTTCTGATCTCGATCAGTGCTGGACAGCTTACCCCACACACTTCTTGTGCTTTCCCTAGTAACACCTCTGCACTAGGTAAAGCTTCCAGGCAAGGAAGTTTCGTGTCTCCAGAAAACCCTCTGTTCCCTATGCAGACTAAACCACAACTGACTACAAGCAGTAAGCTATTACTGCTACTGATCAACTCTGTGGAGGTCTTAGTCAATTGCTCTTCCCCCCCCCCCCCCGCAAATGTTTTTGTCTAGGACAAAAGCAGTAAGAATGAGGGTGTTTTGTATTCGTACATTCTTGTTTTCCTATTGTTGCTTTGCTTCACTCTGTGAATGCGTTTTTGGTGTTTGGTAAACACTGAAATGTATTAATTGCAAAATGTAACCCCCAAACAGAACCAGTTTTGAGTTGTTAAGGAAACATTATATAACTTATTACTTATTTAAATTATTAGTTCTAACATATCATGAGACAATGTAACATCCTATGCTAGAAAATAAATTATATCTAATTATTTCTATTCATTTATTTGCATCGTTAACTTCTACCCACAATCAATCTAAATTCCAGAAAAACTGTTGGATTATTCAGACAGTACACTACATAAAAAAAAGTTATTGTTATTGTCAACTTATAACTCAGTTTCACGTTGGTTTATTTCAATAAGCTTGCAGGCAAGTCATAGAATTTTTGTCCCCCCTTTTTTTGCTACCCACCTTCGCAATTTTTTGTTTCCTACGCTCATTCTTGTCTAGCTTTTCAACTGCCTGTGCTTCAGGGCAAAGTTCACCATTTCTACGTGCTTACTGAATTCTAGTGTCTAGAAGCAAAGGACCACATTAACATTCTTTAAAGCTCTCCAGCAGGATAACTTAAGTATTTGTTAAACACTGTAAAAAAGTCACTTCTGTTCCACTTGAGTTAGCTGCAAAGTAGCCTGACGTTTCTCTCCCTGTACAGCCTTATCCTCTACAGGCACGACATTCAGATACAAATCTTGAGCTGTAGGAAGCAGTAACACAAACATGTTTGGTCTTTGGTTTACTATTGACACGTACCTCATTGCGAGAGCTCGAGACCACCTGTGTCCCACCACGTAGAGACAGCTCGGGATGAAAGTGTCCAGCAGAAGCACTGCAACATCCACGGCTCAAGTCCCTGTCGCCTCCAGAAGCTTTTGTTGACTTCCCCAAAACGTCAAGATTGTGACCGAATCTCTCTGATTCGTCTAAGGACTCCCTGAAGCCTTCAAAATCACCCCAGGAACCACTGGGTTCTGAGGTACCATAATTGCTCTCAGAAAAGCCCTCACGACTTCTCCCTTTGCTGTTTACTACAGGGAGGCTTTGCTGTATTACTTCAAGATTAGTAATTTCTTCATTACTTGTCCTCTCATTCAAGTTACAGTCACTTCCGTCAAGAGACATACTGCCCACTTCAACTGTTAGGTCTTTTAGAGACATCCAGTGAGATGTTTCTGTATTAGCAAGATTTTCTACTGGTGACGGGTTCTGCATCTTTAAGAAAAAATTATTTGTTGAAATCTGTACTGCAAAAAAGGCTAATGAAGTTCAGTTGCATTAGAAAACTGAATCTTTCCAAAAAAGAATCAAATTAATCATTTCACCTCAAATAATAACTCTGCTAAATAAAAACAGGATGACCTTCAGTGTCTCCTCCAGTAATCAGCATGTGCATGTTATTCAGTCTCACTCTCTATGTAGGATATTAGTCTGCAAAGAAAGAATTGTAAATAAATACTTCTGTGATAAGGGCTGTGTAGGAATAAAGAAAGATAGCTGATAAGGCAGGAGAAAGAATGCTCAGGCTAAAATAAACACATTCCAGTATTATACAACTGCAAATCGCTGCAGGGAAAATTATTTAAAATTTACACATAACTATCTGCCCACATCACAAGAACGCCATTAAATCAGTGAACAATACTCAGAAAATATTTAGCAGGAGTTTTTGGGTATTAATTGAGTACTGAGTGTACACGACACAAGTCTAAATAATTATAAACAATATCCAACACGTTATATATTTTCTATAACTATGTATTTCATCCATCTCGCATATGCTCAAACACCACTTTTGTTGTGTGGGGGGGCTTTCCCTGTCCGAAAGATTCCTGAAGCGGTGAGTGTGACTTGCAGCAACACAGGAACCGGCCGTTTAATACTGTGAAAAATACAGTGCTTCCAATTGGTTAAGCAATTAAGGCAGATTTAGTAAATTCAGTCTGGCATCTGTAAATTATACGGGCAATATTGCATTTATCACTTTAGATTAATCACATCTCGTCAAGATGCAAGCTGTCTGTTTCGGGGAGCGGGTTAGGAGCTACAAGTAAAACCACTTCTGAAAAGACCGGCCGCTACCAGGCGGGCTGTGCTCAACAAACTGAACCCATCTCGGGTTGCGTTCCCCAGGGTCACCTCGCAGGTGGCACAGGACGGGCGAGTGGGCTCAGGATGGTTCACCTCAGCCCGGAGGGGCCAACGGGGCACGGCGGGGCTGCTGCCGCCGAACCCTCCCCCGGGACCCCCCTCCCCGGGCGGGGCAGGACAGGGGAAGCCCCGACGGGCGAGAGCGCGTCCCCGACCCGCAGCCGCCAGCGCTTCACCCGGGGGAAGCGGCTCCTCCACCCGCCCTTCCCACCGCCGAGCCCCGCGGTGACCGGCACCGGCACCTGCCCGCCCAGGGAAGGAGGAGGAGGCAGGCGGGGGGCCGCCCCGNGGGGCGGGGCCGCGGGGGTGCCCGCTGTGCGGGACGGGGCGGCGGGGGCAGAGCGGAGCCCCCGGAGCCGCTGAACCGGGGCGCTGCCCCGCGGCGGGAGGGAGAGGATCCGCAGTGCCCGGGCCTGCCCGGTGCCCCCGGCCGCCCGGGGGAGCAGCAGCCCTTAGGATCACAGAATCGTTTTAGTTGGAAGAGACCCTCAGGATCATCGAGTCCAACCATAACCTGACTCCAGCACCAAACCATGTCCCTAAGAAACCTCGTCTACACAACTTCTAAACACCTCCAGGGATGGTGACTCCACCACTGCCCTGGGCAGCCTGTTCCAACGCTTCACAACCCTTTCCATGAAGAATTTTTCCTAATATCCAATTTAAACCTTCCCCAGCACAACTTGTGGCCGTTTTTTCTTGTCCTGTCACTTGCTACTTGTGAGAAGAGACCAACCCCCTCCATGCTACAACCTCCTTTCAGGCAGTTGTAGACAGCGATAAGGTCTCCCCTCAGCCTCCTTTTCTCCAGGCTGAACAGCCCCAGTTGCCTCAACTGCTCCTCATCACACTTGTTCTCCAGACCCTTCACCAGCCTCATCACCCTCCTCTGCACTCTCTCCAGCACCTCAATGTCTTTCCTGTAGTGAGGAGTCCAAAACTGAGCACAGTACTCAAGGTGGGGCCTCACCGGTGCCAAGTACAGCGGGACGATCCCCAAGTCAGGTGGTGTCCCGGAGTACATCCCCATTCTCTCCCATTTATCTGTTTTGACAAATACTCCCCCAGTTCTCCAACCTTGCACCTGCACCTCTTTCATTGCAATTGGCTTCACCTTCACCTCCCTCAGGTTAAAACCATCCCACTGTTTTAGATCCAAAAGCCAACTCCTGCTCCCCAGAAAGAGATTGATTCTAAAATCAATCAAAAGAAAAGTATTCCCATTTTGCCAGCTTCTTTCTGTGAGCTGGCAGACTAAGGACTTACAGTTTTATGGTGGTGGTGGCGGTGGTGGTTCGTGTTTGGTTTGAGAATAACTAAAATCCTCACATCATTACAAATTTCCGGGACATGGCCTTAAAAAGAGTAACAATCAATCCACCCAGTAGTATAATTTCATGATAAAATGGTAGGAATGGGCCAGCGACAGCCTCTCAAGATCTCCTCTTCCTCTCCCCTTCTTTTTGCCCCATGAGGGGGCTGAGGCTGGGACTGGATCCTCCCATTGTAGGAGGTAAAGGCAGAAGCTGTGGGTCCGTCCGCTGTGACAGGTCACCCTGCAGCCTGAGGTGACCACGTCTTCTCGCCCACCTCCTGAGGAGCAGGGGCAGCTGGAGGTGGCCGAGGCTGGCTGCTCCCACAGCTGGCTGGCAGAGGGGAGGACACAAAGGAAATTCCTCAGTCTTCCCCTCCTCAGGTCTGGGTTTCACATCTGGGCGGTCCCAAGCAACAGGGGACAGTTGTAAAAGCGCGGAAAAAGGTTTTTCTGGAGCAAGTCCCAAGGTAAAAAGCATTTTCTAGGCATTACACTACATGCTTTCCAGCCTAGGCACAGATACGTGCACTCCCACACATCCGACTCTCATTCCACGTTCTGGTGCTTTATCTGAGGGTGAGAGGCTGAATTTGGGAGCAATGCCCAGATGCAGAGCCAGAGAAACTTTATCAGCAGGTCGCTGAAAGATTTTCTAAATTTGTTTTCTTTCTGCTTTGGAGCAGTTCCTTACCCTCCGTGGCCATCCCGTGGCACGCTGCAGCTGAAAATATCCAGCCAGCCCAGCGAGACTGACTTAGCCCAAAGTGTCTGACACTTGTTGCGATAGCGTCACCGTCCCACGTTGCAGTAAGTTTGTACGGTGGGGACCTTTGGGCTTGCAACTCTCTCTTCGGTTTTGAAGGTAGCTGAGCATTTTTTCAGCTACCGAGATTGTTTTGCACAGCTTTATGTTTTCACCTGTGTCTTCCCAAGGGAAAAAGCTACAAACAGACCACACAGAGGCTGAGATGCTCCTGTTTGTACCACATTTTGCATCCAGAGGGGAAGGGGTGTGTGGGTTTTCCAAACCCGCCTCTGCTCTGCCAAGTGTGTTTGCAGCAGTGGAGCAATGGGAGAGCTGGTGAGTGTCAGAAGCTGCCGCCGACCCTAGAGACCTCAGTGTAGGAACAGAAGAAACTGTGGTGCCTTCTTCCCTGAGTAACATCAGTAACTTTATTGAGGACTTGCCACATTACCTCATAACCCACCTTGGGAAAACCAGTCGCTAACCCTGAGGCCCTGCAGAGGAAGCAATCAGCTGCATCATCAGCTGGATGTACCTACTGCTGCCTCCCCTCTCAGGCAAACACAGCTGAAAACCCACAGAATCACCCCAAAACCAACCTGCACTGCTGTGTATTGGGCAGGAGTTCTGGTCAGGAGGAGCCAGCTGCCCTGCAAAGTGGATTTCACCTGCTCTCGTCTGAATTCACTTCTCTTGGCTCAGCCCAGCTGCTGATGAGATCTTTAATTTGTGTTTTAAATGACACTCTCTCATAGACTGACTGGTTTAAGTTAAAAGCATTATCACAGCCGGATTAATAGTTTTCCACTCTGAAGTGCAGGGTATTTAATAAAAGATAGACCCAATTTCAAAGAGAAGTGGTTTCAAATGGTGTGCAAAATTAATATTTTCTGTTTGGGAACTAAGTCTTAGGATTTTGTCTGACATATATCAGGCCTTGGGTTTTACTGCATTAAATCAACAAATTTTTTTTTGAACAATCACTTTTTTTTTTTTAATGAACCCAATCTTTATTTGAAAGGCAAATATGCCAAAAGCTTTGAATGTGGACCATAAGCTTATATTTAGACACTTAAATGTATGCAGCTACTAGAGCAGAACCTCACTACTCAAAAATTAACCAAGGCAAGCAGCTGAATTGACTAAACACCGATCTTCAGCTGCTCTTACTTCTCCTGCCACCATTCCTACTGGAAAATTACTTGAGTTTAATACACATACTGTAGAATTATTCTTTTTTTCATTTGTCCTTTGAAAAATACCAATTTGCAATGAAAAACTCAACAGAATAGCTGAAAAGTGTTTATTTTCAGAGCAAATTGACACCACAGTGCTGTAATATGAATTTTTATTTGTTTGTGAAAGATCTGGTCCTGAATTATCGAACTGTGTGGTTCCCCTGTAAATGACTAGGGTGGTATGGATGACTCTTTTCTTCATTCATTTTCTTTCTTGGACAAAAATATAAACAAGCAGTGTGTATGCAGAAATTTCAGGGTTTGGTTTTGTTTTGGTTTTAATTGAAGCATTCAACAAAATTAACTTGCTATCTAAATGACTGAAATATTTTCTTTAATTCATATTGAATATTTGGATGTCTTTTCTTTTTAAGGAAGTACAATTTACATTCAGCTAAACCAGCTTAAAATTACATTTGGAAAGTAAGAGTGAACAGGTCTTCAGAAGCTAATAAAGAGTTTTGATTACTGAAATCGACTTTTCATTAAGTGACCTGCCTTTTCATTAGGGGGTTAAATTTTTTTTCTCACCGTAAGTAGCCAGGTTTTAGAAGCATAGGACATCAGCAGTTCTTTCATTTAAATAGTAACAAGTGCTCAGCTTTTTGAAAACCATTGCAGATATCAGGTCTAAAAACTGATTTAATTGGCTAGCTGTGGCTTAAATTTAAAAATGTGGTTGGTTATTCTGTGAAACGGCGAGTTTTACTGTACCTTCCAGCCTTGCTTTGCTGTTGGTTGTGGGTGTTTCAAGCTGACAGTAAAATCCTCCGGCTTTTTCCTGAGTTAGAGATGAGAACAGCAGCACTTCGGGTCAGATTTCACCTGTTCCCAGAGCACGACGGGTGCAGATTCCCTGGACCCTCTGTGAAATACGGCTCTGTGTGCTGACACGGTGGGATGGGAGCATCCCTGGGTCCCCTGCAGCAGTGAGCGGTGCCTGAGCTCGAAGATGAACCAGGATCTTTCCAACAGCAGATGGCAGCTCTCCCTTGTCTCTCTTGAACGCTCGGTGCTATTTGTCCTCTTGAGCAGGGGAAGGAATTCATCCCCTCCACACGCTGCATTAAAAAGGTATTAACCACCTGTTTTATGTGCTTGCCACAGAAAAGCCGATGCCCAGGACCTCGGCATTGATGGGCTGGTGGTGTAGAAAGACCTACCCATAGAAAAGGCAGCGTCCTTTGCCAGGAGAACTAAGGTATACTTTAGGTCCCCCTCAGGCTCTCAGGTGTGGAAGATAAGGGAGTCGTGATCTGTCTTTCAAAAAAAGCTAGATGTGCAAGAGACATACCTGCCCTGGGTGCCGTGGCTGTCCTTAGTGCTTTTGTCTAGCCCAGGAGTGTGGTTTTGAAGCAAAGCTCGCATTTGCTTCTCTGGCCAGTCTGGTTCTCAGAGTGATTTTTGGGGAGCAAAAACTAGGTGTCTTCTGGGGAAAGGCAGTGAAATGCCATCCCACTCTGGCACTTCATGGAAACATCGTCTTCTAAATCCATATGAGGGCAGCTCTACTTTAAGACACTCCAGCATGTTACGTAGCACATGTGCCAAAAGAAGACTCCCAAACCATTCAGAGCTCCCAGAAGATCCTGAAGTGGTTCTTGTGCTATATATAAAGGGCCAAGTGCCATAGACACCTTCCTGTTTGCCAGCATCTCCCAGCCTTCAACTCTTTGCCACCACTCCATCACCCACTGACACTTCCGGTTTGAAATCCTTTCCTGTCTTCATCTGCTTTCCCTTCTGTTGTCAGTCCCACTCTCTGAACCTCTAATTTCTTTTATCAGGTCTTTTTCTTACTGTTCATTTGCTAACTCTTCTGCCTTTTACCTCCTCAAAACCCAGAGAGCTGAGACTTGGGCCCCTCATGTAAGTGACTGTGCTTGTTATTCCATGAGAGAGAAATGACAGGGACGAAGGTTTCCTGGGTAGCGAAATAATTTGGTGGCAGAGGCAGGAGGCTGATAACCTCATGACTGCTCTTGGTATCAGAGCACTGGCAAGCATCAGTCCACGGATTTCGGGAGAATCGAGCTGATCCTCTTGAAGTCCCATCACACTCACTGAGAACATGGCAGGCCTGCACCTGCCGTCTGAGCACAACGTGGCAGCAGCTGCCCCTTTGGTCTCTGTCACCGTGGTGGAGAACCTGGAGAAACAACAATGCTTTGATATGGCTCTCGGGTTCCTGTTCTTGGATCCCACAGAAGATCCTTTGGAGGTCATACTGTAAGACACCTTTTTAACCTCTTCCTCCCTACTGCTGGCATCAGCACCCGGTATGCATTCTCCTGTTCCCAACACAATAAGTGTACTGCTTTTCTACACATGTTGCTTGTCAGGAGGGACAAAAAGCTTCTGATGGAATTACAGCTTTGGGCTCAGATCTGCAGGGAAGTGATAAATATCACCAGACTGCCCAGGAGAGCTGGCACCCTCTGAAAGTGATTTGCCTGTGAGATGGAGGAGAAATCATCCACACAGCAGCTACATGAAACTATCAGCAACAATCAGAAACTGCCTGCCCAGTCCTGACCCCGTATGGATGACTTTGCCTCATAGCCATGCAACAAACATTGTCATGTGTGTGGATAACAAATACGGTAAATCGGCTCCTTCCTGCACTCAGCAGGGCTGATAGCTGTTCAGACACCAGACTGGCTGCTCAGAAACAACGGCTCTGGAGAGGTGACATGGTCCCACAACAGCATCTCCCTCCAGAGCCACCAAGCTGCTCTCCGAACACCCGTGCTGCAGGCAGGTCTGCAGCAGCAACCAGAGGAGGGAGTCCTCACCTTCCAGGGACTGTTGTGCCAGTCCTGTCTCCTGAGAGACAGTCTTATTGCATCAAAATGTTTGCTACTCTGGGCATAGCCACCAGCCTTCTAAAGGTCTCGCTTGTCGTGATCCACCCAGCTAAGGGAAGAAACCTCAAGGCAGACAGTTACCATGTCTTGAGCTCTGAAACCTCCGACTCCTGCTTTTCTTACTGCTGTTTTCTTCTTCTGCTTAAATCTCTCCTTGCACTGAGCGTAGCCAAAACAGAAAAAGTAGGAGTATGTCTTCTCCTTACGGTGCATCTTCTGAAAACAGGTGGAAGTGGGTCCCACACTCCCTGGACCTGCTAGAGCTTGTAGAAGGATGCTGCATTTCCCACATCTTCCAAAAGGTGCTTGTTTAAATGTCTGGCAGTAACGTGTGGTACCACAGTTGAATTGTAATCGGTGCTTCAAGTCACCTACCTATACCTGCTCCTTGCTCTATTACGATTTCCCACTGAGCTCCTGTTCTGCATTGCTTTTTCTGCCAATCATTCAAAATTGTCATATACATGTACTGAGTACAGGTCCAACAGCCTCTGCTGCCCACATGGGTTTTCCAGGTACACAGATGTTATTTACTGAAAGCGTGCCTTGTAATTTTTGCCAGTCCCCTGCGCGCACTGTAAACGGAGTCATGATCACTGCAGTTTGCAGCTCTCTAATCCTCTGTTTTAATGCCTGATTAGGTCCCAAATCCATTATTGTTAGTGAGATGTGGGTGTGGGGAGGGTAGGAGGATTTCATCCTCTTGGCTGAGAGTTAAGCTGCTAGAGGTACACGCGGCTGGTGCTGTACCAGTGGATTAATTAGCTTGCCTGGAAATTTCATTGGTGCTGTTCAGTGGGGTTGTTGAAAGGTCAGACACTCCATTAGAAGTGTTGTGCTTTAATTCTAAGTCATAGCACTTGACACTCAACAAACCTCTAGGAAAAAAAATAATCAAACAGAGCATTAGCATTAAGATATTTTTAAAAACTTGAGTCCCCATTTCAAGCAGCATTTAAAAGATTTGAAATTCAAAATATCGAATCGTAATAATTAGCATCTTTGTAGCTCTTTAACTACAAAAATCTTGCTTCTCCATTCTCCAAGTGAGCTTCGTGAAGGCTCCAAGGTAGGTGGAGTAGTGGTCACCATTGTACTTTGCACAGGGGAAAACAGAATTAAAGATAGATTAAGCTGTCTGACCCCAAAAGAAGATACCAAGTGCCTGGTGGATGTCTCTGTGTTCCAAATTCTGTGAAATGAAATTAATCATCAGTAAAGATGTCATTTTATTGCTTAAAGTGTAGCACTGCAGTATGAATGAAAAATACATGCCACCCTTGCAAGAAAATAAAAACATGGAATTAAATGGCAAAAAGGCAGAATTTACGTGCGTTTTGCATGTACGTATGAGGCAGCCACCTGCCTTTCCTGCTGCATGGTGCCACCACTCCGGTAAAGCAGTGTGACTGCGGTGCAGACAACAGGCAAGAGGTTTGGCTACTGAACAAAATAGGTGACAATTTCTGAAGCTGAGTTAACTGCCAGCTGGCCTCTCAAACCCCTGCGGTGCCCGCTCTCACCCCTGGGAGCTGCTAACACGCTCTCTGGGACCTCTCGCTCAGCTTTGAGGTCGGACACGTGTGTCTGATCACCGGGTGAGCCGAGAATGTGTACCCAAGGGGTCACGGCAGCGTGGGGACAGAGAGCAGCGCAGGGGACAGGTGACAGCACAAGGGACAGATGGACAGCAGCGCAGGGGACAGACGGCAGCTGGTGGAGCCGCAGCAGCTGTGTGGCTGGAGGGGCAGCAGGAACACGCTCTTCTCTCCCACCTTCACTGCAAACATCCTTTATGTGCACTCAGCTTGTCTTTCCCCCCCATCACAGCTAAAAATACGTGTGCACCACACTCCCTCGAGTGTTTTAGAAGTGTGCACACAGCATACAGGCTGTTCAACCCCCTCCTCGAGCCATGTTTCCAGATGCTCTTTGCAGCACGCAGTTAGTAAGAAGGCAGGCTTGAACCTCATTTTGTCCATGCTGTCAGTGGTAAACTCAATACAGCTACATAGATCACAACACAGCCACTTTTGTAATGAGAAAACTGGTTAAATCCACAAGGTTAGAGGTAAGAGTCAGGAGCTGGGTGAGGAAAGGAGGCAGCTCTCCAGCTCCATGTGCAGCACCATCAGGGTAAGGCTGGACAGTTTATAGCCAAGATCAAAAGAGGGCAGGCGAGAGTGCACAACCAATTCCTCCTCTGCTAACGATGCTATCACAGCTAAAGCTGGAAGAGGGCAGCATGTGTTTTATTTAACGGTTTATATTGCTCCATTGCGTAGGTCACATTTCTGAGAGCAAGACAAATCAGCTGGAAAAAGCAGGAAACGTCCGCTGAGGCAGCTGGGTCTGGCCTGGAAATGCAGAGTTTGGATGTAGAACCAAATTCTCCCCACATGCATTTTAACATTTAGATTGTATGAATTTCTATTTCTGGTAAAAACAAACACACAGCCACCAAAACAAACAAACAAAAAAGAAACAGAACAGAACAAAACACACACACACAAAAGCAACAGAAAAGGCTTAGCACACATCTACTAGCAGCTGTCCTAGGCTTCTTTTGCTATTGTAAATGAGGTTAGCAGGACTCTGCAAAATATTATCATAAGGCTGCAATTAGCAATGAGAATTATGCCACACACATTACATTAAAGGAAGCAGTTGCAGTAGAAGGCTGCTCGATTCAGACAACATCAAAGCATGCAGTTCGTGTAAATTAATAATGCAGCAAAATATGAATGTTAGATGCACAGTCACACCAATAGTCGGTGGGTTTTTCTAAAATAAAGCTCTTGTTCAGAAGTTTGGTCACACTTTATCTTAATTTTCCGGTTTTGAATATTTTATAAAAGGGCACTAATTTATTATTAGCTTGAATACAGACATGATTTATACGGATTTGAACGTGTCAGGGAAAAACATGAGTTATTTGGATATGAAGATATCAAGAAAAGTCATTTTGTTAACTAAAACCCTCTTTAAAAGTAATTTTACTGAGATATTAAATTTTATAAAATACTTAAACATATGCTTGCCTGTCTGTCTGTTCACCAGTTGCTCACTACTTATAAGCTATCAATGCTTTAGATGCTGTTTAGGAGTAGAACCTTGCAGAATAAGGTGACTTGAAAACTTCAGATTTTTGAGTCTATAGCTAACAGCTGGTGTTATTCTCCTTACTGCCAGTGAGATCAGATCATTAGCTGTAAGTGGAAAAAAGACTGGATACTCTCTTTTGAAATAATAACACCAAGGTTTCTATACTTAAATCAATTGATATGGAAAAGCTGGATGGCAAAAATATTCTGAATAGAGAGAGGACTGAACTGAATATAGTGGGGTAGCTTTAGTAATTAGATCTTTGGCTTGTTTAAATTTTAATGTATTCGTGTTGAATTTATATACAGCATCTTTCGACATAGAAATACTGGGCTAAATTTAGTTCCAGTTAATGCAAGCTCCAGTAAGTAAGTAAGGGCCATTTGACATCTTCATGAAGGGCTATAACAGCATAAAGCAACTTCTGATAGAGAATTGCAGGTGAAGACTCAGAAGGCAATGACATCAGATGGCAAGTGGATGCAGACAGCACATCTGGATCAGCACATCATGGCAGCGTTTGCTGCAAGGGCTCCTTCAAGCTGCTGTTTTCCAGGCAGAAGCCTCATGGAGAACAGCGATGGGATTTTCACAGACCCCCAGCTGAGGCTGCTGGTGTGTTGGTGTGTGTGTCACCATGTCCTGTTTTCCATCCTCCCGCAAGGGGGCAAATGATGTCTCAGAATTCTCACTGCAAGACTGCTGAGCACTTGAAAGGCTGTTAGTGGATCAGCAAAGCGAAGCTTTAAATATAGGAAAAAGTAGCTGAGGTGCTTCCACAGGTCGAAAGTGATCTTCAGACATAATGTTGGGAAGGAAACGTCAGCTTAGCCAGAGAACCATTGCTGTGGGAGCTCTCTGTCCGGTGGTGCCTGCAGCTGAGCCACTGCTGTGCTCCAGCAGCTCTTGGCTGTGCTGGGGCTTTGCTGTGAAGGCTTCGTGCCATGGCCATGGAAGCAGGTGGCAAGGCTGACTGCTGCTCCTCTTGCAGCAGGGACAGGGAACAGGCCGTCCTGACACCTGACTCCACATCCAAATGGTTGGTTGGGCTCCTGCTGTCCACCCTGCATGTCTCTGGGTTATTTGCTGGTGAAGATAATGTTCATGTTGCCTGCTCTTGGTAGTGGCCAGGTGTGACGAGAAGTGCAGGCTCGGATCTGTTTTCAGCTGGCAGTGCAGGTGAGACAGACTAACCCTCTTGTCCTGTAAAGCCATGTGCCAAAGTTTGCCAGTCTTATATCACCAGCATCCAAAGAGCCGAGGGAACTCCAGCAGCTGTTGGTAGTGGGGGGCCTGGTTATGTCAGTTGGAGCACGGATAGCTGATTTGCCCCCAAAACTGGGGCGTTGGCTAACCCAGCAGAGCACAGACCACGGGTCTGGAGAGGAGCTGTGAATCATCTACCTGGAAGCAGCACGTGGCTGCTGGTTGATCAGCCATTGAGCAGAGACGTGCAATCTTCTGCTCAGCTTTCACCCAGCTCTGTGCGAGGGCACCGCAGGCCTCAAACAGGTGTTGGGACTGTGGGTGGGCTGCTAAAGGTTCTTCCCTTCCAACGATGGACTTGAGGATAAAAATACAATTACCCATTGCTTGGGCCCCTTCTCAAGCTTAACTGTCCATGAGATGGTGGTTCAGCCAAGGGACTAAACGGACAATTTGCACCTCATTCCCCAGGCAGCCAAGCCAGCAGTTTGCAGTTCAGAACACTCTGTGTAAGAGTGTTGTCTGTTCTAGTGTGGTTTTGCTGTTATTTTTACTTTTTTCTTTTGCTACGTCTCAAAAAAACCTGCAGAGTCTTGGCTAATTTGGCTTCGTTTACTGCAAGGATTTCAACATTCACTGAAAACAGACCAGATTACTGATTTCAAATGTCTGATCTATAGCATGGATAGAGTCTTGAATCAATTACAACTAGCAGAAATGATGTGTGTGCAGAAGTGGGTCATACATCTTCTACAAGGAGACATCTGGTGATATAATTTCCCTATATTTTCTTTGTGAACAGGCGCTATGACTAAAACCACACAAAGCGCAACTGGCCACGGCTATCATGATTTAAAGCAGTTTCAGCCATCAATAGATCAGACTGCAAAGCATCGTTTTTCTTAGAGCTTTCCATGAGCCAGGGGACTGTCACGGCTGGAGGAGCTGCCTCCTTCAGCCGAGCCCTGAGACCTGCCCCAATGTGCTTCTCCTACTGAGTTATAGGGCCTTTTGTTCCTTGGGTGATGCAGATGGGAAGCACACAAGAGACTGTTACCACGGCTGTGACACCTTAATAGGTTTTGATTGTCCACACCTTTCCTGTAGCGGTGAGTTACCAAGGCTGACCTGCCAATCCCAGTCACAAGCACGCTGTGTTTATAACAAATATGGTTTGTGCCTACAGAGCTCTCCCATGAGGTCTCAGGTGAATAAACCTGTCTGTGTATTTCACCAGCAACTATTCCTTCCTTTGCCTAGACTTCCTCGTAGCTTTATCACAATTTTGTAATAACAAAACTCAGGAAACAGATTGGCAAAGCTCATACTAAAAGATTCTTCCATCTCCTTAAGTAACAATTTGCCCTAACATCACATATGAAACAATTGTCTGATATGATAAGTTCACACCAAGATTTGGCTGTTCCAATTGATGCAACAGTTTTCTCTTATTAATGACAACAATTTTTTCTGGAATATAAAAATTAATTAGGTCATTTTCTAGACTTGCAAGATGAGCTTTTAAATGAGTTAATCCAGAATTTTACATTTCTGAGGTGGATTCATAGTGCTAAAAGAGTAGGTGTCTACATAACAGTTTAAATAATCAGACTAAATTATTCACAGTGTATATACAGAGTTGCAAAATAGTCATCTTAAAGAAAACATATGTTTAAAGAACACAAAGTTTATTTTCCCATTATTTGAGTAATTTTGAAAGGTATTTTTCATGGATACACTGTTTTAAGTAAGATATATGACAATATTTTGCCTTAGGGGGATTGTGTTCTTATCCTTTGGCTTGCAAGAGGCATGGGGTGAAATGTCCAAGCTGTTCTAGCTGTTATAATACCACTTTGAAGTATGTTAATATTCTTTCTGAGCTGTTCGACTGCTCTCCACTGAAACCCTCCCATTACAAGTTCTCTTCAAATAAAAGAATCAGCTTGAAGAACCCTTAATCTGCAGGGCCATGTGATGCTGCTTTAGACAAGTTGCAAAAGGAGAGAATAGATGACAAGAAATCTAACTGATGTGGTTAAACTGTGGAAATTCATGTGTCTTGAATTCCGTGGACTTACTTTAATCAGTGCTGTGATCTGTTCAGTTAAGCTGTTGTAAATCCCAGTGTAAGCACTATGAGGGATATTTAGTAGGGGTAAAAGAAGGAAGACCTATTTCCCTAGGCTCTTTCCACTGTCACAGGAGAGAGAAAAAGGCTTTTCCAGGAGAACAGCCGGGGTTGTGGATCCACTGAACTGATCTCGTGAGAAGATGCTGAAAAGGTGATGTCCCTTCACCCAGCCTGTCTGCTCCCTCCTGCTAGCTCTTGTACTCACTGTTTTTTCCCATCAGGCAGACGAGCTTTCTAACACAGAAGAAAACGATGCGTTATTTTTCTGCCACGTTAGTCTGCTGCCGGGCTGGTGGCTGAAGTGACACATGGGGTGACCTGACCTTCTCTAGATAGGGAGTCCCCTCACAGGGTGATGAGCAGGACTTTGAATTACCGAGCATCTTCACAGAACTTGGCTCCTTATAGGACATCACCATTATTCTGCATTGCGTTTATGTACACATACATATATACACAGATACATACAAAGACATTTAGTAAATATGTGTATATGGCTATTTAAATACTAAATATAGATACATACATACCTCTACATTTGCCAAAGAAGGGGTTACACCAACGTATAAGAAACATATTGAGGAGCAGTTTGTTTAAAAAAGTCTTGCTATAGCTGCAGTGGCTTTTGCATATGGTTATTTAAAAGTGGGCTTAGGCAGAACGAAGTGACAGACAGATATTTGTCTTTTTGTGGTCAAATTGCCACAGGCTGCTGGTTCAGCTCTGTTTACTAGTTCTGACAAAGAGCAGCATCTCTGTGGTGTCAGCTGTGACTCACACAACTACTCTGAAACTGTTTGCTTGCTTGAGAAAGAAGGTGCATGCGTCCCATTTCATTACGTAGACACATAAGCATAATTTTCCTTTCTCTCTTTTTTTTTTTTTTTTTTTAAATGAGATGGCAAATCACTTGGGACCTACAATGCAGTGCAAACTGCATAGGAAGAACAAGGCTTCTGAGCACAAAAAGCCTGAAGGATCTGAATTTTTTACAGGGTCTTCGTTTGGACTCCTAGAAAATCCAAGAGGCACTTGAAATGACAAGGCACCTTAAAATGTTGCCCTGGGATTACACAGGGGATGCGCAGCCAGTGAACCCATCAAACAAGTCATGAAACTTAACTCGAGAGGCATGGGAAGGAAATGTGGCGTGGAGTCTGGGGCTGGAAGGGACCACAGGAGAAGTGATTTTAAGGAAAAGCAAGTGAGTGCTTGGCAGACATGAAAGGAATGCTTGTTCATCTCTACGGTGCAGTCCAGCTTCCCAGAAAGAAATATTTGATGGTCTGATATTGAGGATTATTTTTGTCCTTGCTGTTTGTTGTCTGCAGGGGAATGAAATCGTAGTGGCATGATCACAGGTTTTAAGACTATGATCCATATCTGATGGGCTGCAACAGTATTTCCAATGATCTGTTTGTTGATCTGTCGCTTTCCATTTTAATCTACCTTACAAAAGCACATGCAAAAAAGAGGCAAAAGTATAACAATGAGAAAAGCAGGGGAAAGGAGAGCAGATGTTCAGACTTCAAAAATCTTAACACAATTGATAAAGCCCTGAGTGTAAATATCGAATAAATACCACTAATTTCTTCCCCCAGTCTTGAAAATGTCTATGAACAGTATGCCGTTTTTCACTTGCTCGGAAAGCCCAAGTCCAACAACTGTGCCCATAGTGAGGTGGGCACAGTGCAGATCCCCATAGCACTTTAGCAGAAGCCCCCAACACTTGCTTATTTGTAGGTCAGAGTCTGAGTTTTGCCCACAGAATGGGTAGGTGAAGTTTTGAGGCTCATGTTCTGCATGGGGCGCCAAAAGATTTAATCCCTTTGGAGAAGGAAGCGTGAATAACAGTTTGGTCCCATGCCATCTGTCTTTGCGGGTCAGTAGTGATCTGGTGCTCTGTACAGACCCTCAGCTTCCCCAGGAGTCGATGGGCAAATGCTGTGTGCAGCAAATAGATCCAGATCCCATGAGGCCGTCTCTGTTATTTCAGATCAACTCTGCCAAAAAAGTCTGCCAAAAGTCAATTTGAAGTTGTTTCCATAGCTGTGTCTTTATAATGGGGTCATTAATTATCCTCCATGTTATTTATGAAACAGTTCTAGTGTTTTTCAGACTTGGCCATTCCCAGCTGACATCTGTGCTCCACAGGTGTATTGACCAGGGCCCTGATGCCCGGTCAGCTCCACATGTGCAGATTCCTGCTCAGGTGACCTCTCTGGAGGCCCTGCCCTGAGCAATCACAATGGATCAGGGCCCAAAGATTTTGCCTCAGGACTTCCAGAGGTGAAACACGGTATAGCTGGACAGAGAAGAATGCCAGGACAGTTTCTCTCTGCCTACAAAATTGGGGGAAAATGAGTGGTCTTGATTTTGTGAATGAAATGCTTGGATGTAACTTCGGTGGTGCATCCCTAGTATGTACTAAGTATGCACATATGCCACCGTATGCATGGAATATATCGTGCTATTATATGTTTATGTGCTGACATTGAAATACCTACACTAGTTGAAGGTGTTATATACTTTTTAGAGTTGCTCATCTTTATAATTACAGTAGTTTTATTTCCCATTCAAAACTTTGGAAGAACGTTGATTTTTTTCGCTTCCAGCTATGACATTATCAGTTGGACTCATCAGATTTTTCCTCTCTGAGATGTACGTCAGCAGGATTTCATGCAGCAAGGATTTGTTCAAACCACTCACTTTTTGGCAATGAAGGTAAAATGGCAAGTATTAATAAATTCCCTAGCAAACTCTAACTTGAGGGATGGGGATAAAGAGATCAGAAAGATAGCACTGGTGAGGTTCAGACTGGTTTGGCTAGAAGGTACCTTTCTATCCACAAGAAAGATACTATTTGTCATCAAAGACTTTATAACTTGATATACTGATTGCATTTGTGTGGGTGGTAGTCTGTGCTCATAGCTGGGCCAGCCCCAGTATACTTATCAGTTGTAAATGCTAAAAAGAAATTTAAAAATCTGTCAATCCTTACCTGGGAGAAAGCATAGCAGAAACAGAACATCTCCTAAGGGATGTTGGTACCCTGCAAATAGAAGTATGGGCCTCCGTACTCGGAGCTAAAAGTTCATTCTGTGCAAGCAAATAGGGCAAGACCTCAGTCTGAGTTGTGTACATGACCATCCTCATCACTAAACTGCTGGTGGACGCTGTGGTATGGTTTTCTCCTTGCATTCAGAGTTGGCAGGGTCAACATCTCTCCTGCAGGCCACTTGGTCATAGTCACAACATCTTGGGCAGTAAGAGAAATGAACTGCATTGATGCAGACTGTGCCAAGCTGTGACCAGAAAAGAGCCCATGGCCCATTTTATTTTCTAGCTTGGTTGCAGCCACAATCCTAATGCTCAAGCTGAGCAGTGTGAGCAGTCCTTGGCCTCTGTGTATGGGGTACCACCTGAGAGATGGAGCAGATGCTGGCATCCATCACACACTCAACATACTGGGCCAAGTACATGAGCGAAACTGTGAAGTACCTAAAATCCTCACTGGATCTGAGTCTTATTCACCCAATAGGGTACAGATTAGGCATTTAAATGTGTAACTATGGCTCTGAAAATCTTCTGTAGACACCAAGGTCCAGAGTGTCTAAACATCAAAGATCCTTTATTTCCTGATGTTAAAGCTCTTCTGACCTTTGACCATCGTGATCTGGGCCTGCAGATCTACAAACAAGACACTTGTCCATGTACATCCCACCAGCTTGATGCAGGAGGCTGTCTCAGGGCACACTGAGGAGACTCCAACAGAAGGTGGCTCCCACTAAGTGCAGACAGTTGCGGCTGCCAGAGAAGAGCAAACCCAGCGTTGTCCCCCCAGAAGGGAAGACCCCATCAGCAAAGCACTCACTGAGATTGTCAGAAACCCAGGTTGCTTACTGACCCGTACCTACTGGGATGCACATTCCCACTTCATAGGACACTACTCTAGCCACCAAGTCTCTAAGAGAAGGCTTCTCTCAGCTTCCAGTTGAAAGGTATTCAAGATACATTTTGTCAGAAAGAGAGCAAATACAAATGTTAAGATTAAGGTAACCTCTTGAGGGTCAGGAATCTTGTTGTATAAACTTTCTTCCTGAATCTACTAAAGGAGATGATTTTCACATGTAGTGTACAGATAGTCCTAGGAACAGAGGCTGAAAGTCAGGTCAAAAATCTGAGTGATTGTCTCATGGAAGAGTGTGCACACAACACCTTCCCCAGTATCGTATTTTCTACCACGTTTTGAAAGAAAAGAGTAGATTTTATTCCTGTGAAAGTGCTGAGGTCTCTCTGTTGGTGGGGTGCAGAATATGGATCCCAAATGGATGAGGAGCCCAGGCTGGCAGTTCTAGGAGTTTCATCACTGCATGTGGGTGGAGTTTTACAATTCTTTCTGCTCTTCGCCCAGCAACCTGGTGATACTGGCTTACACATTGAGGGCCTGCTCCTTCTATAAGGAGCCCAAGGACTCTGCACTGATGATGGGTTTCTCTGTGAGCTATAGGTGCTCATTGGTCTGATAATGAGACACTTCCATCAACTCCTGAGCTCATAGTGCTGCAGGAATGCTGAAATGTGTTGGCTGAATGCAACCAATACAAACCACAGTTCTACATGCTGAAGTAAATTGTGTTGTGCAATGTTAATTGGGGCATTATATAATTTATTCATAATGCACTGTATGAGCACTAGGAGGAGTTGTTATTCATTGGATTGAGCAAACACACTATTGTTGACTTGTCTCCTTGGCCAACCAGTTCATCTGTTGGTTATTGACAAGTTAAATGCCCATTAAAACCAGCTGATGTTCCTGAATATTGCCTTTGTTCCCCTGAAGTCAGAGTAGGAAGGACAAATGACTGGGCCATGTGCACCACTTGCTCTGTATATGTTTGTGTCCGTATGTGTGCACAGGTGACTGGACTGACAAATACAGACCATGTTCTGGTTTATATTGCAAGTATATGTTGCAATACCGTACCACTTAAAGAGTGACATTGCAGTATTCCAAGTAGACAGCATTTCACACGAATCAATAATCATGTCAATGAATAATGGCTAAAACCTCTACAGACTTGTTTTCCAAGGATATCAAAGTACTTGGCAAGCACGGGGCTAATTCATGCTCCTATATTGTCCTATTGACTTTAGTGGAAATGTATATGTAGAAAAAGGTATAGGAACGTCTGCCTATTTTATACCAACAAAAGCAGAAAAGGTGAGTTGATTTTGTGTGATTTATTTTCAGAAGGGACCTGGAGTTCCCTGCTTGCCTGGGTGCAGTATTGTCAGTCCATTTTAATTCTCTTCTTTGCTCTGACAAGGCTTCTCCTCAGGTCTACCTTTCAGTGCTTTTGATATTCTACTGGATTATACTGCTGGTTTTACTAAGTCAAAAGAGATGGCTCAAGATCCTGATCTTCACCTTTGGCAGTGTGCTGGAGTAGTCGAAAGGAAGAGCCATACTAGTATAGAAAGAAGTCCATGTGTGAAAGCATAATTAACGAAACTGCTCTGGGCATCTTCTACTAGTGTGGGACACCATCTCCTTTCCTCTTACCAACCTATGTAACAACCATCCCCAGATTTTTGGTTGTTGTTGTTGCTGTTGTATCAAAACAGAAGGTCTTAGAGATTGGAAGGTCAATGAAACAAGTAAGCCATGATTTATAAATGAGACACTTGTGATGGTTAAAGAATTATCACTTTTCCTGGATCCTAAAATGGTCATTCACCAGATCCTCAAATGTGGGCCAGCCAAGATTGTTTCTCACTCAGGTTTCAGAGCACATGACCAGGCACAGCCACATAGAGCTACTAGCACAGAAGAAAAAACGAAAAGGAACAATACATGAGAAATCATAGAAACATTTATAAAGCACAGGTTGGAAGGGTCCTCTAGCCATCACCTAATCCAGCTTTTCACTCGAAGTAGGACAAACTACATGTGTTTTTCTGGGCCTCATTCACGTTCTTACTGTCTTCCAGGATGGATATTTCCCATCCTCTGGGCAGCCTGCTTCTCCAGTGCTTGCTCATCCTCATAGTGAAAAAAATACCCTTATATGATTGGAATTTCTCACTCTACTACTTGTGTCCGTTGCTTTTTTGTCTCATTGCTGTGCACCACCAGTAAGAGTCTGGCTGCATCTTCCAACACCCTCCCATAAGGCAGTTGAAGACAGCAGCAAAACTGCCCTCAGCCTTCTCTTTTTAAGGCTGAACAAGCCCGTTCCCTCAGTCCCTCCCTTTACATCATGTGCTCCAGACCCCACCTATCATTTCTGATAAGCTGTCTCCCCTCTTAGACATTTTGGAATCAAGGATAGATGAGTGCAACTGAGAGGGAAAGTGACCCACTGCCCAAATCATGCCATACTAGAATGAGAAGCAACTGCCTTGAGGTTGCTGGGGTTGTATCAGGGCTATCTGTGCTCCAAACCATTCATAAATCAGCAATTTTTAAAATGCAGTGGTCTCTGGATCAAAAGTGTTCACGAGCATTGCTGCCAAGGTAGTTCTAAATTTCTGATCGTTGCAGTTATTGCTACAGGAACATTGCTGGCATAACATTTTCTGCTGGAGTCTTTCTGGAGCACCTGCTTCATTCACCACGTGTGCAGACATAAGCCAGGACAGATGCTCAAGGAAAGAGCTGAAACCCCAAAGCTCACAGGGCTGACGCCCTTTATCAGAAGAGAGGCCACCCATGTTCTTGATTTAAGGAGGGAGGCAGGAAGAAGTCTTTGTAGAAGAAGCAGCTTCCTTTAAGTGTTTAAGGAAACCCTTTCCAGAGACAATATTAAAAATGCATGGGTGGGGTGAGAGAGAAAGAATTCTTATTTATGTATAAAGTTACACATGGAGACAATGTCCAAAATTACTGAAAAAAAGAGTCTGTGTGTCTCTGTTTTTCTGAGTTATGATAGCATGTGTTTAGTATTATGGCTAATCCCTTTTAGGAGCCAAAGTTAACATCTTCCAAAGCATAAGGGTTCTTTTTTTAAAGCTCAGTCAAATTCTAACACTTTAAACCTACTTAAATGTAGCAAAAAAAAAAAAATCTCTGGAACCTCTTTATTTAGCTTTCTGTAGTTGAAACAATTATGTAATTAGATAAGCAATCAGGCCAGTTCAAATTGGTGACATTTTGCGTTAGGGAACAGAGCAAATTACATTTGAACCTGGAGAAAACAGTAATATAAGAAATGTAGTGGGTTTTTTTCCGTGAAGGAAAGACAACCGCATAGGTCTAGTCTAAAGGGGTCTTGTTGTAGCTTAAGGAAACAAACCTAAAGACTTTACAGGATGACATATTGCGCGTATCCCACAGCACAGAAGTGTCACAGGATGGTTGGATGCTATGCAAGGTGGCTAGAGAGGGCATCTTCGGAGGCTTTGCACAGTTCTCGCATCCCAGCGTATGACATTCCAGTCACTGGGCTTGTTGTCTGGTTTTTATGTGCTCAGCAAGTTGAAGTGAGCAGGATCTGGAGCTGGCGAGGCTCAAGGGGGAGGCAGGAGCAGTTCACGACTCCCCATCAAGTCTTTTCAAGCAGCACAGCCATCGGATCAGTAAGATGGTAAAGCACATATGTGTTTCCCAAAGGGCTTAAGTCGTTTGTCTTTAACTCAAATAGTTTTTTGCTTGTGGAATAAGGGGTTTTGCTTTTAACAACATCATCTCAAACAAAACTGCTGGGAGTTGTGAGTGTGTATATTTTGCTAAGGGCTTTCTGTGGAGTTGCTGGTAGGAACAGCATGTAAAAGAAGGTTGTAGAACTGGTACATTGAGAGGATTTCTTACGTAGGAGAGGGCAAAAGCTAAAAGGGATCTTACCTTCCCCAGAATCAGTTCTCCCTCATCCTCTCACGTTTGATGGCCCTCAGCTCCAACCTGGCTGGTAGTGACAGTGTCCTGGCTGTGCTGCGAAGCTCTTGGGGGCTGTGTGTGGAGCACTATGGTGGCAGAAGCACATGGGCAGGACGGGCTCTGTGTCCCTGGTAGGTTCAGCCAGGAGCAGGTCTTCTACTGTGGTCCTCAGTTCAGGGCCAACGGAGAGCCGGTTTCCTTTTTCAGATATGAATTGCCTAAGAAAATACAGTACTTCTATTTATTGCTGGAACAAGGGGTTTGTTTAATGGTTTTTGTGTTGTTGTTTGTTTTAAGGACTTGAAGGCTAGGACTTAGAGCAGCGCTTCATAGTGCCTGGAGAAGGGGTCCACTGAGAGCAAGAGCCGGGAACTCTTCGAGGAGTCAGCTCTGGCAGGACAAGGAAAGCACAAAGCTGGTCGAGTTTCTGCACCTCATCCCTACCTTGTCCAAGGACAGTTAATTCCATAAGGTTTAAGGCAAGGAAACTGAATGAGAAACAAAAAGGCCCCTTAATTAAAACCTGAGGGATTCAGTACAGACTCGGTGCCACCCAGTGTCAGCCAGAGTTCCCATCTATCCAAGTGCAATTTCCTGCAATTTGTTTAATCTTGCCAAAATACTGTGTAACTAATCACCTTCTCAGCATGGGGAGATAAGCTATAATTCCACAACACAGCACATGCAAACAAAATGTTAGCAAGGTCTCCTTGGGCAAACAGCAACCCAGGCAGTGAGAAGATGACTTCTGGCGGTTTCCTTCAGGAGCAGAGCAATTATTTTTTTTTTTTTTTTTCCCCATTAATCTAACAGAGCAAAACACCAAATTGTTAAATGGATTGGTACTAGCACTGTCCAGGCTGCAAAACATTTAGCAGCTGATATCTAATTTGTACAGCTGCTTTCATCTGACTGATCCAGTAACTTTCCCAGAGTTTTAGGGGGCAACACGATGAGATCAAATTTCTATAATATTTTCAGAGAACTGACAAGAGAAACAAGCCAGGTCAAACACGGGCATATCCCTTTTCTACACATGAGGCCGGAAGAAAGTGAACCACAGGAAAAACCACAAATTTTCGCTGTTTTTGTAACTGATGGTTCAGCTGATCTCTATCCGATGAGCCAAGGCAAAGAGAGAGAAGAAAATGCTTTACTGCAAATCAGTACTGCAATGATGAAGACCTTTTTCTGTAGGAGAGGACCCACCACACTGTGCTATTTGCTCATCTTCTCAAGCTTGGCCCCTGGGTTTTACCTGTTCACACTTTCCTGGCCATTCAGATCTTTCCACCTCCCTGTCTATCTGAAACTCAGAAAGAAAATACTTTTCACAGCTGAGGGCCCCTCTGCTGTGCAGGGATGTTTGTGTTTTGTACAATATTAGAAGATTGCTCTCCTCCGTGTTTATGATATTGTTTACCCTGCACTTACCCAGCCGTCATTCCCTGGTGTTATGTACTCACACTTTGCAGTGGGGACTCGGATATGCTTAGCTGAAGTTGCTTTAGGAGAATAAAAGCAGAAGTTTTGTAGTTCTCACTGTTTCTCAAGCCCAGTTGCAAATCTCCTTATTCCTTCCATGCAGGCAGAGCCATCTTCAGACATAAAAGCATTACAAGGATTTATAGATTTGATTAGGTCAATTAAATAGACACAAATATGAAATTTCCAATGATCTTCCTGGGAGGCTGAGCAGTGGATGGGAACAAGAACCTCCTTACCAATTTGAGGTCTAATCACTTTAACCCCTCTGTGCTTTAGAGGCCCACCCAGCAGGCAGAGATGAGAGAAGAAAACTGGGCTATCCAAAACTGTTACGAGGGTTCGGTGAGTGATCTGCCCAGTCTTCAGAGATTTCTGAGGTCAGTGGTGGGGCTCAGACTGGTAGGAGTCACAGCAAGGATTAGCCATAGTATGAGGGACCCACATGAGCTGCTACAAGCTGGAAAGCAGAAACTTTCCAGGTGACATTCGGGCTGCTTGCTGCCCTACGAGGGATGGGTGCAGGCATGGGAGCTACTCACACCATCTACTGCTGGGGCTGTCAGACCAGGGCTTTCCAACAGTGGGATGTCAGCCCTCTATTTTAGCAGACTGTTATAAATAACTTCATTTAAATAGCCTCTTGCATTTTCTTTCCTTCACTCATATCTTAGAAGAACGCTGAGCAGCAAAATTAGCTGGACTCTGGCCCTTGGCTGAGCACTATGCCCTTCACCTTTGTGGTAAAATGCCAAATACGTGACAAGAGCAGCACTTGACAGTTGTGATTTTGCTCACAATGGCCTGTAGTACAGCCTGGAAGCAAAGCAAATGAGTAATGGCACTCCCACACCCAGATGTATAATTGACCATCGATTTATTCAGCACCAGAGGCAGGTGTGCACATCCCACATGCACAGCAGACCCCCTCAAAGCAGTCTTCTCCACAGGCGTGTCATCAGTGTGACCACAATTTGTTTCACAAATAAGCTTGTGTTGCAAAACATAAATGCCTGCTAAGTCAGACAGTCCATCTAGCACCGTCTGTCTCTGACACCGACAAGAAGCAGATTCCTGGGGGAAAAGGTAGGAAACACAGCAAGTATTGAGTTACCTGCTTCCTGCTTATCCCATCCCAGACTAATTCCCAGCAACTTTAGAGACTGTGAGCTAAAGGTAGCATCTGAACTACCTCATTTACTAGTTCTCAGTGGACTTATTTTCCCTGAGTTTGTCTAAACCTGTATAGGACATTGGCCTTCACAGCATCCTGCAGCGATGAGTCATGATTCAGTTATGTCTTGCGTGAACAAGTACTTCCCCTTGTTTATTTTAAAATAAATCTGCTACTTGCTCTTTTCTCTGAGCACCCTTCTGTTCTCTTGTATAACAATATAATAATGCCCTATTGTTTCTCAGCCACCTTCTCCCCACCATTTTTGACTGTAAAACTCTCCTGTAAAAAACTCCCTTTAATCATTCCTCCTCTCCTTCCCATTTATTGCTATTCAGTCCCCCTGGTACCAGGAATCCAACAAGATCAGTGGCCTCAAATGCAACCCAATATTTTCTGCAGTACTATAGGGGCAGAATAGTCTGGTATCACCTATAAATGCCAACAAGCTTTGAATTAGACAGAGGCAGATAGATTAGACCTATGGCATGAGATACAAGCTTGCTTTCAGACCTCATTATCGGCAGAATCAAGCTGAACAGAGGATTCATTTGGCTCTGACAGTGCCCTCATTTTGGGAGGCCACGTCACATTTTCCTGCCAAGGAAGATAAGACCTTGCCTGCTTTGTGAGCTTTCTGACTGGATCCAAATTCAGATCTGTAATCCTTTCTCTCAGCCTTGTGCTTTCTGAGGAGCATACAAAGATGCCTGAAGCAACATGATCCTTATGAAGTGGATCAATCACTTTATGACCCAAAGGTAAAAATAGCCATGAAAAGCTGAAAAAAAATCCTCAAGCATATCAGTTCAGGATGGTGAACTGTGCAGGAAGACATGCCTCATCTGCTTGTAAATGTACCAGCTCTCATACTCCATTTTACTGCAACAAGTGTAACCACAGCAAAACTGAGCTCAACGGGGCTAATAATCTGAACACTGTGTCTCCTGGCTAAAACAAACCCAGCTTGACTTTGTTTTCTTCAGTAGTGAATCTTTGGACAAATTAGTCCAAAGTACAGCTCAACAGAATGCAAAGGAGATCATCGATGCCCAGTTATCACCATCATGGCCCTGCTTTTTTTTTTGAGTTGCATAAATGTAAGATTTTGGAAGTTTAAGATGTGGAAATGCTATTGAAACCGCACATCTCTTTGAATTGTAACCAGAACATTCTTTGGCTCAAGTGTTTGCTGAAAGAACAGAATGAACCTCAAACAACACCAGAAATTGTTTAGGGTTATAGAAAATTAGCTAATTATCCGACATGGGGTGAGGATTTGTTCATTAGAACAAACAAATGCTTGCCGTGTTTGTTGGCGTCTCATGGCCAGTTAACAAGCTGTAACACCCTTCTTTCAAAACAGTTTGACAACGCAATTTGAAATGAGTACGAGTCATAGGACTGACTCCATTGGACTGGTGTAAGATAAGGTTATACCAAAGGAATCTGACAGAAATGCAGAAAAATGTCTTCCCACTGTGTGTGTGCCCCTATGTGGCAGCCATTTTAACAAAGCTGGTATTTTTTCTCACTTATTAATGTTACAGCCAGGCAGACAAAAGCACATGTATAAAAATATGAAAATACTAAAAAGTTCTAAATGCTGGTAGCTGTAGACAAGTGTCAGAGGTCAGGTAGCACAAAGTAATGTCCTAATGCTGATAGCCAGGGACTGACAGACTCCAGGCCCGAAGTGCGGTAAAGGAAGTGATGGATTGAGGTTACATTTCAGCAGCAAGGCCACAGCAGTGAGATAAGGAAATACAAGGGAATCTGCTACTCATCAGAGGTTTATCTCACTGGACCATGGTGTTGCTGCTCCTGATTTGCACCAGTGCAAAGGTGAGATGAAGGAGTTCACCATGGCATGAGCTGTCATGTAAATAAAATGGGACGTGTTTCACCAGCTATGCCAACGCTAAGCTCCTCTTCCACCAGGTCAGTGATTCCCCAGGGGGAAAGGTCAGAAGGGATCTGCAGTGCCCAGACAGGTCTCCTGCTCCAAACGACGTGGGCTTTGATGGCAAAGAGCCGCAGGCCTGTGGCACAGCCTGGGCACAACCCCAGTCCCAGAGCTGTGTTCCAGCCCTGGCCTCGGAGAAGCCATCATGACACCACAACTACAACACGCTGGTGGCTTTCACCTGGGCTGGCAAGCCACTGATGAACTCTTCACCGGAGAGCTGTTCCTGGCATCTGGTTCCAGTGGCACCTAATGACTCTGTTCATGATGGACTGGGTGTTTGGGCATGGGTGGGATGAGTTGAGATACTGTAGTGGAGGGACAGCTAGAGATCCTCAGAAAAAAAGTACATGAAAACATCGTCTTGCTTCTCCTCAGAGGGAAACAGAGTGATTGGGGACAGAGAAGTGACCTAGGAGCAGAGCCCAGATGGTGTGTTCTATAGAATGATAAGACTGTCCCCAGAAGTGCACTGATTTCTGCAAGTCATGTTTTCCAGCCTTCTTAGTTTTTCTGAGCCTTTCTACGCACTGTTAGCCTATGGCTCTGGGCAGAGGGAGAGGAACTTTTTTGATTTTAAAAAAAAACAAGGACAGACTCTGCTTACTGCTGGAAACTGAGCATATCGATCCTGATTATGCTCCTGGTGAAGCTGGAGCGGAGTTGAGGCCCATAAAGTAAGGCATATCCAACAAAAGCAAGCATGACTGAAGTAGCATCTAATCTGGACTGAACTAGATTGGACAGAGATAAAAACGTGATGGAGTCACAGCTCCTGCTCCAGCAATGGAGAAAGATGCCGTGCTGGTGTTACACTTACCATAGAGACAACTGCTGCCAGCAGGGGTTTTTGTTGAGTTTGGTGGTTGTTGTTCCCCAACCCCCCCATCTTTCTTTGGTAGAGAAAGTAATTTTTTTCCTTTCCGAGTTTGGAAGTTTCTGGCCATTGACCTTTGTCTGCACACGAAGCAGTTCAGGGTCAGCTCCTGGGTGAGGAAGGGGTCAAAGCAAGGGCTATCAGAAGGATGGCTCTGGACAGCATCATTGTGAACATTTTTGAAGGACACTGAAAAACTTCCTGCTGTGTCTGGTGCGGAGCCACCACAGCCAAAGATGGTCTTTCCTGCAAGAGCAGAGGGTATGTCAGGGAGCTGCCAGGGAACTCTGCTCTACAGACACGAGCCCTTGTACTCTCAGAAGAGAAAAAAGGGCCTTTCCCTTTATTCCTCCTTTCCACTCTCCTTGGCTGTCTCCCCTCATTTGCCAAGATGATGTGCTGGAGGAAGGAGGGAGAGGAGGCACTGGATTTGGCTGGTACGGAGTTAATTTTCTTCACAGTAGCTTGTGTGCGACGAAGGGAAAAACAGCAGCTCCTCTCACCTCCTCCAGTACTCCCACACCCTCTCCCCTGATGTCTCCATCTCGCTGCTGGAGGAAGCCCCCCTGGCAGCCCCATGGGGTGGGATGAAGTGCCCCACGCCTCCAGCTCACTGGGGCTGAGAGCGGCAATGCATGAGGAAGGCTTGGAGAGGCTTATTTTTAAGTCTCCTCTGGGACCTTTGCTGCTCTCACCTAAATAAAGCAAATGCTGGCTCAGAGTCCTGCTCCACCTGGGAACTGAGACCCTAGATGGTGCTAGATGGGGTGGAAAAGCCTCCCTCAGCCTACACTAAGAGTAGTTTCTTGCTTGTGAATGGCTGATGAACTGTGCAATCGTGTTGATGTGGCATGGGAAGAACAGCTCCCCAGGAGCAGAAAGCTCTGTCAATCTGGCCCTGAACCATCAGCACAGGCTGCTGTTCAGCTGAAGAGCAGCTCAATAGGGTTTGTGGACCTTCCTCTCAAGTACACAGACCCGTGTGTTGTGTGGATGGTGTCACTAAGGGGTGGTAGGGTGACGACCAAGCAGAGGTGCTCCAGGAGGCATGTTTTGCTTTGTGGTCGGGAAGCACCTATAGCAGCAGCAGTGCCCGAACCACCACGGGGTTGCACTGACCTGAGCGTGAAGGCTGGTGAGCACAGCTGGGATGAGAACATGCAAGCAGTCCTTTGTCCACTTGGGGATTTGAGGACTGTAGATTCAGATCTGCAAGGGTTTAGACAGATTGAGCACTCTGGATACCACCAATATTTGCTGCCAGAATATTTGCTGTAGCTGCCAGTGATGACTGACAGCTTCACAGGGGGGTTACTCAGACCCACATGTGGTGAGGAGCTCTCTGTAGATGCGTCATAAGCAGAAGGATTCAGCATTAGGATTTCGCGCACCTCCATAGCTTATTGCTGATGCCAGAGGGATGGAGGGTTGCAGAGCTCACTGCTGGGGCTGAGGTTTATGGGGACACCAGAGGGACTTGCTACACCTCCCCAGAGAGCACATGCATCCAGGCCAGGCCAGGGAGATGTAGGATGCTGCCGCACCTCCAGCCAGGTCTGTGCAGACAAGCTGGCCCCAGCAAGCAGCCCCAGAACTACCCACACAAGTTGTGGTGCCTTCCCACAAGATCAGAATCAATCCCTTCCGCCTTACACTGTCATCTTCTTTGCTTGCTTAGCCTTTCCCTATATATCCCATAAGCAGTGCAGGGAACCTTGTTTTTTTCTGGTATGGCCACGTCTATATGTATCTGAGTAAGCTGACATTGTCCCAGTCTGAACTTTCACCATTCTAATGGCTTCAGGTTTAATCATAAAGCACTGCTATAAATAATGAATTGTGAGAGATGACATCTTCCAGTAAATCCCGCTGTGTCTGCTTATGTTTGGATCACTGCATTATGCTAAAATCAGCTGCTCATAAGCTATTAATGTGGGGAGGCACGGAATGGATGAGGGGAAAGGGAGAGAGGCATTAATCTGCTTTGTTGGGTGATGATTAAGGAGCAGTGCTGGGGTGACTGGTTTAGTACTCAGAGCAGCCTGACTCTGCTCCATGACAAAACATTGGCAAAACCAAGGCTCAATCCAGCAGGAGCTGGATCAGACAGTTGTGTGCTCAAATCACAGTATAAGGGGGATTTAAATTGCTAAGGGACTCACCTGGGAACTCTGGCAAAGGCGTCCTTTAACTACCAGGTAAGGGACAGACTTAACCAGGGGAGGAGGGAAGTGGTAGGGAACCTCGGACAGGGATCAAAGGACATTCCCCTCCACTTTTACAATGCATCCATAAGGATTTCAGGCGGGATCTGCTAGCTCCACAGTGAAAAAGTTCATATTGCTTATACAGCTGGAACACACCAGTCCTCAGGACCAGGGTACACGGGGATCAGCACTAGGAGCTTGTCCTTGCTGGGAAATGTCTTATATTGCACTGACTTTTCTCTGAAAACAATGTCATGATTGGATGAGACCTGAATCGAATTAAACACAATTCAGAATATGTAGATGGGACTAACGTGGCCTTCTTTGAGCAGTACCCAGAGCTTTAACGGATTAAACCTCAAAACTCCCCTGCAAAGTAAACGCCCTACAGTTCCTAGTTTATTACTGAAAAGCTGAAACACAAGGAGCTCTGGCACTGCTCAGCTCAGCTTTGCAAGACCTGCAAGAGGCTGACAACCAAGAACGGACCCACCCGTGGCACAGATGCTCTGTGGAGACCCAGAATGAGCCCGGGCTTTGCAGGCTGTAGGATCAGAATCCGCACAGCTGGGTCATAGCCCTGCTGTACCCCAGGGAAGCATCTCCCAGCAAAGGGGGGCTGAGCAGCCCTGGCCAAAAGAAACTTGTGTCTTGGGGGTCCCTGCTCCTCTCTCTCGGCAGTATGTGCTCTGTGGTATCATGCTACCAGCCTGTCAGGCTTGCTCACGTCTCACTGCACACAAATGACCTGAATCTTCTCTTTAAAAGTGGCTCAGTGCAGGTCCCCACCTCCAAAGGCTTGTTTTTAGAACACCCCTGCACAGCTAACCATGGATAATTAATGCAAATGGAAACAAAGGATTTCACAGGCTTACTCAGAAGTGGACTGAATGGAAAGTCCTGCTGCTCACCACCCTGTTTTAACGAAAGTAAATGACTCCAATGAAACGTCGCTCTGAGAGATCACATGCTGATTCCAGACTGATTCAGCACAATTCCCAGGGCTCTCTCTGCCCTGAATGGCCAAAACCCCTACCAGCACCTGTCCTTGCCTACGGGTGGGGGTCCGGTTCTCAGGCTCTTTGTTTCTCAGGCTCTTTGTTTCAGTTCATGTCCACCCTCAGCCGGGCTGTCCTGCTGCTCGGCCACCACCGAGCGGTTCCTGTCCAGATTGGGGCTGGAGCTGTGGGTAACGCTCCAGCCATGCAAAGAAAGGAATGGATTGTGTCCCCACATATCCCACCTCTCTGACTTCCACTCAACTCACCCTCAGGGACCTTACATGTTATGGGAATCTGGATGGCAAATTTTGATAAGAAGTGAGGGGAAGCTGAAATGTTGTCAGTGAGCGGTGCTTTTGAAATGAGAGATCATCCTTTAAATAGGACGAGGGCTCTGACTATTTATTTACTTGTTCAGCACTCTTAATTTTTAAGCAAAATCTTATTTTGACATAGAATGAAACAATTTATGGTGTTTCAAGATCATTCCTATTCTTTACTCATTTAGGTTTTGTGTGGCTCTTTCTCCTTCTCTGCTCTTCCATCCTGAATGCAATAATGGAACTGGAAGAAAAGGAAGAGGAGGAAAAAAAAAATATAAAGAAAGCTATTACTTGTTTTATGCTTTTATTCACATTGAGCCAAGATGAAACACATGTTTTTACTGCAGATTGGAAAAATTCCATAGGGAAAAAGAAAGAAAAAAAAAAGACATAAATTGTTCTAATAATTTCATGGCTAGGATTGCTTCCATTTCCACCAGCATCCAGCTCCCAAAGCTCTGGCTGAGCTCACAGTCCCTGTGCTTGCCGATGGCTGCTGCAGAGGGGCTTGTCTTTGACTCCTGCCTGCAGCGTTTCAGCCTCCAGCCAAGACAGAGAGTGCTGCAAACCCGGCATTTAACCTCTCTAACAGCTCCTCTGTCTTGGAGACACATCCTGCAAATCTTCCCTGCTTAATGTGAGTTCTTGGCCTGGCCCCCAAATATTGAGTGTTTATGGCAAAGAGCGAGCCTGTGATGGGTGATCAATTTAAGATGGTAAACAGGCTGTCAAGGGCTGTTCCAGGAAATAGAATTTTTTTGAGTAATTTTTATGTGAGAACATGAGGAGGGTAAGTAGAGAAAGCTAACAAGTGTATTTGCTTGGAATTAATAACATCTGAGTGAGATACACAGGCTTCCCATTAGATAGCAGTAAAACATCCAGGAACCTAGATTTTGGGAATGGACGAAGAATAACAAATGGAAGTGACACAGCTACTGAAGAAAATCAGCTTTTTTGGGACAACATTCACCTGTTAAACTGGTCACCTCCTTTCAGTTCACCTAGGCACGCCCTGTTTGGGATCACATTCTATTCTCTGGTCAAACCATTCTGGGCCGGGAGAAGCCAGAGTCTCAGCTAGTTAAAATCAGCAATATCCCTGGCACCACCCAAAGCCAGGGGAGTTAAGGCATTTACACCTGTGGAGTCTTCCTCAGGAGATCTGCCAAATGGTCTTGGGGTGGGCAGACAGCTGGGAAAAAGTTGAGTAACAGCAAAGAGTTTCTGACCTCCTGTCCTGACCCTGGAAGTTGCACCTAGTTTAGGAAAAAATAAGAGGGTTTTTTGTTTGTTTGTTTGTTTCTCTTGATTTTTTTTTCTTTTTCCCAGCACCAAGTAAATAAGGGTTCACAATGGGCCTCTGAGCCTCCCCCCACCGCATCCCAGGAATGCCTGTAGTTTCCTTCACGGAATTTCATGGGACTCAGCCCTTTCTGCAGGGCACAGCCAATGTCCCGGGTGTACTTCCTGGCCAGCCCTCCAGTCACTGGAAAACCAGGTCTCACCATCACTTTTAACAGTGCTTTCTGTTTTATCCTGGGTGGGAATTTAGATCTTTGGCTTCCATGGGACTTTATGGCCTCTGGGTTATGCCTTAGAGCTCCTGGACTGGTCTGGTTTTGCTATGGATCGGATTAGGGTGGGCAAGCTGACAACACCACTCCTGTCTCAGGCTTTGGCTAAATCCCAAAGAAGACCTAAACAGCTCCTAATACCCCTCCCGTACTTGTTCTCTTTGTTTGCTGCATTTTTCATTCTTTTTCCCTTTGCTGTGAGTCAGTGCAGTGAGCCTGGGATGAAAGCAGCGTTTAGCAGCAATGATGGGGTGCAACAGCACTGCTACCAGCTCACTGATAAATGGTCCTCAGACCAAAGGTTCCCCAGAGCCTGCAAGTGAGAGTCACCCCAGGACTGCAAGCTGACATGGCCTTTATAGGCTGCTCTGCTGTGTATCTGCACCTGTTGAATAAGTTGAGAATTTTGTTCAGTAATTGCTGCACTGAACGCAAGCCAGCAATAATGCAGTGCAATCTTCAGACTTATTTAGCTATTTAATATTATCTCAGAGAGGTTTTTTCTGTTTGCCCTTGAACACTCTAGCTCTTATGCTGTCATCATTTGTTACCCTGTCTCTGGATTATTCTCTTGTCTCTAGGTCATGTTTTTCCTTTAGTCCTACGCTCCGTGAGTTGCACCCAAGCATACTGCTGATCTCCTTCACCCTGACCTTGCTTTGTGCCACCTTCCACACCATCCCCTCCACTAGGAACATCATTCATAAGGTGTGCTGGTAGCTTTTCCATGCAACATCATCACAGCAGACCTGTACATTGCTCCTCACTCCTCTGAATCTTTTGTGCTGTATTTCTCCTGTACCTTCTTCCATCTATTTCCTCCCCCATGCTCTTGGATGAGGTGAGTGCACAAAGCAGCCTCTTCGAACTCTTCATCACAACTGGACAGCAACAGAGGTCCAGGGAGGAGGAAGCCTTGGACCTCTCTGGTGAGAACCAGGGTGCCCATGGAGCATAAAAAAAGCTGAGGGGACTGCAGAGCAGTTCCTGGTCAGAATGGGGCTGTGAGTGGTGTAATGGGGGGGCTTACTGCATGGGGTCATGACTGCATAGTGTGCTTTACTCATCCTGGCGCTTCCAGGCATTGGTTTCTTTGACTACGAAATAGTTGTGATAATATTCTAATTTAGTCTATTTGATTCAATTCTATCCTATCTGATCCTGTTCTTCTATGTCATGCCGCCTTGCTCATGACTTAAATACACTCGTCTTGGATAACAGCCTGCTGTCTGCTGGGCATGACCCACCCATTCCACGTATTCTTGTCTGAAGTCACCCAGCAAAGCTGATAGAGAGCCAGGATTCAAATCTAGGGATCCTACACTTCAGTTCTCTGTGTCATAGGTCTTAATATAAAGTGGTACAAAACACCTCTCCCTCGACTCTCAACTTCCTGGAATAACAAGAAAATCGCTTTGAAGTCCCAGGTCACCCTTCATGCGTTGCCTGCTGTGGTGGTGTCTGCATCCACCCGCCACTCTGGGCTGGGACCAGGAGCATCATCCAAAGCAGCAGGAGAGACTACTGCATGGACAAAAGCCCCTGGCATGGACACACGAGGGTTGTTGGAGGTTCAAAAGTCATGTGTGAGTTCTTCAGGCTCAAGTTGGGCAGGAAGTTTTACAAACGTGACAACTTTCCTGTGCAACTTTGTCTCTCCCAGCAGTTTATCTGTGATTCGTTCAGATATATCTTTACCTCATACTTTTCCCATTCCCTTTCAGTTTGTTAGAACTAAATTCCACTCCTTGCTCTTCCAGAGAATGAGCTTCATTTCACCAGTGCAGAGAAAAAAGATGATTTTTTTAAAAATAAAGGGAAAAAATACTATTTTAATTTTTTCTGTGGATATTATGATGACAGGAATAATAATCAAAAACCCACAAGTCAGGAAGACCAGTTACTCTCAGTCAAGCCGTTTACCTCTTATTTTTCTGTTTCTTTTCTATATCCTCATTTATTCTTATGAATCCTTCCTTTTATAGCCTTCTTTTCTTTATAAACACACCCTTTTTATACCTTTTGGATCACAGTGTGGTTTAGGTGTGCATTTCTGCTTTCTTAGGTCTGAAGCTGTGTATGGTCTAGTGCTTGGTATAGAGTTACGTCACAGCTAGGCGGTTATTAGCAGCAAGTTAAACAAGGATTAATTCTTCGCCCACACATTTCTTGCAGCAATCCAGATCTGCTTGTCTGTTTGGTGTGATCTGGCAAAAAATACCATGAGCTCTTGGTGTGTCTGTACAGGTAAGCAGGAGCTGTAGCAAAATAGCCAGGAAGGATCAGAGGAGGTAGCTCAACAGCAAAAGACTTATAAGTAGGACATTGGTTTGGACAAGTGAAGCCTCAAGAGGTCTGAACAGGGTTATTAATTTCAAAGGTATTTTTTTAATAGCTAGAGAAGTGACTAAAAGTGTACGAGCCTTCCATGGCAACCTCTTCTTTGACCGATTGCCAAAGATATAAAGTTTTGCCACAATAATAATTAGCATGCATTGCCTAATGTTTGGGGTTTTTTTGGGGGGGTGGCAGTGGGGTGGATAATGTCGAGGACTTTGCAGAGGAGAAGCAGGGAGGAGAGTGTTTGGAAAAAGAAGTTACAGATCCCAAATACACATCTTAGCTTATGCTGCCAAGAAGATACCAGAGCATCCAACCAGCCCTGGGGCCTGTGCATGGAGCTGGACTCAGAGAGCTGAGCTGCAGTACCTGGTGCTAACCCCTTGCCTCCTTCTGGCCAGCTCTTGCCTCAGTTTCCCCATTTTTAAACCAGTGCTAATTATATGTTTACTCCCTTTGTGAAATGCTTTGAAGCCTACTCATAGTAAATGTTACCTACAGGGCTTGGAATGGCTATTATAATGAAATTATAATCAAATTATATTTATATAATTTGTATATGCATCATAATTAAATTATAATTAAAACTGCTTTTAAAATTCATTTTTTGCATGACTTGAGACAACACACGTAACAGTTACCAGTAAGCCAGACAGTCGCAAGTTCTTTCAGTATAGAGTAAAACCTCCATTAATTTCAAGCTGGAGTTTTAGTGTAAGCAAATCAATAAAGGAAAGCTTAAATTACAGAAAAGTACCAAAGGATCCAGGATTGTTAGTATTCTACTGAGCATTTAAGTTATTCAAACGGAGATGCTTTTCAACATTGTTTATACAAACACATAAAAGTAGGAGTAACAGAGTTCAATCCTCTGCATCAAAACTGAAGATCCAGATCAGGTTTTGTCCATATTTTCAGTCTAAGCTCAGCATCCCTAATTCATAACTCAAACAGATGTGCAGACTTTTTTGAAACTGTCAAAAGGTTTGATTCTTGCTTAATTTAAGTGGCTGCTGGCTGCCAGTCAGAGGAACTTTGCTCATTCCTGCTGGTTTGCAGTATAAGAACAACTCAAGCTTTGCATTAGTTTGAAAGCTCTCTCCTAAAATTCTAACTTCCAGTAGTTGTTCAATTTAATAAAAAAATTGAAATGTAAGCCAGATTGATTTATACACGACTCATATTTCCCAGAAACATGATGTCCAAAAAGAAGAAGAAAAACATTAATATAACACAACCAATGTCAGATGCAGGACACAGATCTTTAACAGAAGATTAAGTGAATTGCATTTCCAATTTACCAACACATCAGTCACCTTCGTTTCAGAGACTTTGTGACATTTAATGAGTTTGTTGTCTTAATGAGGCACGGGAGGCATTAGAGAATCAGGGTTAGAGCCAGAAATGCATTTAACTGCCTAATGCCTAATATCCATTAATTTTGGTAAGAGTGAGGTGCAAAAATTGTGCCATGGGGTCCCTTTGCATTTAGTTGTGATGCCTTTATATGTTAGGAGAACGAGGAACAAAATCCAAACTTTTGCTGAAAGTGTTCAACTCCCTTTTTCTTGCGTTGCTCTGGCAAATTCACCAAATCCCACCCCAGCAGTCCCCTCAAGCGGGTGACTTCCCTTCAGATGCCTTCCCAGCTCCCCACCATGCCTGTGAAGGGTAGGGATGAGGATCACAGCATGGAACAGATCGTGGGACTCCTTTTCCAAATTCACCATCTAAACCTCCCCTCAGCAACTTGTCTTCTTCATCCCCCCTCACCAGGCCGTACCGAGATGTTCCTCCAGCTTGCAAGCCTGGGGTTTGTACAGACAAATCGGGCACAGTGAATGGGAGAAGGATGATCCCGCTCTGGTCTCGCTTTGACATGCAAAATCTTTAGTTTGTACCATGGACCACCCAGACGTCAGGGCTGAGCCTGTTCCTTCCACTGGATGTTCACTGTAGGATGTGGGCAGCAGGTACAGTGCACATGAAACCTTCTCCAGCAGCAGAGAGAGCTCAGCTGGACTTGGCTGCGGATCTCCAAAGCTATTTGTAACACACTTGGCTTATTTACAAAGATGCCTTCAGCTCGCCTGCCTTCAAAAGCCTCTCATTTTGTTTACAAGTGATGCTGTGAAATCACACCAGTTCTCCTGAATTCTCGATGGTTGCAACATGGTTCCCACAGTCGCAGCCTAAGGGTTGCTCCTACTCCATGAGAAGCTCTTGACATGTTTATCGCTTTGTACTGAGACAGCTATCAACATGGTTCTGCTCTACGGCTACATGATTAGATAAATTACTGTTTCGTGGAAACTACGCCTGTGCACACTTCTAGCTCGGTATCTGGAGGAAAGCTAAGGCTTTATTTAGGTTAACTGATGGAAAGAGATAAAGTGCTCCATGCACTTCTTGATTAGACATGAAAGGTTTGCCACCACCTGTAATTTATGACTGCTGTGATGTGGCCGAAGATGTGTTGGATCCCCAAATTGAAATTGGAACTCTCCTTTGGTGGATGCTGCATAGGAGACAGGCTCTGCCACCCAGTCCCAACATATCTAAATAACCAAGAGAGTCATCAGGAGAAAGGGAGGACTGTATAGGCTGGGCTCTGAGGCAAAGCTTGACTACTGCAGAGGTCCTTAGCTCATACTGACCTAAATCCATGGGAATTAGCAATATGGGTGTTCGAGAACTTTATTCTAAGGGGCTTGCTGAAGGTCACACAGGGAACCTGGGATACAGTTAGGAAGTGAAAGAAAATGCCAAATTGTTGATCAGTGCCTGGACCACAAGGAAATGATCTGATAATGTTCTTAATTGTGCTTTTAGAACAATTGCACGGCTGCCCAAGAAAGATGGGCAGAGGGCTCAGTTTGGCATCGCTCAACTCCTGCCAGTTCTCTGTGAGAATTTACCCTTTAGGACCTATGGGCTTCCCTATTTCTCTTATCTCTTTGGGTATCTTGGCAGCCATTAAGCCTGAGCAAGTGTTTCCAAGCTGTAATTTCTAGAAATATAGGTGATTATTTTTTGCCCTTAGTTGCTTTTGTCAGCAACAGGTGCTGTTGGAGAGTGGTACAATGGCTTGGGTGGGAGAGGTTCCAAGGAAGGAGAAGGCAAGGACACTCCTGGGAGATCTGAAGGGACTCAGGGTTGAGAGAGGAGTTTTTGAAGAAGGAGCAGAAAAGATTTTTGCCATAGGGAAAGAATGTGAGCAGACAGGAGCAAGAGACTGTGGGTAACAGCAGTTGATAAAGGCACTGCATTCTGTTGAAACCTGGTTTATTTCGCTGAAACTCAGTCAGTGGGAAGCACCACTTTGTGCCTGAGTTTCTTGTTCTCCTGTACAACTCCAAGTGAGCTCTTCACAGTGCCACTAGGTTAGTCAAGATGAATGCTTTCAAGGCTCATAGACAGATATATCAGATGTACCTTTAAAACAGAGAGAGGTTTTGCAAGAAGTAGGAGAAATAAAGATTTAGCATGCAAGATAAACGTGGAAGCTGCTTTAATTATAGATTCAGTGCACATTGCATTAAGGATTACTCAATGATGAGATGATCGCTCCGTCCCCGTATAACCTCATTAAAGACTGATAGGCTTGTATTTTAAACATTTGCTCTGCACTGTGCCAGATCTTAAATGGTCCTCTGCCGGTAATGCAGCTGTACCTATTCAGCAGACCTAGCTTTTTTTAGGTTATTGAAGACACATTAAAAATTGAATCTGCAATGCTTCAAATCTGGGATTTTAAATGCTGAATGCTTAGCCTCTCAAAGAACTTGTGGAGCAGCTTCTGGGCTTCTAAAGGTTAAATTCTGCAACTAAATTCCATTATGTTTTTGGCAACATCATCCGAATCTGGCTGGCTTAGTTACCGGGCTGATGAGTGCTGCATTGGCAGCACAGCATGGTCAAAGGTTTGGATCGTGCCTCATGTCTGCATTTGGTTTGCAGTTGCTTTCCCTGGATCTCCCAAGATCTACAGGATCTTTCTTGGTGGTTGTGAAAGGATCACAGGGGATGCAAACCCACCAGGACACTAGCGAAAATGCTGAGGGGATGGAGGAAAAGTGTTGGAGACTCACCACCAAACAGTACCTGAGTATTTCTGTCAAACTCTCACTTATCTTGAAATGAGCTTAGCCGGTTTCTTATAGGAAGAAAAAAGGTTTATGCATCTAAGACATTATATCTGGAGTCAAAGCCACCTTTCCCATAGATTACTTCTGTGACTTCAGACAAGAAACTTATCTTTTCCTTGCTTCACTCTTAGATAAAATAAGGACAACAAAATTTGCCTTTGATTTGTCTCTGTCCAAAGTTAAGTCAAGAGCATCTCAACTGGAGTCGATAGATTTGCAAGGATGTAAAAACAGGTGAAATACACTGATCGGTTACAAGTCTACTTAGGGTTAAGGCATCCCTGGCTGTGTTTACACCTCACTGTGTATATAATACCTGGCACACTACGTCACAATCTCAGCTGGAGTAATTAGATGATTGTATCCTATAATTAATTAACATGGCTGTGCTTACTGTTGTCTAAATATGACACTAAATTATCCTAACAGCAGAATATTTTTCATTTGATAGTCTCAAAACGCTCTCAGAACAATACTCTGACTTCTACTTTCAAAATCTGTGCTTTTCACTGATCTTGGCGAAAGAAAACAGCCCTCTCGCTTGTCTCTCAGTCTAGAGAATGAAAGGGAAAAAAACATTTATATTTCTTTGCGTTCCTGCCAAAGTGATTATCAGAGTCTTTAGCATTTACAGCATTTTGAAGTGAATCACCAGCCTGCATCTCATCTGAGCATCTATTTTTTCCCCATAATCTGCTTTTAGAGGGGCTTTTAACTGTATCAGACTTTTCTTTCCCATTAAAATGCTGTCTGGATGATTGGAAAACAGAATAGCCAGTCCTCATTGCTTAGTTTCCATAGAGAATGTCTGGAGCAAAGGTCTGTGGGATTATTCAGTTACTGCAATAATGGTCTTTGACCTGGCAAAAACAATCCAAAAGACAGAATTCATCTATTGGATTATTTTTAACATTAATCATATTCTATTTAGAAATCACAGTAGAACAGTTAGGTTTCAAGACAGACTGCAAAGTATTTGTACGTACTTTATCGAAGTGGCTTAAATTTTTATGTAAATTTTTAGGTACATAAATCATGTCTTTAGGGATTCCCTCCCCCCGCCCCCCTCATATTTATACTTTGCGAAATGTGCTTCAAACTGCAAAGCCTCCTCTCTCAGCAGCACATTGCCAGCACTAAATACAACGACCGGTGTGATCTGAGCCCTCTGTGTAGATATTAAATCGCAGATAAACAGATGTTCTTGATCCTGAAACTGCAGAGGCGAGGGAAAGCAACAACACCTTGTGCTTGAGGCTGAATGGTTTGTTTCCATGGACTAAATTAAGAGAGAACATACTCAATTCCTCTCCCCTAAACTTTGCCCCCTGTCCACATGTCATAACCTTCCCCATGACTTCACTTCTCGCAGGACATGTCTTCGGAAAAAAGTGAAAGCCTGCTCAGAAAGGACTTGTCCTTGGGCAAACTCCAGGGAAAGATTCCTGGGATCACCAACACACGCATCATCTAGATGTTGTCCCCTAATGTCCCCCGAGCCGCTGACCACAGCCAGGGACAGGCAGTGCCACAACAGAGCTGTCCCACCACCCCAGCTCGTGGAGCTTACTGACCCACAGCCCGGGTCCTCCTGGAGAAGGAGGAAAGATACAGGGCGAGCAAAGGAGGTTGTAAATCACATGGGGCTGTAAATCACGGTAAGGGTTCAAGTTCAAGTACCAGTTGAAAAACACTCGCTGCTCTTGCGAACTAATATAGGATCAGACACCCTCACTGAAATTTCTGGAGGTTTTTGTTGGCACAATGCTACACCCATAGCAAGGACACATTCAGGACACTGGCAAAACAAATAAACATTGGAAAAAGGAATTCGCACAGCAGTAACGCCGGCAACGCACGGCTTCCCATCCAGCCATTTCAGCAACTACAAAACACATTTGCTTGGAAACACGGTGGCCGTGAGAAAGGTACACACCTGAGCAGGAGCACAGTGGCCAGCTTCAAACTCCTTCACCCCACTGCAGGAAGAAGCAGGTTTATGGTTTGGCACAGGAGGCAGCAATAGCATGGTCACCAGGCTCTCCTTGGAGGCCCCTGTGGAGGATCAACCACCCCGCTGATCACAGTGGGTCTGCTGGATGCCCGACGGACCTGCTCAGTACATCTTGCTGGTGGTATAACCACAGGGCCTGTTGAATACCGAAAAAAAGAGTGGTCCCACTGGGCTGATTGAGACAAAGAGATGGGAGCACCCTTCCCTCTGGTGAGACCTCCCTCGTGCCACATCTGCTCATCCAGCCATCTCCTTTGGCCAAGCGCTGGCTGCATCTGTTGCTCCCAAACCCTGTGACCACCAGGACTCTGCATGTGCTTTAAGTGGACGTTTCTTTTGTGTTGTCTCATGCCAACACGATAGTTTCCAGGGAAAACCTCCCCATCAGGAGTACATTCGAGGGAGACATTTACTTTCAGAAGCAGTAAAATGAAACTTTCAGTGCTACGAAGGGACAGAGGTCTGCCCTGGAGCTCCTGAAGTACTAGGATCCTACAAATCCTGCAAATTGCCTACTACAGAGCAATTGTTACACTGGAGCAAAGACCGAAGGGAATTTAGATGCTCAGTCCCTCCTGGCTCTGCCCCAAGGCTGTCTTTCAGAAGTCCGTTTCAGCCTTTATTTTCAATTATTCTCTGATAAAATTTGAAAGAATGAGAAAAAAAGTTTAACTTTTTTTCCCCTGAATGAAAATGAGTAATTTCTAGACAGGGGCATACCCAATAAATCATCGGTGCTCACTCTGACATCAGGATATATGGCACCCTGTGGTGGGTCAGTTATAAATGGCTCAGCAGAAGAATCTATTTTACACGGGGTGAAATCAGAAATAATTCAGTCAGAGTGGGTGACGTGGCTTTGCTGAGGGGAAAATGAGTTGCTAGAAACATGCTAGCTGACAGAGAGCTGCTATCTGGATGAAGGGGCTGAATGCAAAGCAGTTCCCAAAAGTTCCTCCCTGAGAGCCCTCCAGGTGCCTCCCAGCTCGCTGACAGCTTCGCTGCTGCCCTGCTCGGCAGGAACACGTGTGTGTGTGTGTATGTTTCTGTGTGTGCAGCCGAGATGCGTGTAACACAGCATCCGACGGCATTGCCCTGCTTTACCAGTCAGCCTCACCACTGCTAAGCCTTGGTGCTGAGAGCAGGGAGGGGATGCTGGTGCTGCTCAGCGCCATTCTTCCAGCCAGCAGCGTGCTGGGGAGGACTTCCCTGCACCAAGGTTTTGGACCATCAGTGATTACAGCAGGCAGGGAGTGTGTAGAGGACCAGCACGCAGATGGGCATCACTGTAGGGGTACCACGGGCATCGCTGCTGCCTCAAGAGCTCACAGTGTGCAGGAGGTGGGAGAGCAAGGTGCAGGCCAGCGTGTAGCAATCTTGAGGAGGTGGCAGGGGAAGATTTGCACAATCTGAGGGGAAGGCATGCACAGAGCATGGCTTTGCAAAAAGGTGCTCATGCTTTACCCCCTCAAAACGCAACAGGATGGAAAAAGCAAAGCCAACAAACTGGAAGCACACCGCAGAGTGCTGCAGGCACAAACTCTAGGGCAGAAAGGGAGAAAACAAGCCTGCAGCAACATGTCCTTGCCTTAGGAAATGCCCCCCAGGCTTACGTGGTGCAGGGAGTGAGAAAAGCAGCCGATGCACAACACCAGCAATGACTGATACAAATGGGGAGCTACCAGAGCCCAGGTTGAGCAACCCTGGGATGTGCCCCTTGCTCAGCTGGGGATGGTCTTCAAAACACTGCCACTGCACAAGGGTTGTGTTGGTTGCTGCAAACCAGGGCTTTGCCCCAACCCATAGAGTGCAGGCAACACCCACAAATGGGGTGTGCCAGCCCCCCAAAAGCATAGGGCCCCAGAGCAGCAGCCACATGCCCTCCCTCTACCCATAGGCTGTTTTCCAAACCCAGTACTGCAAATGACACTTTTGTCCCCAGAATTACACAGGCAAAACTCTTTGTCTTGGGCCTGGGAGTTTCCAGTGCCATGTCTTGGAGCAATGACTTTGCAGTGCTTCTGCCCAGTTACCCAGCACCACAACCAGCACTTCTGGCCATCCAGCTCCTCGAAGCGGTACTCAGGTAGCTGGAAAGACATCAACAACTTAAGGACAGGAGATGTACACACAGATTATAAAAAAGCCAAGCAAGCGCACACTAGCACAGGCTTCTGTAAAAATGGTGAGAGCTTATACATCTCGCTGTGTGAGCACTTTTGATAGGGTTCTAATTAGGAATTTTTATTCAGTGTTGACTCCCTTTTATCAAGTCCTTGTCTGCATGAGGTTCTTCTAGGCACAGTAAAATGAGATTCATATTACCACAGTTTTGCTCCTCCAGGCATTTTCACTTCGCTTTTCCCCTCTGCAGATGAAAAGCAACACAGTAATGAGCAGCATTTTTGTAGAATATACTGCCTCCAGACACAAACTGCATTCACAATTACTTCTCCCTATGGGGAAAATAAGGCGACTGAGGACATAATGATAACACCACCTTAACTTTGCTAGGCTGCTTTGATCTGGATGCATCTCACACAGTTCCAGAAAATCTGATCATGAAGCAATAAATCATGAGAACTGAGCCCAGCATTTCCAGGATTTCTTTTTTTTTAGATACAAACAATGGTCATACATGGACAAAGCCCAAGAGGTTCTGGCTGTCATGTGTCTCCCATGACAGCTGTGCATAAAAAGGGTGAGAGAGTATGAAAAATATCCATGGATTACCATATATCCAAACAGTCTGGATTTTCCTTAAAAACTGGGTCCCTTTCCTGCATTTCCTAAATCATGGCAATCTGCTGTTGACTAGCAAGAGGTGTGCAAGTAGAGAGTGTGGCCGTTATGTGGGTGAAGTTGTGATTCAAGCAGAGTAAGTGGGGCTGATTGTAGCCCATAGACCTGGAATAAGACCGTTTTGTTTCCTCTGTGGCTGCGAGAGACTGGAGTTACACCCATCTAGCTGTGGGGAGACCTGGGTGCCCATCTCTGCTCCTCGAAAACCCTTATCCCGAGTACCCAATAGCCTGCGGTTAAGGAATTACCCTGCTGCAGAGATGTTTGCCTTGTACCATGTGGCGAAGGGCTTTGGGTATGCGTCCTCTGTATTGAGAAATACGAGCTCTTTGAGAGCAGCTGACACCTATCCCTCTAACTTCTTGTTTTCAGGGCATAGACAGTCCTGCACAAATCCAGAAAGAAATAGATGTGACAGCAGGGAATGGGGTAAGCAAGAGCTGAATGTCAGTGGCATTGCACTTTTGAATGTGCCTTGATTTCCTTTATTAACCTATCTCAGAGACAGGTGCTAACAAACAGGTGCTTTGCAGTCAGATGAGACAAGCCCAGTGCCTGGGCTGTGCCCATGGTAGTAGTTTTAGCTGTAGTGATGCAGGAAACATCTCAGCCTGAACTACATACAGCCCTTACCAGGACATTTCCTGTGTCTTGCATTTTTAAGAGTGAGCTGTAAAGAATGGTAGGGTGATTTAAAAAAAAAAAAAAAATATATATATATATATATAGGAGGTCTGGCTCTCCTTATGTAATAAAATAAATATATTGAGCCTGTGTGTCAACAATATACTTCACACCAATAGGAGCTTCTGACCACCAATTGACTCACGACAGGACGTGCTGGCAGAGATGCAGAGATGCTGTATACAAATTCTGCCATCAGCAAAGCTACAGGTTCTGGGGGCTTTATTTGCTCTCATACTGTGTTGGTGGAAAATTTTCCCAGCTCAGGGATGGAAATTGAAGTAAAAAGGAAAAAATCAATCAATCAAACAAACAAACAAAAAGTAAGGCAGAGTGGTTTTGTGTATAAGCAGCAAAAGGTGGTTTTAGAGGCCTGACTATGAAAGTCTTCCCAAAATCTTCTTTCACGAGCTCTCCAGTCTCCCCTCCGCTGTCTGGCTCACAGACACTTTGCTGGCCCGCTAATGAGCTGTTATAAGCGAGACTCCTGTAAATCAGATGACTCTGTAGTCATTTGATGCTTATATTTGGCATGCTGAGTCATAAGGACGGGGGTTACATCATGTCAAGTTAACCATGAAAACTGAATTACAGATAGAACAGCCAACTCGGGGGTGTGGAGGAGCCCTGAGGTGCAGGAGCTGGGCAGCCGTGGTCCTGCCCTTGCCGCAGCCGTGCTCACCGTTCCTGGGGTTCTGTCCCCAATCCTTGCTCCTGGCATGAGTCTTCTTCCTCTGGCAGGAATATCTCCCTCAAACAGTATCTAGGACAGACTGCTACGAGACCCCAGATAACTGCTGGTCACACACCCAGGTTCAGAGCAGGGTCGGACAGGGCGTCCCAGCATGGACTTACACAGAGGACACTGTATTTTATTTCAAAACAAAAAAAGCCAAATTACGTTGTTTTCCAATGCTGCATTCCCTCTTAACAGCCTGTCCCTGACCCCGCCTGTTGGCTGTACACTTGCTTTCTTGAGCTACAGTTTCATCTCCGTGATCCCTCCTTTTCTGCACCTTCGTGCTCCCTGAGTTGTCCCCAGTCCCTTCTACAGGGTCTTCTTGTCTTCATGCCCATGTGTTGCCTCTTACTCTGTGATAAATGCTAGGCAACCTGTAGACTTCCTAAAGATAACAATCTTTATTTGACGGCTTAATGCACTAGAGAAGCCACAGTACCCTCTCTCAGCAACCCCTTTGGATAATTATAGTCACTGTTAATTACTGCCCTGTGCTGTAGTTGGATGTATCCCCTTCTCACATCAAGCTGTGGGATGTCTTTGTGCCTTTGGCTGCTCAGAGTTCACAACAAAACCACGTAGGCAAGCAGACTGTAAACCAGCCATATTATCACCTTCGTTTTCCAGAAAGGTGGGGCAGCTTAGAAAAAAAGAGCATTTCACTCCATTTGTCTTAGAGTAGTCTTGCACCATAAAATAACTCAAAACTCTGCAACCTGGAACCAGAACAAAAATCCCATAACCTCACAAAAAAGCATTGTTATTATAAAGTTATTCTGAGACTCCCAGTGAAATATTTTGCGAGTTGCCTCTGACAGAACACTCTCAACTTTCAGTTTTTCCTTCTGATTGCAGAAGGCGAAGAAACCTCAGTGCATCCACAGCAGGGGAAAAATGATGACTTTGGTGGTTTAGCAGTAAAGCCACTCACCTAGAGGAAGGGGCACTCTGCTCCAGAAAACCATTTCCTTATTTTATGTGCTAAATGTTTAATGCAAAACGCACAACAAGGTTTGGCAGACACCTCCATACCCTGACCACTAAATCACAGCTGTATTTGCAGCGGTGCTCTCTCTATCTGATCAGCGTCTAAGTTCCCTGCTGCACAGCAGACCCGTTTTGAGCAAAAGTGATGAGAAGACTCACCAACCCCTATTGGACTGACTGGTTAGCTAGCATGGATTTTAATCCCTTCACTCACCAAACCTGCCTCCCACACTTCTTGGACCAAAGCTCCAGACTCTACATAATCACTGAAAAGAAGGATTTATTTAGAAAGAAAAGAAGCAGTTCTGGTGAAGTCTGTGAAAGGTGTTTGTTATGTCTATACCGGCCTTCAGGAAAGCGTCTTGGTTGGTGGATCCCAGCTGGGTGTAGGTGTCTCCTTGCAATCCTGAAAAGGATGCTGGTCCCATAGAGGGACAAGTTTTCAGGTGTGCTCTGTACTGGATGGTAATATCCCTGTGGCAATGGCAGCCACTGACAATCAGTGTGAGGAAACCACTGCAGGTGGAAACCAGGAGATGGGCAGAGGCCAGGTGGCCAGCAGACTCTCCCTTGCTGTTGGAAGGGTCTGTGTTCAAGCACACAGTTAATGGAGTCTCTGCTTGAAGGATCAGAAGGCCCAGTGCTGGGCATGGGGCAGAGATGCCCTCACTTTCCATAGAGTAGGAGGGGGTTATTCCTTAGGGAGTCCCATTACCTCTGAGGGTACAGGAGTTGCCTTCCCTCTCACCAGCCGCTTATGCCTCCTCCAGCCATACACATATTTCAGTTATGTGAACATTTTTGTGTTTGTAATCACTTTTTTGCTCACAAGTACAGTGTTTTCCTCTGGAGATCAGTACAGGAGCATCATGCGTTTGATTTTTGTTCCTATTCTCTGGAAAACAGCACAGCCCACCCTGAAGTGTCTGGCCAACCAAGGAGGAGAAAAGCCACCTCTGCAAGCCCTCCTGGCTGGCTTGTGGCCAGAGGCGATGCTGTGCATGACAGCTCCTGTTACCAGCAGTGTGGGAATCAGTCCCAAACTTTCAGGGCCGGCGATGAGCAGCAGCTGCAGCTGACCGTGTGTCCATGTGTGCTGGCGGTGTGTCTGTCCCTCCCCGTGTGCCTGGCTGGAGCCGTAAATCTCTGCAGCAGCAGCTGAGTCAGTCTCACACTTTGCCTGCTCAGAGGTACAGCATGTATGAAATAAAAAGCAGCAGCCCTGCTGAAAGGCTCCTGCCTTACTGGGGACCAGGTTGAAAGCCCAGCAGGCAGCAGGATCACTTTTTCTGTGCTTCTCCCTCCTCTGGGCTTGCTGTCCCTGCTTTCCTCTGTGAGTGAACAGGGGTGAAATTCCCACAGCCATGGTCAGTGCCCACCCTGGTGGGAGAGGGGATGCCTGAGCTGGGAGGAGCACAGCTCTCGCTGCCAGGGTAAGGGCTGCGTAAAAGCTCCTTCAGGGCTCCAGGCTTCGGCATCTGTGCTTTTAAACACAAAGAATAATCCTCTCCCCTCATCCGTGGGAAAGCCCCTGGGGAGAGAAGTGTTTTGCAAGCACATGAGATGTGGCAGCTCCACCCAGAGAGATCAGCGGACATGGCTCCAGAGCCAACCTGAGGCTGCTCTACAGCACGAGTGAGCAGAAAGGTGAAATCTCTTGCACACAGGGAGCAGCTGCTGCGCTCACTGCAGACCAGACCTTAGTTCCTGGGAAGCTGAGAGCATCTTGTGCCCTGAATATCCCATCCCGTGTGAGTCTCCCTGCTGCCCTGCATGCTCAACAGCAACAACTCAGATGCTACAGGGATTGCAACACTAAAACATTCCTGCAGCAGCTCTCTGCTATCTGGGTCTAATAACAGCCCCAGGCACTGTCCCTGCTCTCTCAGCAAGCAAAGCTACTGTGCAGTATGAAAATGCTCAAGTTTTTGGAGAAGAATACTGTACGCAACTTGATCTCCCGAGGATAAGTAATTATAATGTTGTCTGCTGGTGCCTGTGGGGACCGGCAATGCATTTCTTGGCAGCACTCACATGCTGTCCAAGGCAGATTTCCTGCAGAGATCTGTGTGCTGGCTGTCAGCCACAAGTAGGATGGAGATGACTGCGCCCGCTCAGGAAATGATAAAGGAACAGAGTGAACGCTTTTGTTTATGAAGCAGCAGCATCTGGACAGCTCTGAGACCCCATCCTTCCAGAGGCAAAGGCAAAGCGTGGAAATCCTGAGCAGCTCCTCACACCGTGCCACGTGTTGGGTCTCATTGAGTGAGCAGCGTGCACGATCTGGCTGCTGTCACAGTGGTAGCGGCATCCCATAGCTGGCTGTGGGACAGAGCAGCCCCCTGCCCCTCTGCCACTCCCACCCCTGCCCAGGGTCCCATCTAGACCTCACCACCAGTGCGGATTTGGTATCAGCACCACAAGCCACCCTTATGGAACCATGGAAGGACACCACCATGGTGATGTTGTGTGTTTGGTGACCCGCAGTGGGAAGGACAGACCCCAGGTCTGTATTGGTTGAAGTTCCAATGCTGAGAACTCTTGTCACCTCAGAAGAGGAATCCTGAGCACGAATGAGTTTTCTACCTGATCCCTTAACCACCAGACAGTTTTATCTCACAGTAGCACTTGCCCTGGAAGCCGCTGGCTGTAACAAAGATTTACCTGAGGTGTTACAGATATTTCTATAATCCTCAGTCACAGAGGATGGCTTCTAATTAACTCGGATGTTAACTTTCACAAGTTTTTTGTTCACTAGTGTATTAGTATTCTGACTTACTGGATGCTTCTTGCCAGCTGGTGGGCACAGGCTGAGAGTAAAGTGCACACACAGCATAATAAACCCATTATCCTTCCCTACCTGGTCACTGAGGAATCACCGTGGCTGCACAAACTGCACGCAGGGAGCCAGCAGAAGAAGATGTCAGTCAGCTAACACTCAAAAGAGCCTTAATTTGTTGTCATCTCCTGAGTGGTCCCTTTGGGAATCTGACTGACAGGTAAGGGAGATGCCCACAGCGATGGTGATCCTCTTGTTATGAACTCATCTCTGTAGAAGTGAAAGTTTTTCCTTTACAAATCCAACCTTGGGGAATCAGGGGAATGATCTTGGCATGGATGAAGCTGAGAGAAAGAGAGAGCAGATGCAACAAAGGCTAATGGAATGGCGAGCATTATACAAGTGTCATGTAAATCTGCATTGAATAGAGAAGACCCATTAGCAAAGATGGACTGGACAGATTTCAGCACTGGGGAAAAACCCAGGCTAAAAGGCCTTTCTCATGTGGGAGATTCCTTGCAGAAATGAGTAATAGATGAGCTTTACAAATCAGGCATTCTCCAAGCCTGCAAGCTCTGGAGCAGGGTCTCTGGCAACACAAAAAGAAGAAGAGATGCCCACCTGCTGAACCAAGTGGCTGAGACAGGAGAAAAATTAGTTATCCTTATAACTGGACGAGCCAGAGTATGCAGGTAGTTTCTTATAAAAATGAAATCTTTGATATAGTTGATATTGATATATTTCACTCAGAAATACTCAGATACGTTTTAATGAACCTTTCGAAGTTTTTTAATAGACCACTAAGAGTCTTTCTGGGTAAAACACTGAGACATTACACCTGATTGTCTCAAATAAGAGGCCTGAAGTTGAACATATTTTACTAGGAATATCTGTACTGCACTTTTGCATTAGTATAGTTTGATGACAGTGAAGGAGACTAAACCTGGCTTAAGCCATTTCCATGGTTTAGAGCAGTGAAATCTCTTCTGTCCAAGCCTTGATCTCTGCCTGAAGGCTTATCAGGAGGAGGATAAAACAGGAAGCAGAGTGGGGACTTTTATAAAGGGCACAAAGAGTAGTAGTAGAAAATTCTCCAAATTAGTAGAAATTCTCCAAAAAGAAAAAAAGCTGAGGCACAGATGGCCCAGTTACATCAGCAGCCAAAGCTGATACCCTTACAAATAATAACCATGGAGAGGATCAGTCTCTACAGGTCTTGCCCAGTCCTCTGTCAGCCTGAGTCAGATGCTGAACTGTATTGAAAAGTCCAGTATCTAAATTTCTTTGAACAGCTGGAGAAAAATCAGCAGTGTAAACAGCTGGGCCAAATTTCCCTAGACCAGCTCCGTTTTCATGCATCTGGACTGTGCAATCTAAAGGCCAGTGCACCTGGGCTCCTCCTGTTGCAGAAGGGCTGCAGCAGAAACCATGTGGTGTCTCTTGTGTTCACTTTGGATACTGCATGTGCACAGCTGCAGCAGCTGAATAAATCATGGACATATATAGAAAACAGGAATGGGGCAGGAAGGGGGAAACTGAGAAGGTATTTTATTTTATTTCAGGCAAAATATTTTCATGGTTTGTGTCTATTTTTTTCTCTACACATTTATTAGCTTTGTCTGCCTGTAGGAACAGTTTCAGGCAACTTCTAAACTTTATTATAGGTTCTCTGTTCTGTTCTTGTAGTATTGCTTAAAGCAGTAAGACTATAGGATGGCGGAAATGAATGAGACCCATTTGGTTCCAGTGAACTTTGCTGCCTTGCTTTTCATATTGCATTCGTGCCAGAAAAGGTCTGCGCATCTGAGCTGATAGCAGCTCCCTAAGCAGATTTTTACCTTGGGATTGTGACTGGCTGGATGTTACTGGCAGAGAAGATTGTACAACTCGGCAGATCTCAAATCAAAAAAGTCGGGTGGGAGAAGCCACTGAAACTTGTCCATGCCACACAGACTAAAACATCTGCTTGTCTAGAAAGTTAAGTAAAACATCCTAGAAAAAAGGCGCAGAGGCAGATACAGTTAATAAGACAATAGGTAATTCAGTTGCAGGATGCTGCAGGTTCTCAAACAGCTGAACTGGACAGAGCACAAATCTAAGCAGAAGACATGTGGCAAATAAGAATGGGCACCCTTCAGGAGGCCATTGAAGTGGAGGGGGAAGGCTGGTGATGGTCTAGGTGGACCTTCTGTTGGACATGGCAGCATGAACGTGTTTCTCAGGACAATGCAGCTTCCCTCTGGCCCCAATAGACCTCAGTGAAAAAACTCCCGCCACCAATTTTCCATGTTTATCTATAGAGTGGCAGCACCATCTGACCAGTAAACAGTGACTGAAGATCAGTGCTAAAGAACAGAGGAACACCTATAAGGAAGGAAGAAGGGAAGGAGGAGAGGGGGATCAGAGCCTTCACAAGAGCAAGGATATTAATTTGTCTGTCAGAGTGCAAATGCAGAGGAAGGCTGGGAGATAGTTGTGCAACCTGGGCAGTTAAAACATAGTGACAGTGGCATCTGGTCCCGTGTACCGTTGCAGAGCAGCTGGAGGGCTGGAGAAGACAGTGCAAGCCTCACACAGCCGGGTCAACTGAGAACGGATGCTGGTGGCAGATCAGCCTTCCTCCAGCTCCACGTTTCAAAGGCAATAGCTATGTTCCCCATGTTTTGCCCATGTATTTGAGGATCAGGGACGCATTCGGCCCCATTAACCTTTCACTGGTATGAAAGCTGCCAGGCAAGAGGACAGCTGGAATTCTTCCTCTCGTACATACTGTTACTGACCTACAGCAAAGTCATCTGAACACGCTGGTGTGTGGAGAGGTGGTGAGGGCTGACCCAGCCAACACTTGGAGAAATTGCTCAGGATACCTCCAGGAAGTAGATTTCTAGACCGAACTGGCTGGTAGTATTTATATTTTTGACAAGACTATGGTGTTATTGTGTACCTGCAAACTGACCATCTCGGGGAGGAGATCAGGTGCACCACAGCCAACACCAGCCAGCAGCCGGTCTGTGCCCTGCTCGTGCCCTGCCATTGTGCTCCTGCCCTACTCTATACAATGCCAAGGGAATGAGGTGTGCTGGGCCAGAGCAATAAATCTCACTGGAAGAGCCTTACCCAAGAAACAAACTACATCACGTGTTCAGAGAAGGAAATTTTTAACAAGGAACCCAATTACTGTTGCTATCCAGTAAGCATATACAGAAAGAAGAGACACACAGGTGTCATGGAGACACCCCAAAGTCAGTTTTAGGTGGACAACAAGTTCCAAACCAGACTTTGTTCTGGCCAGAAAAGTGCAGCCAATAAACCGACTAAAAACAGGGTTTATACAATTAGTTAGCACTCAGACAACATAAAATACAGGTTCGGATATCAGCTCAGGAGATTATTGGGATACAGCAAAACAAGAATAATGAGGATCCACAGTGTGGATGCATATGCTTACAAGAAACAAACCAGAGCCCTCCAATCCCAGGGTACCCACAAGAAATAATCACTTGCCTGGGTTAGGCAAGGACTCACGCTTGCCTGGTTGGGCAAGGACTCATTCAAGGATATATCCAGTAAATTATCACTCACCCAGATGAGGAGGTGAGGTGCTCTCAATCCTGGGAAGTCTCCTTAGATGGCATCCCAGTCTAAGGAGAGGGCTCCATTTCACAGACCCGCTGCTCCGAGAAGACCACTCCAAAGGGGTCCTTTGGCAGGAACCCCATTTTATAGTCTGGTCAGATCTGGCTGTGGGCATTACAACGTGGTCCAGAAGCTTTGCAGCTACTCTGGGCACCTGCTCTGCTAACAACCCTGTCAATTGACTCAGGGTCTCGTTAAGGACCCTGTCAATCGACTGAGGGTCCCACCCCTCCTGCCCCACCAGCTGGTGGAAGTGAAGTCACCTTGCCCCGGGGTAGGGGAGGATGTCAGCACCTTGGTACTGCCCTACGTGTGTACGTGGGGACAGGCACAGCGGGGCACAAAAAGTGCTAAAAGAGCCATCAACTGCCCCATTGAAGGCTCCAGATCTCAGCGGGATGTGCAACTGGCACAACAAGCTCCTTTGAGGAACTGACTTCACAGGTGCCTCAGTGTTTGGAAAAGCTGAACTGAAAGGGAAAGAGGAAATCAAACAAAAGTCAGAATGAACGTAGAAAAAAATAAACATACAGCTCAAAACAATTCCAATCTACCAATTATTCAAATTTTCAAGATCCAGAAGAGATGTGCTGACTCAACTTTAACAATGTAAAAGTGAAACCTCCTTGGTGAGGTTCAGTTGTCCAAATGTAGGCAAATGGTGCTCTCTGAGATCACCGGGGTATCCTGCCTTGCTCATTTGACTTCTCTGGAAGGGGACAGGTTTATCCCGGGGCACCATGCATCCTTGTGCATGCAAGGAAACACAAAAGCTGGGCTGAACCCATCTTTGGGGCTCCCTGTGCAGACATGGAGAGGTGTATGTGTGTTCAACACCTGACACTGGAGATAGGGGAGGAATCTCCCCTCAGAGGTGCATTTCTCTTTCCAGGCACTGTAAAAAGATCCTTGAAAATTAACTTACACTCTACATGTCACTCTTCGAAAACTAAAGACGCTTAATTCCCTTCCTCAGTCAGGTAAACATACTCCCCTCCAGTAACTCACTTTGGGGTCTTTGCAGACTCAGTGGGAAACAAAGAGTCCAGAAATATCACACCACCAACCTCCTTCTGATAGGTAGTGACTTTGCCCTGCTCTGGGACATTGCTCAGTTGGTGGCAAACTCAGTCTGGTCTAGAGGACTAAAATCACGACAGGCAGCAGAAGGATGCAGAGCAGCATGGCTGCACAGCAGATGGAAGAAGACCCTCTGGACAGGCATTTTCCCAACCCACTTGCACGAGGGGCTGCTCTTCCCCCACCACAACCCTTCTGGGGTATAAAATGTCACAAGAAAGGTCTGGCATTGTCTTTTTCATCTTATTCTTACTTGCAGCCTCCAAGGGAGCATTAGCACATTGCAATTGCTTTTCCCTATTCTTCTATTATCTGTCAATGTTTCCATGACAGGCTTGCCCTGAGGCCATCAGTCTTAGCTGCCAGTCCTCAGGGCACCTCCACCTGGCTAAACAGAATGAGCAATGGGGAGAGGACATTTTCAGAGAATGAGACATTTGGATTATGCAAAGGAAGGGCATGCTCAGAACACTTCAGCATTAGTTCTGTTCACAGGTTGAAAATGCTTGCAGAGAGCTGCAGGAAGGCTGGGAAGAGCCCAGGGAGGACAGGCCGAGCTCTGACTCCGTGCAGGTTCACTGATAGGTCTCTCTGCGTAGTTGCGCAGTTACAACAAACCAGCAGCAAGGCTCCAGGTAGCTGGCATGTGCAAACTAAATATGCTGGAGTCCACTAATTGCAGCCTCTGTACCATTTCCAAGTCTTGGTCCCTTCCATCAGTGCCTCAGACAACCCCGTGTATCAGCAACAGCCACTGAGGTGACATCTGGTCCAAAGACAAGGAGCTGCTGATTTCTCGCCCTTTCCTTCGTGAAGGGGCTGTCACTTTTTCTTCATCTGCATTCAGGAATACTCTGTCTGATGGAATGTATTCACAGAGCTTTCATAGTGTCCTCAAGAAAAAAAACACATTCTAGGCCCTGTGCTGCTCTTTATTCATGTCTCTGGTTCTTCTGAGATAAGGAAGATGGGAATCCAAACCCTCACCCTCTCAAAACAGACTGAGAACTGAACCCAGACCATAAGCATGCCAGGAGAGTGCTTCACGGACTGGGTGGTTGTGGTAAAAGTGGGTACCACCCTAAACCACTGCAGGTGGAAAAATCCAAACCTGCTAGTGTGGATGAAGCATGTTCCAAGGACATCTAAGAAAACATCTCTGGAGATCCAGTGGCTCATCAGGCTCAGGAGGCTGGAGGGACTTAACTTCTGCCACAGAAAGCACAGGGCGTATGAGGAACAGGTCCAATCTCTTGGGCAATAGAAATGAGGTACCTGCAGCGTGCATTCGTGTTCAGCATTAGACAGGAGCCTAAACAGGGAGCTGCAGTGATTGGCAGCGCAGTGCTGAACTAATTTCTGCACAAATCATGCTTCGATCTCCAAAACCTCATTTGAATCTAGTGCCCAGTTACAGGTCACTTCTTGGTCCTGCCTTGCTTCTTCCTGTGCCAGATGGTGACATATTGGTGCATTCCTTATCCTGCAAACTTTCTACATTCTGCAGGAATTCCCTACCAATATCAGAGGCAAAAATAAAGCTAACTAAGAAAATATCTGCTACAAGAAGAATTTGTCTTTGTAGGTGCAAACACACAGCTGAAATGAGTAAATAAGGGGTATCTTCCAGCTGAGCTGTATGTGCGTGTGCACAGGTATGCTTGCATCTGCATTTTTACTCAAACTGTTATAATCTTTGCGAGATATTTTACTGTGTTCAACAGCATAATTTTAAAAGGCTGTCAAGAGTGGAAAACAACACATGGTTTTTATTCCTCTGCTGCACTAAGAATAATGCATTTGTCAGATGCCACACCTCTCTCCTGATCAGCTGGTTCTGCAAATAGAGAGAAACTACATCCTATGCAAACAGAGAATCCCTGAGTCACCTCTCAGTCTTCTGATTCATCTTCTCCATATTCAAGCAGTGACAAGCTGGGGGGCTTCGGACTGGCTCTGCTGTTCAAGGATTTATGCCATCATGCATAGGTAGCAGAATAAAAATCTCAGGAATATAATACTCTAGCAAAATGTTTATCAACTGCCACTACTGCTCCTACTGAAGTGGTGCCTCCATAGATTGTGCTGAGATTATGAATATCCCCTTTTCAAGTCCTGTTGAGGTCCAGGTGGGTGTAAGGGCCTCACACAAGCAGAGCAGTTGTGACCTTACGCTGCCATCCTATAGAGAAGGCTGTGTCTGTCAGAGACACTGGCCCAGCACACTGGCAGTTGGTTAATAGGGGCTGGTGTATCTAACACAAACTTTGGCTTCATCTCTTGATCGTCTGCAGTAGCTCAACTCATCACGTGCATCTACGGTTCCACAGATACCCACGGTGGCATTCCTGTCACCTAGCTGTAGGTAACTGAAGTGTAGGTGTCCACACCTAAGCTTGTTATCTGGGCTCCCACGGCAGTTCAAGGAGCCAAGGATCTACAGTCGTGGAACCAAGATTGTAGGTTGCATGGTCCATACAGACAGTGAAGTACACAGTCCCTTAACAACCACGTATGGTTGGATGACTATAGCCCTTTGACAACAATGGGACACAGTGTGAGCTTTTATTCTGTAGACATCTGAATCAATGGAAGTTGAACCTTAGCCTCGGAAGCCCACAGGCCCTGCTTTTGGTGGGAGTCAAGTCTCCTGTGATCTTTGAGGCACCAAATCCCCAGAGTCCTGTCTGGGCCCTGCTAACTGGTGTCACAGGGGTTATGCTTAGTAGAATGAGGTAAGGGGTAGGTATGATCTAAGCCGGATGCCAGAAGCAGTACAGCCACATGTGTTGCCCTCCATGCCATAAATTCCAAGGAAGCCAACTCTTGCATGAAGCCTCAAAGTCCCTTCCTACCCTGTGCTTCTTACCAATACCACTGCAATACTCACAGTCAGAAGACAGGGGTGATGGTATGGGCTGATTCCCTGTCTTTATAGCAGTACTTGCCTACTGGTTCACACTGGTTGCTCTTGTTTTCTGCTCAGCTCCCACTAGCATCAGGGAAACCTGTCCCATTGATCTCCATGGGAAGTGGATTGGACCTAATGCACATTCTTGCACAGCAACTGTTTTTGGCCCCAAGGCTGGTTGCATGCGGAACGGGCAGCGTGATTTCCATATTCTGCAAAAATTACTAATGAAAGGCATAGAGGAGCTTTTGGATTTCTTTGCCTGATATGCATCACATAAATGTCTGAGCATTATCATAAGTACAACACAGAAAAGCTACATATAATTTACGTCTTGCTCTTTTTCATCCTTGATTGTGGTAAGTAGCTGCACACAAATTGAAGTTCGGTTCCAGGATGTGTCCCAAGCCCCTTCCTTTGCTGGGTGTCCAGGGTTTAAGACTGTGATTTTAAGCACTGACAGAAGAGTGGGATCCCTTCTGCTGGCTTCAGGGGGGGTTGGATCAGGCGCTGCCTTGCAGGGAAGCAAAAATCCCGGGGTCTGTTCCCCCTTCTTGCACACCTCTCTGTGTTCTCCCATGGAAGCATGCAGAAACCTGCCTTGCCATTTCTCAGTACCGTTCTCCCCAGGGCTCTCCTGGCTCTCTCCATCACTGGGAGGATGCTCCGCTCTCCGTGTCTGCTTGCCCTCTTGACTGGAGCTTGGGGAGTGCAGCAGCCAATCGGGCAGCCAGGCAGCTCGGGCATCCTTCATCAGTCTCCTTAAGTGTATTTGGGCTCTGCTAGGAGCATCCACATCACTCCTTTTCTCTCCCTGCAATGACCTGAAGCTCCAGCTCTGCAAGCAGTGATCAGCCAAGCATAATGCAATGCAGGGCAGCCCAGAATAATCTGGTTGGCATCCAAGGATGTATATTCACCGAGAGGCTAAGGGAGTGTGTCAGCATTTAGTTTCAGTCTAGCTGCACTTTTCCTGCAGCACAGATTCTGTGCACAAAGTCTCCGTCTCCTCCTCTGGATTGGGACTGGTTCTGCACTGGGATCCTCTGAAAAGACAAAGTTTTCCTCTCTTGTTATTGCTGTACCACCATAACCTACCAAGATGTGTGACTGCTTTCATCTAGTTCTTCCTAACTGGCCAGGATCTCCAGCCAGTGGTGGGCTTACATTTTCTATACTTTTCTGTATTCTGCTTCTGCTTTTCTGTGCTCTGCTCGCTGCCATCCAACCTCCGAGGCAAACCCTGCAGCTTCTAGGGTGTGGCTTTCTCTGATGCTGCATGAATCAGATAAGGAAAAATAGAGTTAAGAAAAGCTTGTCGTTACCTCCTCTAAACTTCCCTAGGTGCTTGCATTGTGTTGAAGCTAAGCTTAAGGAAGCCTTTGACTTCGTATAAAAATTAAATTCAATCGTGTCTCAATTAACTGTTTCAGGTTGCATGCCTTAATTCACACGCTTGCCCTTCATTTCTCACAGTGATTGGGAAGTGACTATCAGGATGCAGTGCATGATACAATCTACCTGGCATTTACAATAGCTAAAATCTGTGCTATGTAGTCTACGTTCACTGTGTCCTGTGCTCTGTATTTGATCTGTTGACTGAACAACACAGCACTCTGGAAAAAGGTTTTTTTTTTTTCCCCTGTGTTTCCCTACTGCAGAGCAGAAGGAAATCAGCAATTTAACCTATTTTTTTTCAAAGGGGAAAACATACATATTTTAATATAAAATAGGCTGAAGCAGAACAGTGATGATTGGAGGAATGAGTCAAAATAGTAATGAAAACCAGCTCTTAGTTGGCAGAAGCATATCAATAAATTACAAATCTGCTATTTAGTTTATGCACAGATTAGTCTGTTTTAAAATAAGCAACTAGTAGTCATAAGGTTGTGTCTACAAAAATGCCAAGAATCTGAAATTTCTACAGTATTTTTTTTCCCTAAAATACACAAAATCTATGTTTATCTACATTCTACAATAAATTTACTCACTATTTATTCTGGTAGAAGAAATTATAATATACAAAACACAGTCTGTAAACATTTTGATACCTTAAAAGTTGAGAGCTTTTTAAAAAATGTGCCTGATTATTTCTGCTTTTCTTTTGTAAATAGTTACGGATTGTATTTTCCACAACAATGGAAAGTCAGAAACTACTTTTCAGACTCCCAGTCATACGAAGTACCATCTTATTGCTTAAGTTGCCTTGCTGAAATCAGAGACAACTCCACGAATAAGTCACTTCTCTCTATCCAATGAAAAGATACAGTCCAACCCTCTGCTCATTACCTGGCGTTTAGATTAAGTAATCAAATTGGTATAAGGTTATGGTAAATATTTTAGGACTACACCCAGACAGTAATTTAATATGATTTACTCAAAATACATACAATATAAGTTTTGGGGGGCAGAATGTATTTAATAAATGTGAGTTTTCAGTAGTATGATCCTCCTAACGTTTGTCTGCCTGCACAGGTTTACTTGTTTAGCAAACAAACTAATTTCATGGCTCTTATTTTTTTTCTACACTGGAGACATAGTTGGAACTTCTAGGTGCTACCTAACAGAAACAAATAAAAACATAACACTAACAGAGCGCTTCACATAGCCACCCTCCATGCTTTCCCCACTCTTTAGCACCCTTTTTTTTCCCCTAAGGAAACAAAATTCTACTGTTTACCACGAACATGGGTGGTTATCTCTCTGGTACCCGTTTTGTGGTGGTGTGAGAGGACGCTGTGGTGGGTCATGGGTAGGGGCAGCATCTCCTGCACCAGGTCATATCACGGCACCAACCAGACCCGGTTCTTGGCCCCAGAGCAGGAGTGCGGCTGTGACAATGACAAGAAGATCCGTGCTGGGAAAGGATACGGCAGGGAAAGCCGGTTGCATGTCAAACTTGACTGGCATCTGTTTTCCAAACAGTTATTGCTGATGTTTCTTGACAACGTGTTGTCATCCTCAGAGGTCAGGGCGCGGCAGGGAAAAGCAGGTCTGTTTTTCTCAGACAGGTAGGCTGGCTGGCTGCCCGGGGCCTGTGATGTGTGTTTGAGAAAGCCTGCCAAGCGCAGGAGCAAGAGAGGAGGAATATCAGCACGGTGATGAGGCAGGCTCATCCGAAAAAGGGTGGGGAAACCACGCGATGAATCCCACACCAAGAAGTGCAAATTATATCCCTCGTTTCCTCCACAGCATGGAAGGAAAGCTTGTTAAAAATAGGTTTGTTTCGTAAGCTGCTGTCTCTGCTGGCTATATTCATCTGCCCTGGCTTTAGCTGACTGTCATGATGATACAGGTGAGAAACAGATAAACAAAAATTTTCTTCGTTAGACAGGCAAGCACAAGCGTGCACTCCGATCTGGCATCTGGAGGATGCCAGGAGCATTTTGCAGTCGTTGATGAACACCAATACAACGTTTTTTATGTGTTATTTTTGAGTCCGAACAACGAATAAGCAGGAGAAGAGAATGTTTACATCAGCAAATTGTGGCAATTGGTCAAATCCCAAAATAAAAACGTCTTTCTAGCATAGAAGTTTTCTAAACCTATTCTTTACCTTGTTTGGGGTGTGATCTAAATCCACAGAACTTAATGGCCGTCTTTAAAAGACACTGTTCAGTAAGACACTTGAGCAAGTTTGTATGGCCTCCTGATTGCCACAGGATTGAAGCACAGGGTCAAAGCAAAACGTGCATTTTAGGACTTTGCAGAATGGGCACTTGAACTTCAATGGTGCTGCTTCTCAGACGCCAAGTTCATATTTGCACTGTGTGAGTATAGAATCATAGAGTCATAGAATGTCCTGAGCTGGAAGGGACCCACAAGGATCATCAAATAGCACACAAGTGGGTTCCTGAGATCAGCCAGAGCTGTGAAAGTCTGTGGGACTCCCTTGCAAGTTGTGACAACCAAAAGCCACTAAAAGCACAGCGACATCCCTTCTCCTCCGTTCTTATCTGTGATGCCAAAGGCACATCGAGGGTTGGGTGTCCATTCTGTCTTACCAGCTGCTGAACACAGCCCACAAATTTTGTGGATCCAAAACAAAATGCCAGCTGAGCTACACCTTTTCTTTGAAATATTTTCTTGGTATGTTTGCCTACGAGCTGCAACTGCATCTGTTCCAGCCCCACTATGAGACAGAGATAAACAAAAGCCAGGCTCCAAGCTCGGGTGAGGAACACCCTCCTCGACTCCCAGGAGAGTCTGACTTGACACGCCAGCATATTTCATTTTCCCTCCTTTTACTTCTCTCAGGGAGTATGATGTTAAAATGACACGAGCCAGTTCAGTTTCAGCAGACACGTCAGAGCGTCAAACTCACTGTCCAGTAATGTTTCCCAAATAGATGCTACTTCTACCCATGGTAACACCAAAATAACTGTGGTGCCAGCACAGACTGAAAGGGAATCTGATTCATCTGGCTTTGGCAGAGAGCTCCCTGCCAGCACCCTGAGTCAGGCTCAGTAAATTGCATCCCTCTGGCTTCTCTTCCTTCTCCCTCCCTCCAGAGTTTTTATTTTTGGTTGATACTTTCACACTTCTATTTCCAATGGGTACGCACTGGCCTTTTGATGACATATGAGCAGTAAGCGGAAAAGAAATATCAGTATGACAGAGTCCCACAGGCCACAAGGGTTTCTTTGTCCATCCACTGTGCAATAAAGCATATTGCTGTTCTCCATCTAACTGCAAGAAATGAGGATGGTATGTACCCATTAGCGGCATAGCACATTGTGTTTGCCACAGTTTCTTATTCATGAGAGGAATGGACATGCCATAGGAGCAAACCAAAACCAGCTGAGAAATGTGGGGTTTTTTTCTTTACTGCTGCATTTCAAAACTTCAAGGAGGAGTAAGAATTACAGAGATCTCAAGTCAGCTTTGGTAGAGTGCTCCTCCCTGAGCAATTCGGACTCATGAAGCATTTGCCCAGTGGTTCACGTGCCATCTGTTTCTGTCCAAGCCATTCTGGCTGCAACAGCTTCATTTTCAGGGCCATCGTCGCTGTGCAAGAGGTGGAGGAATGCAAAGCAAAGGCCAGGGAGAGCCCCCACCAGTGAGGGCCCCGGGGCTGCTGTTGTTGCCGCTCGCTCTGGTGAGGTTTGCTGCTGCTGGAGATAAATAACATCCTCGGTTCGATGAGGAGATTCGCTGCAAAGACAAACAATCAAACAAACACCCAGGCTGGGCTTGGCCATATAGAGGAGCAGCTGCAAAATAAACCTGGATCTGTGCTTGCAGCACGTGGCCACCCAGCGCTGGTGTCCTGCGCAGATGGACCTCACGGGTCCTGGGAGCACAGCGTCGTGCACCCTCATCCGGGTCACAACCCCATCCTCAGCGCATCCTTCCTATAGCATCTGCCAGCACAGCCACCATGGGTAACCCAAACCTGTGGGATGCTCAAGGCTGCATTATTTAGCAGTGGGATATCCCCATGGGGTTTTGGTTGGCAGCGAGGTTGCAGGAGGGTTATTTTCACCCTGGTCTGACTTAGGGTGCACCTTTGGGGATGATGTGGCACTGAGGAGGTGCAGGAGAGGGGATAATGAGGAGCTAAGGCCAGTGGTGCTGTCAAAAAAGGGGCACACAGAGCTGGTCTGTATCAGGAGCTTCCTCCACCCTGGCTGTCCCGTGCTAGAACCTGTTCATCCTGGGAAATTTAGGCCACCAATCTATCAGACATCAAGGATAGCCATCTCTCAAAGACACATTCCTGCCTTTATGTCAACACAGACAGATAGATAATTGTATTAGGTTATGAGACACAGATGAGTTATAAAATGCCTACAAGATCTCTAACCCTATGTGCTTACTAGTAGTAGATACTACTACTAAATAGTAGTACCTATGTACCAAAACCTACTGGCCTAGCATCACCATTTTGTGTTGAAATGTCTTTGGGGCCATGAGGGTTGCACAAGCATAACCTCTAATTGTGGTTTCTCCATTTGTTTGTTCCGCTACTACCTCTGCCAGCCTATGTGCCTGCACAGAGCTTCGCCATGCAGATACCAGCCATGTCTGAGGTTAGAGTAATTAGTCCTGGCTGGGTTTGCGAGGTTTTCTTTAGTACAATTGCACCATTAGATTTCTATCAGCGTAAGTTCCTCTGTCAGAATAGGCTGGAAAAAAATATTTCTAGTTAATAAAACCACTGTGGGAGAAATATCAGTAGTCTTATGCTGGTAAATTAATTGTAAATTACAGCATGTACTCTTATCTGCGTTTAATGCTGCATTCATAAAATACACAAGAGAAAAGAAACAGAACTGCTTCATCTGTCTTTCACCACTACATGGCTTTCCATCTCATCTCAACACAAACTTTTTTTAACAAAACACACAGCTGGGATGGACTGGCAGATTAGCCCGGTGTGACAGATGATGAACACCTATGCACCAAGAAAATAAGGAGAAACAGCCCTATGACCTTCACCCTTTTCTTAGGGGACAGAAGGCAGAGGCACTGTATAATCTGGGAAGTTTTCCAAATTCGCTCTCTATTTTTTTCTAAACTTCATGACACGCAGCATGAAGCAGAATACTTTAAGCAACTGTGGCATCACATTCAGGAGAGGTGCTGTGAATGTGGATGAATACTGAATGCTCCCCACACTTTTGTTTTCAAGGTTTGACAGTACTAAAGCAGTGCTCGGTTTGGACTGATGATCAACACCAGTAAATCCCTTTGGGGCTCAGCAGTAGCGTGAAAGGAGTAAATGAACCTCAGGTTCCCAAGGGATCAAGAAGCTGCTGCCATGGGTTGGAAGTGGAATTGTGGTAGCCCCCAGTGAAGCCAATGCTGCATGGAGTGGTTTGTCCCAGACATTCACATTCAAGTTTCCTCTGCCCCTATTTAACAAAACAACAAGAAAGAGTTCTTCCACCAACCCAAATTCAACACAACTGTTCCATGGAAAAGACCCAGAGATTCTGTGCCACCCATTTTTCCTGTGGGAACAATGTTCTGGCAGGACGGGGACAAGAGATGGCGACTGTCCTATTGACTCCTGTCACTGACTGTGAGCTAATAAAATAAATGGGAGATTTCACCACAAAGCCAGGTTGGACCCTTGATAAGTGTCTTTGAGACCATTGCTCCCTGAAAAATTAACACCCTCACCTCATCGTGAAAATTAACACCCCTGTATTTTATTTGCCTCCTATATTTAATTAATGGCTGTAAAGCACCTGGAGAAGGCTGAAGCAGGCAAATTATGCAACTTAACTCTAAGTCTAATGATTAGTATCGCTATTCCCAGACAACAGTCTCTCTTTGATATTGGGAGCAACAGAGAGAAAGATGCTGACTACAGTGACATTGGTTTTGGCTCTAGTTGTTGGAACATACAGTCATCTCATATCTTATAATCCAAATGACACCATCAGATTTATTCTAGATTCACACTAGTGTAATTGAAAAAGGTAGTTGGTAGTTTTAGTAAGTGTGAGTTAAAGCAATGACTAGGAAAACAAAAAGCATTGAAACAGAAGGTATGGAAAAAGGTAAGTCTCAGCAGCAAGGTGTGAAGGAGCTGGGTCTCAGACTGTTGTGAAGGACAGAACAATTGGGGTTTCTGGCTCAACAGTCAGATTTTCTGATCCTTTACCAGTTATTCTCTGCATTATAGAGAAAGGCCAACAACCTGATGAGAAGAGAGAGCAGGGCTGGGCTCCAGCCCCAACACAGATGAGGAGGAGCAGGAGAAAAATATGAGACTTGGAGAGCCACGCAGACCCTGCATCACCAGAAAGGCAGCAGTAGCATTAAAGGGACGAGGAAGAAAACAGCCTAGGAAAGCTTTGCCATGAATGATCATGAAATTATATGTCAAGCAACCTATAAACAATGTCAGAGAGAAGCTAAATAACAAAACTTTTCTTGTCTCTCTCCTTTCCCCTTTCTGTCCTGTCTTAATCCAGAGTGACCTTAGCAAAACAGCACAAGAATAGTTGGGCTCCACCTAATTCTGTCTAAAGATAACTTACCTCCCTCCTACCCTGTTTCCATTTCTTTGCTTGACTTGTGCCATGTTTGTCTCTTACACTCCGATCTCTGCCCTGTGCCACAGCAGGAGCGAGTAGGGAAAGGAGAAATGTTAACCTTTTCTTTGGTAAGCAGAAAACTGCTGATATGAGGGGGAACAGGGTGCCTTTGGTTGGCCACTGAATTAGGCAAGCAGAGGAAAAGCTGCCATTTGCATGTCACTATCCTGATTTCTCAAGGGAAAAAATTAATTACAGAGAATATGCTCCTCGCCACCATCAATCCTGCAATTTAACTGAACTCTAGCAAAATATTTGCTGGGTTATGTAATAGAGATGGATTACAACAGCCTGCCACGTGGCTGAAAACTGCAGTTTTAACTCCTGGACAGATTGTCTTGTGATAGGTAAAGATCAGCAACCTCAGGGGGATGTGAAAATAGTCCACCTCAGAAAAACCTCTAAAACACAATTTGAGGATTCATCTTGTAGAAGTACTGCAAACACCTTAGGCCACTTCCTGATCTTCTTCAGTGTGTGAAACCCTCCTGTCTGTCTTCTCACCTCTCCTCCCAAGGAGTCTCAGAGCAGTTCCTGCCATTCCCCAGGTGCCTCTTGCTCAGGCTTCTCAGGCTTCCCACCCTTCCTGGCTGCTGGGGACCCCTTAGAAATGTTCCCTCACAGCCAATGAGTGTGCAGTGTCATCCTATCTTTATGTTGCAGCCACCTTTCTGCAACTGCAGGTGTTAATTAACTCATGATTACCTTAATTCAGTGATCTGTACCAGGACCAGGAGCAGAGATGTGGTAGTGCAGGGCACTGCAGAAATCAAGGCATGAACCCTACTATGGTCATTAACCCCAAGCCACCACATCTTCTCTGACATTGTTATATGCATCAGATGGATGAATCTGCCACATGCAGAGCAGCACCTTCATTTTTCAGCATAGCTACAGCTTAGGCGTTAAAGTTTCTCTGCATCTGATCAGCTGTTACTTGGGCGGCACTTAAGAAATGGAGAAGCTGAGTATTGTAGCTAATTAACTGGGCCAGAAAGACACAAAGAACTTTTGAAACAGAAGAGAAAACAAACAAAGCCTTGGCAAGCATTCAAAGGCAAGGCAGACTGGCTGCAATTCACTGCTCGATACGCAGAGAAGTTCTTGAAGGCTTACAGAAACATGGGTGAAGGGAGTTGGCTTTGGGAAGACCTAGACTCACATGATGCAGGGCGGGGTTTAGAGCCAAATCCGCCCCATCCGCCCCACCCTGGGACCTGAGCCCATGAATGACCCAAAGCGCCTCATTCATCACGGTGAGGACAGCTATCAGCTGGGAGACCAAGACCTGCCCACGGCTTCCAGGTAGGAGTTTGCTTCTCTGGCTCGGCTGCTGTGTCTTGTCTCATGCTGCTTTGCAATTGCTCCTGCAGTTGTGCAGGAGTAGAGGTGCCTGGTGCCCTCAAGAAGATGCAGTTTCTTGTTTCTCTGAGCACATATCGCATCAAGAGCTTCTACCTGTGTGTTAGGTCTCTTCTCTCTCTTTTCCCCAGCTGCTGGGGTTTGAAGATCTTGCTGGGTGTGTGCTAAGGTGATGAACTGGTTTTATTTCCCTTCTCCTGGTATTGCTGTCATGACAGAGGAAAGTAAGATCCCCCCATCCTGACAGAGCAACCTACATGCTGCTGTGCCACGTGCATTTGCTTTCTTTACAAACGCCTGCGAAATAGAGAGTGGCAAGGAGTTTCTTGAAATGGTTATGAATCATTGAACTTAACTGGCACCCACCCAGGCCCCCAGATGGAAAAAGAGGAGCTTTTTCTAAGCCCTTCCCACATTCTTGTGCAAATAGAAGGGATGAATGATCACCATCCCCAATGCCAGACAGTTTTCTGGGCCAAATTCATAAGTTTAAGAAAGCCAAGGGGAACTGATATTGGTGCAGCTCTCCCTTCCTTCCGCTTCTTGCAATGACTATATTTCATATGTTGAGATTCTTCTGGGATTGCCTAGACTGACTTTGTGTAATTATTGTCATCCTTGGATTAAACAGGCCAAATATGTAAGCTGGATTTCAGCTTGCTGAGATCTTATTTTACACCATATTTTGTACCTCTGGCATGTACATTACACAGCAGTAGATCGGGTTTAAGTAGTTTTTTTCAGAATAAAAGTCCATCTTTGCTTGAAGGTGTCAATTTTCTAGTAGTTCTTGCTGCTCTGACTTGTATGGATGCATCAAAGAATCATGGAAAAGTCTTAGACCGGGCATCTACCCACTCTAGCTCTCTAGTAAACACTGTCTGATGCCCCTTCAGACTTAGAGCATGCACACATTGCTCTGCCCAGGGGTTAGGGGGAAAGTGTGACTTGGTGCAAAAGCCTGTAACTAACTGTTCTTGTCCTTCATTGCTTCTGATCACTGATGAGATGTGCAGATTCATGGATGTGCCTAAACTTGGGGGATGTCCTTATTCTCAAACTAAATGGGGAACAACACTTATTGAAATTAAAGACAAAATGATACAAAGGCTGTGGAACCCTCAAGAAGGAGCAGTGGCTTTGAAATCAGCTTTAATAGCCTTGTTAGGTGTTAGTAGATATAGAAGAAAGGGTGGACTTTCAGTGTATCATACTATAGGAAGTCCTGAGCCCATCTTTGTGGAGTGGTGTAGTATTTATGTGTTATGAAATGTTTAACATGTTCCATCTGCCACCAGATCAGGGTCAACAGGTGCAGTCAAAATTAACAACAATATTTTTGATGTGTAGCACCTTTCTTTCTGCTGGCAAAGCACCACTTAAAAGCTTTAATCTTTCATGATGGAAAACTATTAGCTGAGCAGCCAGAGATTTCCAGGCTTTCCAGGGAAATAACAATAGTTTCGAACTCTCAAACTGTGGCTCCACTCTATATCAGTCTTTCTTAACTTCTGCTGTGAACACTCACAGTCTAAAATTGGAATTGTGTTGTTTGACCATCATTGGAGACACCTTGGCTAGAGAAATATTACCACTCATTTTCTACTATTAATACGTGTTCAAAGTCTCCCTCTAGGCTCTTCCCTATGGACTTGTGTGCTAGAGGATTTGTGAAATGCAGTTGTGATGGGTACAAAATGCATGAGGGGCAAATCTTAGCTACATCCTTGAGAGCACTGTTTCTCACCAGACCCAGCCCTCCAAGACTCCCTTCCTCCTTGCTCCACAGAACAAATTCCAGCTGCTTCTGCACTGCTGGCATCTGTCTGCAAGAGCTCAGGAGGTTTGCACCGTGCTCCTTGATCAGTCCAGGTGAACATGTGCTCTCCTTGGCCAAACTTCGACTAGGGCCAGCCTGTACTTGAGCCTAATCCCTCCAGCAGGTATTGCAGTAATGCCCATCATAGTTTTTGTCCCATGTCTCTTCTTTCCAGCTCTACAATCTGCAGGATTGGTACCAAGCAGGAGCTGACCTGCTGTCAACCCCTCCTGCTCCATGAGATGGGTGTTTCCTGTAGGGACATATTCTGTCCAGAAACACAGAAGTTTTAAGGGGAAAAAACATAGCCACTGAACTAAGGTAGCTAAGAAAATCTTGCAGTGGTTGGGAAGGAATGGCTGCTTCAGGCTTCTGTCTCTCTTATGCTGTCTTTATCAGAAGTACATACCCGATTGTCTCACCATCCTGGCTCTGGCACTGTTCTCCTGCTCTGCCTACTGCTTGGTCAGTCTGATCTTCATAAAGTGACTGTTTCTTAGATTCATGGTCTGTCTTCCTGGTAAGGCTCTAGACAACATTTCGCTGGATGACTTTTTCGTTTTTGCAGGTCACTGGGTGATGACTGTGGGCCTTGTGCTGCTGATTCTCAAACCTGCTCTGGTTTGTAGGCACCCCATGGGCTCTTCTGCACTGCTGCTCTGTTATAACTTTTTCCTTTCTTAAAAGACAAAAGCTTCCACAGATTAAAAAAGTGTAAACTAAGAAAATGAAAGATAAATGGTGTACCTGAAACTAGTGTTTTCTCAAGCTGTCTTTTAAGTTCTCACTAAAGCTTCTTTCCATGCACTTACCTAGGACCAGTTCATTCATGCCTTTGCTCATCTATCTCACAGCCCTTGGTGAGTAACTCTCCGAGTTTACTGGAAAGTGAGGTGGGTGCTACAGAGTGAAAATAAATCTTCAAAGCTGTTGCTGGCATCTGCATCCTCACTCCTCCCTCCAAATCAGTGCAGGGAATTAGATTTGCAGCTCGGTTGAGATTTAGGCATTCGAGAGGCAGTAAATAAAACATTGTTCAAACTTGTCCACGATACCTATGGTTATCTGGATTTGCTGACTTTGCACTAGGCTCATGCTGCTGTTTAAAAGTGAGTTGGCTTCCCTGTTTAATCTCTTCCTGGATAGCATGGCTCACATTATAAACCTCCTCATGGATTTCTGATAACTTCGTTATGGACTGTGCACATACACCACCTTTTTGATGGTCTCAGTGCTTGTGAGATATGGATAGATTTTTCACAGAGACCACACATAATATGGTGATAGAACTGACTAAATGTGCATTTGGGATGTTTCACTCCTTCATTCCTTTGCCAGTTGTAAAGTTTCAGGTTGTCGCCCTCCAAGGGCTTCTGGTTTTCTGTGGTGCATGATCAGTTTGGAAATGGAGATGGTTAGTTGGTCCTTCATTTCTCTCTGAAGGATCTTCAAGGTAGGAATAAGGATTAAAATCCAGGAGAGGAAATTCATTATTTCCCTCCAGAGAAAAAAATAAATCCATTTCTCTTTGTGTGATAATTTTCTATCTGAATAGAAATTGTGTTTCATTTGCTTTTCCCTGTTGAAATTTCACTGTTCAGCAGAGGGATGAGAGAGAGGCTTCCGCAGCAAGGAGTGAGCAGGTACTCGGGAAAGACAACCCGCAGCCTTTCTGCTGTGATTCCTTGGCAAAATGGACTATAGCAACAGTCTAAAGCAGGGAAAGAATAGCCCTAGGCCACAACACTGTGGATGTGTTTCCAGAATTGGTCTTGGAACTGGAAATGCTGAATGAAAGGCGAGCAGAAAGCTGTCTCTGAGGGGGTCGTGCTGGAAATTCTGAGCACCTGATATGAGGCGCTCAGTCCTTCCAGCTCCCCCCTGCTCAGAAATGAGAGTGAATGAGGAACCCTCCAAACCCAGTGTAACTAAAGAGGAGGCAACGCAACACAGTCAGATCAAATCTGGTTAATTGCTGTTGTTATGTTGTTGTTTTTGCATGCTAGGCCAAATCTGCTCTGCCATCTTATCCCCCTGCTCAGGGGAACAGAATGTAATTGCACCTCCCTCTGCCATTAGAGAGGGCTGAAAGGCACCTGAGGAAACAGATCTGGTGAACCAAGCCTCACCCAGGGTGCGGGTGCTGTTTTTACCCATGTATTTTTCAGGACTGAGAGACAGACAAATATAATTATTATCAATGAGCTAAATTATTAGCCCCTGTAGTTGTACTTAATTCTACAGAACTACAGACCTACACCCAGTGAGGCCCATTTTCCACACAGCATGAATCACTTGCTCATTTTTTGTGCTCACTAGTTTCACATTTTAATTTTGCATTCCTCTGGCTTTCCTCATGCGGATGAATAATGGACCATTTATAATACAACAACAATATCAGAGCGTACGATTACGGCTTCAGCCCGTGTAATCCCTTCAGACAGTTCGCAGAGCACGAACGCATTTTCTTTGCGCTGCAGATAAAACCCCTGTCGTGCGAAGCCACATCCTATTTCCACAAAGAAAACAGAAGGGGATGCCAGCCTGGCAGCTTCCCTCCTCTGACACTCGAAATAGCTCTCAGGAGCTGAGTCATGAAGTGGAGCCCAGAATAACGGGTGATTCCTTTAACTCAGGGACAATAATCGGCTGTATTAACAATTACAGATGGAAATGGGCTTCGGGCAGCAGTTTATGATAAGACACGTTGAGCCCTTCTATTGCTGTAAATAAATGCCTGGGTGAACTTTGTCTGAATGCAGCTAAATAAGGCTGTGTAATGGAGCTTTATTCTGTTGCATGGTGGGCTGAGCCTGCTGCACGGAGCTGTGACGACTCCAGTGGGTTGTTGTGCAGACACAGCCCTGAGGACCGAGCCCACTGTATTCTCACATGGAGCTACAGGACCTGTGCTGGATATCGGCACATTCAGCATCCTTATCTCTCATGGATGCTGCGTTAAGGGTGACTTCTTTCTCTTTGTACATCCACAGACCTTCATTAAGGACTAACAGATCAGACTTAGGCGTGTGAGAGTTGCTGATTGCAGTTGTGCTCTTCTGTTTCCTTATCATGCATTTTCTTCTGTCATGTATTTGTTGAATATTTGGAAAAGGAATTGTTTCCTGAAAGCAGGGTTTTGAATTTGGAAATCTGTAGGGTCAGCGCTGCTTAACTGACTCTGCACAGAGGGTACAGTCAGCAGACGGTGATGAATCACATGTGCATTCGATGTGAAACGGGACACCTTCACAGAGCTGCTTGTGAGCTGTCACACGCGTTTGTTGCCTGAGTCACTTCCATTACTCAGAAACAAAGGCTGGGATGCAGGACGCGGGTCTGCCCGGGCAGGCCCCTGGTCCAGGCAGGATCCCGCAGCTGCCAGCGGGGCTCGGAGGGAGCTCAGCACCGTGTGAGTGGGAAGGATGGCATAACTGATGCCGTAGGGAGCACTACACACGTCTATTTTAGCTCCTTCAGCAAGAGCTTGGCAGCGGCTAAAAAATACATTTGAACAATTCCCCAATAACTCCTGTCTGACCTATTTATCCGTAGGAATACTCATTTTAAATGACAAACTTTTAAGGAGACTTCTTCTCATTTTTTAAAAATAAATGTGTTTTAAAAAGCTAACATAATTAAGCTAAAAAAGCATGAGGTAGAAAATAGCAAAGCTGCATCTCCTCTACCTTCATTTTTTGCTGTTGTATTTTTAACTGGTCAGCCTAGGTACGTCTTGGGATACTTTTAATTAATAACTTAATTTTACATAATTTCTTATTTAAAAAAAAAAAAAAAAGCTAAACTACCAGTACTTCTTGATTTAACTTTCTAAAGGAACATTGTGGAAAAAGTCTTTAAAATTCAGTTTTACTCCTATTCTCTAAATACTTCCGAAAACTGTTTTAGGAAAAGGAAAACTAGACTGTTTTTCTTTACAAGCAAAGAAAGACTGAAAACACAAGCACTCATGTGAGATAACAGATTATGGACTAATAGGAATCCCTATTGACAGTGTTTGGTTTGTTGTGCTTCCAGAAAAAGTGCTCTTCTCTGGTCCTGACCCCCGCCCATTTCGGGCTCTGCAGTCTTTTTTTCTCAGCCCATGTTCATGGAGTTTGCATCAGAAACGGAGAACACTTTTACTGTCAAAACTCCACAATATATACTGCCTCTCCTCCTGAAACAATGTGAGTTACTTGCTCTCATTTCATTGATTCCTATCTATGGGCAAACGCAGCCAGAACCAACACAGCACCCTGTGCTGTGCAAGACTGAACAGCAACTTTGTTTACCATTAGCATCATTATCAAATTAGGAGGAATTAGTTATTACACATTGGGTTTGTTTGTTCAAGCGGGTGGTTGGCAGCTGAACTCAAAGGCATTAGCACAGTGGTGGGAAAGGTTTTTTTCAGTATGTCACTGGTACCAGGGCTCCTCGTTCCCTCCACTTCACACAAATGCCACCTTGCTGCTGAGTACTTCATCAGAACCTAAAGAAATCATACTGATGAAGCATCAAATACTGTCTAGATTCAATTTCTGGATGCATATCAAGGAGTCAGGCAGCTTCAGCGCTACCCATCAGTAATATTTTACTCTTCTCTGGCACCAGCCTGCTGAAAGGCAGCATGAAGTATTTCTCACCCCTGACTGACGTCGGTTCTTATTGTTCCCTCTCCTATTCAGAGGGAGCAAATTAAGAACGAAGCATTAAAGGGCTCAACCTTGCTCCTATTAAAGTCAAGGGTAAAGCTCCAGCTGATTTCAGCGACAGCAAATGGGATGAAAAGGCCTGAGTATACAAAGCGCCAAGATGCTAAGGTGCACATTCCAAGAGGAAACGGATGTCGTTAATGCCCCAAAATTTCATTGCAACTTTCAGGATGCTGGGAACTGCACAGGATGAAGTCAGAATTGCACCACAAACATGGTAGAAGGAACAGTCTTTTTCTTACTCCCTCTTGGCTGCCCTTTCCCACAGGTTTCCTTTCTGGGGCACCAACAAGTCAGTTCAGCTGAGTAAGCTGCAGTACAGGAGTCAGATAACTGCACAGATTATCTGATTTTATTTAGCCTGTATTACTGGCTTTTCCCTTTCTAAGGGAAGGCTGGCATGTAATGGGATGTAGAGCTTTGAGGTGAATTTCATGTTGCTAGAAAATCAATCTCATCTCTGTAAGGAAGCAGGAGACCTTGCAGGCCCAGATGGAATTAACACGATATATTTCCATCTCTCACGAGTGTTGTTTACACAGCACAAGCCAGTCCAGAGCAGTGAATGGTATATTTAAAACAAGGTCCTCTAACATTTGGATCCACCCCATCACTTGACTTAACAGATACTTGATACTGATCAAGTGACTCACTTCATGAAGAAATAAACCTGGCTGTGTTGCCGACCTCCAATGGCAAACAGTGAGCCCCATTGTCATCTGCTGAGTCCTTTCCCTGTCCCAGCCCGCACGCCCTGAAGATGCTCACAGAGTTGGCGGCACAGCAGCATCACGGACCCTGTTTTTCCGTGGTGGTGTGTGCCAGACACAGGCACGCAGTGTCCTCTCTGTGCCCGAAATACTCCAGTTTAGTCATTGGACTCCCTGTATGCCTGCAATGGAGGGGCAAAACTGGGTGAGCATTCATGATCTGGAGGGAAACAGTTTATTTTATTAGCAAGACTGGAGCTGGTGCTTGTTTGTTCCCAGTTTGAGGGAGTTACGCCCGTTTTTCCCATTCACTGGGTCTCATGCTTGCGCCCAATGGCAGCGTCTGCCAGCTGGTGCCCACAGAGCAGGGAACGATACTGGCTGCGACTAATCCAGTAGCAGACAGCGTTCGAGATGTGTGCAAGAGCCTGGGTTAAAACAGCCTCAAAAGAAGTGGTTGGAAGAAATGTAACCCTGTGCCCAGAGCCACGGCCAGCAAACAGCCCTTTCCTCAGCGAGACTGCATGGGTACACACAAGTCCCCATGTGAATTTTTGCAGCCCTTCCGTATTTACATCCCTTCCATCACTGAGAGCCGGTCTCGCTGGGACCCCCGAGCCAGAGGAAAGGGGTTTTATTTCAACACAGTTCCCAGTTACTCCTTCATCTGCTCCACTTCAGCAAATGTACTAATCAGTGCTTGTTCACTAAATGCCATGGAAACCCCAGGGCGCATGGTGAGATCATCTGCCAGTACTTTTTTATTTTGAAGATTTTTGTTTAAGAACTATTTTTTAAGGCTTTGGGGAAAGAATAAAAAAGGGTGGAGGAGGAGTGTCTCACTGAGGATCATTTCCACAGCTGGAAATAGGCTTTGGCATAAGCTCTGATCATACAAGCCACCACAAAAAGCGGGAGTTTATACCTCTCCATAAAATGACTGGTAAAAAGGAAAAAAGAAAAAAAAAAAAAAATATCATAATGAAGCAACCAAAATGTGTTTTGTTGTAACAACTGAAAACTTACGCTTTTACCAATGACATCTGAGCTGCTACATGAAATGTTTATGCTTGCCTTTTATCAGTGTCTCCTTTCTATATGAGATCCAGAAACTTCAGCGGCAACACCCTTTCGCTTCAATTTGATAGAAAGAAAGTGTCTCGATCAAACACATTGAATGTCACACAAAGATTCTTAAAAGCGCTGTTCTCTTCGGAAATATCCAACTCAGCAGACGGTCACTTGAAAATACAGAGCTTGTGAATGTTATATTCACAGCTTGACAGGTTTTATTTCCTAGATTTCCGAACTGAAGAAAAATGACCAACTTCGTAATAACTAGAAGTATTAAAACTGTGGCAACAAAAGGGCTTAGGGCAGCTTAATGACATTGCAAAAAGAGAAATAATTTGTTTCCAGTCATTAATTTTTCAGATGCTTGAGTGTTACCACCTAGTATAATACAATTAGGTTATTTGTGAGTAATTAATACCTATCTTTCCAGCTTGAAAAAATGCTTTTGTTCTCATGGCGTCAGCTATTTGTCACTAACATTCACTTTTCAGGGAGGAGCCTGGTTCTCCTTTCTATCCAATATCACAGGTTTTGAAATAGTAAAATAATAAAGGTCCAGGGTCAGCCAGCTCTGAACTCCAGTTGAACAGAGAATTAAAAACAGCAGAGGGAAGGGGATGAGATTGTTGGGGGCAACATGGAGTAAATATTAACTTTTAATTAAAGTCTTTCATAGCGCACAGCCTGCAGACAGGCAGAGGAGGGGGACGTTGATGGTTGGGTGACCCATGGGGCCAGGGTGTGCGAGGAGCTCTGCAGGGGGAGGAAAGTAGCAAGTCCACAAGAAACACGGTTTTCTGCAATTCCTGTACAGCCTTTGCTAATTACAGTAGTTTTCCCCCAGGTCTGTGGCCACGGCTGTATTGGCCCTTGGTCTGGCTGGGTCCTTTTTCTCTTGTTCGTTCTGCTCAGGCTATTTTGGCTGCAGAAGGTCAATGCCAGCACTGTCAGGGCCAGTGGAAACACATTTGGGGGACAAAGAGATGGAGCATGTGCCCCAGGACAAAGTAAAAGAAACTGTCCAGTGTGAATTAGTTTCCTCTTTCTTCTGCTCCTGTTAGTGAAAGGATTGGTCTCGGAAATATCTCGTTTTGTTTCATGTCTAAATAATGCTTTCTTTGTTGTTGGTGAGGGTTTTTATTTATGCTTGTTGTGGAACAGCATTTTTAGCTTCCTTATATTTTTTTCATCAGCTAGAGTATTAACCACTGAAGTGAAAAAATACGTGTTTAGGAGTCTCAGAAGAGAATACTTGATTTTCTGAAAATATGTTGTTCTTCCCTGGGTTTGTTATCTTCCCTTGAGTTTGGCTTTTACAACTCCATCTTTAGGTACTACGGAGTTGACATTTATCTTCACAAAGGAGAAACCTTTTACTGCATGAAATATTAGCCATCGCAGCTTACTGTCTGTGCAGCACACAGGAAGTGTTGATAGAACCTACTGAGAGCAGGTAGACACTGGAACCTCTCAAGTAAATTCTCAGATTAAAAGGTTATGAAGAACACAAGACCAATCTATCTGGAGGGCAGATTCCAGTTAGGTTACAAGATACGTGTATGATACCCATTCACTTTTTTTGAGGGGGGAATTAATCTGAATTCACTAACTTCGGAATGAGGTCTTCGAGTCCAACACTGAGGCTTCTTAAAAGAGGCAGTGATGAAACCTCATTTCCATACCTGGCTCTTTCTCTGCTTATGAGGTTATATGCCTACCTGCAGCTGGAAGAGCTTTATGCAAAAATTGTTGAAGCAAATCAATCAAATTAATGGCTTATATATTGCGAAAGAGATGAAATTCAGAGGAAGTCTGTGTGGCTGGCTAGTGTACCTTTTTAGTTCAAACTAAATTATTGTAAAATATATAAATATACTTTTCAATTTCTTAACAAAATGTGGAGTCATAGGAGACAAAGTATAGGAGATGTCTGTAAATTGGTGATTAGTGCTCTATATTCATCTGCCTCTGGGCTTGATCTGAGGGTTGGTGGCCAGATCCCTCCACAGCTGTCTCGTTGCTAGTCTAACATTCAGTTCTATCTGTTCCTTTACATCTTCTGTTCACACTGATCTTCGCTTTCCCTTCCTTTTTCTTTCTTCTGTGGCTCCTTCTCTTGGCATCACATTTCTCTTTAAGCTGGAGATCCTCGATTTTTTAACTCCTTTCTGAACTATGTTAAAAAATTTTGCTTTCTGTAACTGATCTTCTCTGCTACCCAGGCTTGTCTACATGTGGAACTCTGTGACCTCATATTTTTCCCCAAAAAGTCCAAAGATTAATAATTGTTTAAAAAAAAAATAAAATCGAAATTATCAGCCTTGCATCCTCCAAAATAAACTACAGGAATTTATGTTTCATAGCATGTTTTACTATAATCTCAGTGAATATTTTGTCTCCCTCTCTTTGAACCAAAGTAAACAACAAGAAATTCCTGTTGTTTTTCATCTCATTTCTCAATTACTAATAAAGCAGCACATCCTTATGTGCAGCCTAATATCAGTCCATTCACAGGTCAGAATGTGAATAACACTAATAAAAGAAAGCCTGTGTCATTTGATTGTGTGTTCTCAGCCCTACCTGTGAACCAAGGAAAGAAAACAAAGTTGTAATATAAGGAGCTGAGAAACAGGGTTAGAGGTTGGATAGAAAATGTGAGATACAGACGTACTCCCTGACAAGGCAATAGAGCACAGAGGAACTTCAAATATTGCCTCAGCATAACTCAAAGAGTTTCTCTTTTAATATTTAGACTCCTATCAAGAAGAGTAAACACAAGAACTATTTGGAATACGCCCACTGAATAAGTCATCTCTATTGTGCTGGAATCATTTGGAGAAGTGGAAATTATCAGCTTGGTAGCATTGTTTTAATGGCCTAATAGGCAAGTAGTTGATTCAATAACTATTTAGAAATAGACCTAGTGAGCGTTATGCATTCATGTCAGCCAAATTATGTCAAAATAATTTCATAATCACAGAACTCCACCATACTGGCTGACAAAGAAGGAAGATTTTAGGCTTGAAGTTATGTGGGGATAGATCTCCAACATAGGAGTTGTGTTCACTGGAGTTACAGCAGCAGGGCACTGCTCAAACTTTAGGGCTTACATGTTCAGTTCTGACAAGAAACTGGAAAAAAAACAGCGACAATAAACCTAGATATCCCAATACTTTGAAAAAGAATATAGTAGTTTCTTCCAGGTTTATGGAAAAGCAATGTGGGCTTTAAAAATTCTTAAAAGATCAAAACAACGCCCATCAATATATTCTGCAAGGACAGCTGCAATAAGGCACTGAATGGGAATTGACCACCATGGTCTGTGCTCTGCTGAAGCGCTGCTGCGTGCACCGCGGGCTCAGAGGCAGGAGCCAGATTTCTGCATCTCAATGAGCTGTCTCTGCATCAAAACACAGTGTCAGGTGGGGCTTCTTCTTTTGCGTGTCTGTTTCTAAAAGTATATATTGCTTGCCAGGTTAATGTTGAAAAATGGTTCAGAATGGCTGGACCTCAGTACAGTCCCGAGGACTGAGCAGAGAAATGGTGATGGCAGCAGAGCAAGCAAAAAATGAGCTAAGTGTTAGAGATCTTGCCCCTTTCCCAGCCATCACAGTTTACCACTGACCACTTCTCAGGAGGTCTTTATTGCTTCTGGTCACCTCCATCCCTGCGGCAGCTGTGGCAAGTCTTGTTTGAAACATGTCACCTTGAGGAGTCTCACGTCCCCTGTGCTGGCATGGTCCCAACATTTGGTCTCCCTCCTTCGCTGCCGTACCTCCCTGCATTGCCTACAGCCAACATATTTTTTTGTTCTTGATGTGGATGCCACACTCACAGGAAGATAGAGGTTGTGTCTGAACTCCATAGTGCCTCACAAGGCATTTATATTAAATATATATAATTATATCATTATATTGTATATATAATATATATATATGGTATATAGTCATATAATAAAAACGCACATTTTAGGAGTCATTAGCCAGTGCATATGCAAACTGTATATTAATGAGATTAAATTACACATAGTATTTCTAAATTATGCTCTATAGGTGATCTTATATAATTAATACATAGTATATAATTAGATATAATGGTATGCGTTAATTACACTAATAATCATTACAGAATTTGCTTTAATATCGATACTGAGTTCTGTTAAGAGTGACTTTTCACAAATGCCTGTGTTAAGTATCCACAGAGGATGGGAGCAGAGCTGTGCGCTCAGTTTTCACTGTCAAATTTCCACACGCCCTTTGTAGAAATAGTGGGTGCTCATTCCAAAGCCGGGTCCAGAAAGCAAACAACTGCAGAGCTTCAGGCACTGAAGCATATTCACAGGCAGCATACCCCCAGTAGAGCGTTTGCCCTGACACGAAACGAGGCTGCTCCGTAAATGTAGGGGTTTTCCTTCGGCTGGTGTGTTTTTTACCTGTTTGGGTTCTGCTTTGGTGCATTGGCAAAGCAGCTGGAGTGATTGCAGGACACTCCCAGGGCTGCTTATGTGTTGTTTGCATTTTGCACCCTCTCTCACCTCATACCAACCTGACAGCACGCAAACGAGCAGCCGAATGCTTCTGTGAAAGAAGGAAGCACCGACTGAAATCTGTTGCTGTGATTTATTAAAGCTTCAGGGAGGAGGGAACAGAGGAATTCCTCAGAGAAGGAAGAATCAGCTGTATCATAAATTTTTTCCCTTTGCAGGGGGCGGAGAAATGGAAACAGGTGAGAGGAAGGGCTGGGAATTTTAATAAATCCGTTTCTGCTGGCACTAAGCAGCTTTTTTCATGTGTTAGTATCATGACACGCTGCAAGGCAGCTCTGAGCACAGCGGCACTCCCACGCTGCAGGTCTTGATAACGCTTGCTCTGGTGTAAGGTTTGTCAGCTCAGCATTCGGGCTTTTTGGGGAAAGAATTAAGCAGCTGACCAAAAACAACAACAAAAAATTAACTTAAAGAGGACACTAGAACAGCCTTGAAACTTGTTTGAACCACGCTGTTGTGACAGCCTGCATCCTGTGTGTGTGCACGCTTGCACGAGAATTTACTGATACGTATAATGCTGATTGCCCACTTGTGTCCCGAAGCAAGGCTGGGAATGAATTTCAGGAAAGGACATGTTTGTTTTGCGCGGGCGCCCACATCCCATATACTTTCAGTCCTGAGGAAATTACCCCGTATCTCCACCCTGTGTATGCTTGTGCCTGTAGCTGGAGGCAGCAAGCGAGGAGAAGATGGGGAGCACCCAGAAACACATGTACCCCCGTTCCTCCATGTCCCCCAGCACAGAAAGCCTGACCAGCAACACGCCCCGGCTCTGACCGCTGCTCCCGCCTGGGCTGAAGCCGTACAGCTGTTGCCTGGGTAGAGAAAGGGATTGGATTTCACGGGCTGTGAGATCTGCGACAGCCCTCCTTGGCTTGGGGATAGCAACAAGCCTCACCCAGGCTTAGCCATCCCCTTTCTGCCCGGAGAGGAACGCCCCAGTCGACATAGAAGGAAAATTGTTTGCTGAATTTCTGCACAGCCCTCCTTCCAATTGCCAGAGAGAGAGGGGGAGTGAGAAAGAGTGAGAGTTTAAGGCAGGCTCTGCACTGGTGTTCTGGGCTATTTCAACTTCAGGGCAACTTTAGAGAACTTCAGTTATTTTTGGTAAGTTTTTTGTTTGTTTGTTTATTTTTAAAAAACTCCCTCTCGTTCCCCCTCTTTTTTTTTTTTTTTCATTTTAGTTTCTGATGCAGATTGTACAAGTTTGCAGTAGATGACGGGCTTTTGAAACTGCAAAGAGATGTGGACATGTGTATTTTGCGTCCTTTGATACAGAAACTGGACTTTCTGATCGTAAAGACATCATGTTCCCAGCTTCTGTACTTGATAAGTGAAACCTGAAGATGCTGCAGGCTAAGCAATACTGCTGGGGAAAAGTATGGCCAGAACTTCAGCCAAGGTGCATTCCACCTGGTGTAAAGCTTTGTCTCTTTCTTGTGTATGGGAAGAAGAGAGATCAGGATGAACAAATGTGTTCAGCCTGCTAAAAAGTTTCTGATCTACATTTTCAATGCAGGGGTTTCGAGCTTGTGCTCTAAGCCTCCTAAAGCTTTCAGAGGGATGCCGGTTATCAGTCCTATACACACCCCTCCATTCAGTAATCTTTGTTCCAGATCATGCACGTTGTTTTTCTTACTTCCTCTGTCTGCATACTTAAGTCATCATATGATCTCCGTGATAGTGAAACTCTTTTGTAGTACAAAGAGCCATAGTCCCAGTTGTTGTGATGAATTGCAAGGTGCAAACTGAAATTTAATTATAGTGAAGTTGGTTTCTGATGAATTTGAGTCTTCTTTTATGTGTTTTGCCCATAGATATGTTTGGATTTTTATAGTATCTGTGCTCCTACAAGAGGAATTCTATTTGTGTGGATATTGTATCTCAATAGATACCATTTGCCATATATATATCATAATGTACTGACTTGGCACTAGGATCTCCGCATGTTAGTGGTATTTGAGACTGAGATTAACCTTGATGCATTTAAACAACAGATCCATAGCCCTGTCAGTAGAAGTGGGATCCTGCATGTGGTCACTGCAAGGCGGCTGAGGTTAGTTCACAAAAATGCCAGGAAATTTTTCTGTCCACCTGTCAAGGTTCTTTGCCCCCTCCACATACCTGTTTCTGAACACATCAGTACAGATGTTCGGAAGGAGGGTTAGTATCTGTAGCCACCTGTAGAAAGAACGAAAACTACATGTTCTCAAAGCTTTTATAGAAAAGAGAAAAAACATTACTCACGTGAGAAAACACCAAAAGTTTATCCCTCTACAGCAAAAATAACCATTCTTCTTTATAATTTATGAAAGAAGAAACACAGAAAGTTGAAGGGCACTTGTTAAGACATACAGTACTTAGCTTACGATCACCTGTTGCACGCACAAGAGAAAACTTTTAAGTATTTCCTTGGGGTATCTCTTGCTATAACAAAGAAAAACTATAAGGAATTTTGCAGATCCAAGCAAATTAGAGGAAAAGCAGCTTATGACAGTCCAAAATGTATCCTAACATAGGTCAAAAGTCCAGCACGAAAACGTTTCAGATGTTTGACAGCACAGGAAAACATACCACCTCTCAGAATTTATTGGGGTTTATTAGCTATGTTTGAAAATGATAAGTGTGACTGGAACTTTTAATTGCAGTAACTCTATAACAATGGAGTTAACAATAACTCCTCAGCAATAAACTCAAAACTATAAATCTGCGTGAGGCACTCTGCAGTGCTGACACGTTCCATGACGGCTGTAGCTTTACTGTGAAGCATGTAGATTTGTTAGTGAAAATTGCATTTTACTATCTTTGGTGTGGCACTCTCATAAAGTAAACTCTACTATTAGATTACAAGCCTTGTGTAAATTTCAGACCAAAGCCGGTTTGACTCTAGTCAGTGCTCGTAAGCAATCCATCGAGGATGGCTGCCTTCCAACCTCTGCTACAGCGAGTGTTAACATCTTTTCAGCCAAACGGGGCAGCGGTAACTTCTAGCACAGAGCAGCCAGGGGTTTGGACATGGCGCGCGTTTTCTGCTTTTAATTGTCTTGGACGCTGTATTCACAAATATGAGGTCAACGTGCCTCTATTCACTTTTGGCTGTACTTGAAGCTCATCACTGAAACGAAATCCAACAGCCTGTAATACTTGGTCAGGGGAATAGCTGTGAGCTGAGTTAACCCCCTGTTGACTTCAGGGGGTTCAGTGCCCCATGCTTGGAGATGCCTTTCTCCGGGCAGCCACACCAGGAGCTTCATGGGCACTTTACTCACATTGTCAGTGTGAGTGGAGGCAGCAGGGTGTACAGCTTTGGGATCTTACCAAAGTATCACGTCTTCTGTGAAGCCACAGGAATGTATATCCCCTTGGCTTAAACCTCTAAGGATGCACAGAGCTTTTGTTTTTTTTCCTTGGGTTTTCTACTAGGGCAAAGAAGTCAGTTCTTCCTACGCAAGCGTAAAACACTGAGAGGTTTAAGAAATATTTTTTTCTAGGATTCCTCACAGCAGGAGACCTAAATGATCAGAATATAAGGCAGTATATTTGGAAGGTATGAACGTTACTGGCTTATATTCTGAGTAAATATTTGAGTAAATAGACTTAATCTGTTTTTTACATCTAGCTATTTTTGCATCCCATAACGTCCCTCACGTCAGGAAGCAACAAAATATGCACTGGAAAAATCAGGGTTTCCCCCTCTAGAAAAACATTTCACTGTGTCTCTGGGCTCCATGTTGCAGGCTCAACTCAAACCAGTAAGACTGCAAAAGGCCTCAGCATTAGCCCTGTTCTGAGCGAGGAGGGGACCTGGCCCTCTGTGCTGGCACAGACTGGCAAGCAAGGGTGAGCTTTTGCTTTCAGGCAGTTTGCCACATTCCTGAGCCCTAGTGAGCTAAAAACCTGCTTTCCTGACGCCATCATCTGACAGGTACTGCCTTTCCCACTTCCAATCTGCCTAGCAGGCTTTTCCCTCCAAAGCCAAGTGGTGGGGCAGCACTGAGGGGATTCAGCTCTTGATGGAGCTAAGATTAAACCCTAGCAAGACTAGTAGTCAGCTCTCCACATGCAATAGAAACCAAGACAGCATCTTAGTGACAAGCAAGATCCTTTGGCTGTGCTTAAACCCCATGCAGGAGAATTATGGCTACACCTAGGGAAACATGTTTCATCTTACTCCAGATTTTAGTGTCAAGGCTGGAATTCATTATTTTATACTGGAAAACAAAACTTCAGGCTAGGAGAGGACCTTTCCTGTACTAAATACTTCTTACCAATGTTTTCACTTCTTCTTACTGATGTTTTTACTTCCTGAAAGGAGGCCATAGGTAGCCACGTATCTAGAAGCAACCACTGACTTACTACAGAGGTCTACAGGTCTGCAGTTTTCTGCCAGAGAAGGAGAACCCATGGGTTCACCATTCAAACCTGAGCAAACATGTAGCCCAGAGTGGCTGGAGTAAATCAAAATATGTTAAGGTTATTATGACATGTAAGTAATAAATAAGCCAAGGTAACAGATAGGGGACCCATCTGCTCCCATGGCATAGGGACGGCAGCTCTGCAGGGAGCGAGTCCCAGGTCATGGTAACAGACCAAATCCCAGCGAAATTCCACAAAGCAGGAATGCAAGCTCCTGAGGAAGAGCAGGCACCGAGCCCACTTCATCTGCCCAATAAAGATAACGGTGTCTTCAGAGGGAAAAGTTATCTGTTTTTCAAAAACACAAACAAGGAGATAAGGTTTATACGATTTCCAAGCCTGCTGATAAACGCTGGAGACTCCAAAGACGTAGTAACTGTTCTTCACTCTTGGGCAAATGTTATTTGTTCTCTGTAGTTAAAAGAACAAACACCACTTGATTTTGATAGCAGTGGGCTGTGCCTGACGTTCGCAGAGTCAAGGGAGCAGCTGTTATCCATGCAACCATCTGATTTTAAATACCTTTCTACCTGCCCACTGGTCCCCCAGCTGTCCCCCTTTGAACAGTGAAATGTTTGTGGACTGAGCCAAACAGCACTGAAAAGCAAAGGTTCCAAGCTGCACATATTTCTTCGCATTTCTACAAGTCCTAACTAAATAGTCTAGTAAACTGCCATAGATATAAGATCTTCCACCTTGCAGTAAGCCCCGAACACTCACACATTTTATTAGTCCAAGCATCTCTATTTTTTCCTAAATATCCCATGCTCTGTACCAGCCCCAGAAAGCTGATGCCATTCAGCTTTCCGCAGGTCACCTCTTCATTGACCTGCTGTGTGGTTTGCCCCAGCATCCAGCCCTTTGACTGTCAGCCAGGCACAACGCTCTACTTTTCCCTGAAAATAAGTACATGCAGGAACTTTTCCTTGCTTCATGTCGTTCACATTTTAATCCAAAGAACCAGCTTTAGCAGAGTTACTTGAAGGAGTGAATTCTAAAATGGAAATTTTAGAATAACAAACTCAAAGGACATGCATGCAGGAGCAAAAATTAGAGCTTGGTAGCGAATGGGATAATAAATTTTCTACATAGCAAGAGCTGCTTTAACTGATATTTGCATCATATTCTGAAGGGGAAAAACGCCTAAGTGGGATTACTCATTGTTATTTTGAAAAATAGTTAGAAATCAGCTTTTGGTGAACTTCAAATTGGTCAGCAGTTCTCCCTCAGATTAGAGAACCATACAAAAGGTTGGCTTGTTTTTTTGTTTGAAGTATATGCGGGTTTATTATTAGGCAAAGATCTGTGAAACTACCACAAGAAAACTAATGGGTTTGACTGCTGATATTTCCTGCTGTGAGCTGTGCTTTCTCTATTTCTGCTTCTAAAATCAGCTGAAAGCAAATAATTTACAAGAACACAAAAATGCCGTTAAGCATTCCCCAAATATTTTCATATATGTCAGAGGTGATCTGATTCATGTTTTAGTGAAAGGTTGCACTGATTTTTATATGAGCTATGTCCTCACACTCCTTAAGGTTGACTTTTTCACATAATGGGCTTGATTATGAGAAAAAAAATTATTTGTGCAACAAATAGCTCAGACAACTCAGTGCCTAATTAAAGTAACCAGTTAGTCAGAGCCCATTTTGGAGGCAAAGTGGGCATTTTCACATGAGAATGACTGCATGTAGCATTTGTACTCATGGTGGTGGATGGATACAAAGGCAAATGATGTGTTCAGTTGTGATGCTAACTTATTAATAGGGCTTCCTGTGAACAGACAGTGCTGGAGTGGTTGGGAAGGGTAATAGAGCGAGGCTCTGCTATAATTATCTTCTTTGGGGGCCTGTGTTGGCCAAGAAAATTATTGACTATGTAAGTGGTATAAACCAGACTTTTGAAAGGTATTTCACACACAAGTATTTATAAGGGGACATTTCTGTGATTTACAGAGACGGATGGAGGCAGGACCCCCACAGCAGTGTTATGAAAGGAATACATTTAGTAATGGCACAGGGATCGTACATCTATATTTGGATTATACGTCCACAGTAGTTTTAACAACTGCTTCAGTCAGTCTAACAGGAATCTGTAAATGAAATGGTTTGGATAAGATAGCAGGAGAAATCCTATTTTTCTTTTTAAAATTATCCTTTCTCATAGATTAAAAAGAAGCTTTTGGATAACTGCACCGGGTTATGCCAGGAAAGCTCATCGCAGAGATTAGGGCGTTAATTACATAATTGTAATGTATACATTGCATGCTTCACCAAATATATAAACTGTATTTATTCTAAATAAACATTAAAGCCCAGAGAATAAGCCTAGCACTTGCAGATAAGTTCAAGAATGAATATAATCTCCTAAATAATACCAGCTTGTTTCTTAGTAAGAAAACAGGGTGCTCGGTGCATGTGACAACAAATCATCCCTGGGTCTCATGGTGAGGAGATCACAGCAGCTGTCAGGAGTCTCTGAGGAGCCCAAGCAAACTGTCCATAGCACGTTTTCCTAGGAGCTCTGCCCCGTGCTTTGCCCTTCTGCTCTCCCTTTCTCCCTCCTTTTGCTTTGCTACTGTGGATGAACAGTCCCAGTCCTGTAGAACTGCTCACATCCCAACCATGTGGCCAGCCGTGGTCCATGGAGCTTCTCCCAGAGACCTGGACTGTTGTTCCTCTTCTGCTGCTGGTGAGCACAGCAGGACCAGGAGCATGCTTGGCTGTGTGGACACGGGGTATGTCTGTTCAGAGACCCAGCTGCTCAGAGGGCACTGGAAAATACAACACCCCAGAGTGGCAGGACCTGAGTGGCTGTAGGTAGGAAGAATCTGGTAGTACACATGTTGTTCGGAGGGCAGCAGTTTCGTCACTTCAGGGCCAGCACCCATAGCTACGTGTGTCATCAGAATTTACTGTACATCCAGTCAGTACCTGGCAAGATGACATCTCGTCAGCCTGTGGGCTGTGGAGCATGTGCAAATGCAGAAACGTCTCTCTTGATTTAAAAAATGGTGCAATCCCTCTCTTTCAGTGTAGGACCATGGCTTGCCCAGGAGGCAACTGCACAACTGCACATAGCAGCAGCAGGGAAAGCAGTGGTGGGCAGATGGCAGAGCAGATGGTTGATGCAGGTTGATGGTTGAGCAGGTGGGGTGTTTGCATGCAGGCAAATGGTGCTCAGCCTGGTAGCATGATGCTGGCAGGGGCGTTCAGGGCATCCATCACTGCAGAAGCACAAGGTGCTCTGAAATAGAGAGGCTGAAGTAGCTGAGTCAGATTATCTTGTTGGATGTGGACCATAGCTGATGGCAAGGCTTGGGTATGAAAACTTGTGGAAAAAAATCTAGTTTTCTGCTTTCAGTTTCTATAGGATTTTTTTTCTTAAGAGAAGTTTAAATTAATCCAGCACCCATGAAGGAAGCTTGTGACGGGTCCAGCTTGAAGTCCTTTGCAGGCTGGTATCTCTGGGTCAGTCTGCCCATGAGAGGCAGCACTGAGAGAAGATACCCTGGCAGAAAGACAGGTTTGGGATCAGAGGAGCCCACAGCATGTCCCACTGCCACAGCCCATTGCCAGCACCTCGGCAAGACTGCCTAAAGGTGTCTGCAAGCCCTCATGATGAAGCCAAAGACAACCCCAGAACAGGGACAGGAGCGAACGGCAGGGAAAGAAAACCAATTATTTTGATTTATTTCTCAAGGGCACTGAGAAAGCAGCCAGAAGGGCCACACACACACGTCCAGCCACAAAACAGCAAAACCCAGTGTCGGTGAGAAAACCCCATGCAGCAAAATCCCTTCCTTGCCCCCGTGGGCAATTACAGCCTTTCCAGCCCAGGGGAAACAACTTGTAGATGTAATTGCATCAGACCTAGGCACCGTGAAGCTGTATTGGCACATAAGCAGTGAGAAACACGGCAGTCCTTGCACTGGGCAGCGTGTTTGGGGTGTTTCTGCTGACTGCTGCCCCTGCCATTCTCAGCTGTGTTTTATTAATTCATTTGCACTCCTTTGTGTTTGGGGCTCATTGCTGGTCCACAATCAGTCTCTGCCCAGCTTTGAAAAACGGGGGTTGGAGCCAGCAGATCTCCACCCTGCCCTGTGATAGGGGCACAGTGCTTTTGCAATGCTCTCCCAAGTTGTGACATGTACCAAAAACCGGTCCTCTGCCAGCAGTCCTCTGTGTATGGAACTGCAGGTAAATCCAGGTGCTGCATGGACACCTCTGCAGTGACACACTCTTATTTCAGGGCCTGGGCTGACAAAAGTCAGGCCCCTGGGCAGCACACACGGATACAGACCCTGAGCCTGAGCCTGGGCCTGGGCCTTTCATTCGCATCAGAGCAAATGAGGGCAAGAAAGCCATGAAAACAAGAATTTTCCTCTTCCCACAAATCCTTCTCTTTCAAATGCCCAGTAAGGCACAGAGAGCGCAGGAAAACCATCATCCTCTAATCCAAAACAGGAGCTGCCTGTCACACCAGCACAAACAGACCATGCAAACTCCTCCACTAACTCTGTTCTTGCGAGGAGACAGAGATGGACTGCGATAAGGTTTTGGCTCTCGTAGACACTTGGAACTACGTGCGAGGCCAGCCAGAGCCTGTGTGCTCAGGGGAAGGGAGCTGGGCCTTGCCAAGTTGGCACTGACAAATCGCAGCAAGGAGCAACGTCCTTAACCTGGCTGCAACAGCTCTCAGGAGATGGAGCGAGAGTTTCCTGCTTAGCAGGGACTTTGCAGAAGGCAGTGTCTCTGGGATGAAGGCAGACTCCAGTCTGTCAAACTTGCTTTTGTTGCACAAAAACGGCGCAACCCAGACATGTTTGTCAGGACTTATTTTTGTCATTGATTGCTGCTGCAGCGTGGTGGCAGGTTAAGGTCCCCAGCGTGTTAAGTGATATATAACCATATACCCGGATACACCTCAGAGGACTCACAAGCTTTGTGTCAAGCTAGTCGAGCAAAACAGAGGTGGCAGCAATGAGGAAATAGTGGAAACGCAGCTTTATAAAGTAAGTAGGAAAGCTTTTTTAGGCTGCATTTTGGTTTGTTTCATTGTCTAGAACATCTCAGAAATTCTCAGTCATAAAAACATCCCTGTTGGCTGTAGCAGAGCTGTGGATGCAGTTACCCAGCACGCGGGTTTGTGCAGAGTGCTCGTGGTGGAGGCACATAGCACGGCCAGGCACGAGCCCTGTGATCTTGCTGTGTGTGGGATCTCCTGCTGCCATCCTGCGGAGGGGCCGAGACCTCTGCTTGGAGACCTGAATGCAAAATCTCGCTCTGAAAACATATGTTTGTTTTCTAGTCAAGAAAGATGAGGGAGGTCTGCAAAGAGGAGTTAAGTATTTCAGGCGATCTGCAGCTGCTGAAGTTTTTGTTCCCGCTGTCATGCCCCTCGGGTGTCTGGGTGAGGGAAGGATACACTGTGCAATACTGCATTTCTTTTTAACTTCTGCCCAGCTCCTCTGAAGTGCCTGTCGGGAGCCAGAGCAACACATGGCAGTGGAGCTGTAGCAGCAGCAGCACAGCGCCTACAACTCGCAGCTGGATTCTTACGATGACAGGCAGGAAAAGCGGAGTGGCATTTGCCTCAAGGTTGAAAAGAAAAGGCAAGTAAGAAGGTGTGCAACCACTCAGCGACCTGGACCCACCTGGGGCTGACAGCAGTAAAGATATTTCGCTGACAGGACGTGACGTATTCCCGTGGAAATGAGATTTACATTGCTTTTGGAAAATGCATTGAAGTGGCCCTCCACAGAGACACCATAGATAGCTTAATGAGCAAATCTTAAATATTTGGACATTTGATTCATAAAATAAATTAATGGAAAACGAATGTTAATTAAACTTCAGTCTTCAAGCAGAACAGATTCAATGCAAGGACCATCCTGACAGAGCTTCCTGTCTTTGAACACAGTAAAAAAAATAGAGACTTTTTTAAATCAATACTTACAAAAATCATGATGCAGTGGTTTAATTTTTTAAATAGTAATAGATCATTCTGTTCACTTGCTGAGTTGAAACAGTAGTATTTTTGTAATTAGTGGTTCTTTGCAAAGTCATGAGATAGATATATAGATATATATATATACAATGCATATCTATATAAAAGTAATATGAGCTTAAATGAGTTTTGCACTGATAGGCTAGTTGGCAAAGAAAATACTTTTAGTTGTCCATTAGGGCTGGATTCAATAGAAATGTTGGCTGGTTTTGCTGCAAGCCTTGGAAACCATCAGAGTATTCAAGGCTTAGGCAGTCAGATGCCTGCTTTAATTTCTATTGACAAAGGAAAAGGAGGGATGAGTAAATGTAAAACATTTCCTTCCAGCATTGAGCTAAGAGAGGCAGCGTGGTGCAGGGAGGAGGTGGAATCCAGGACATCTGGGTTGTATTCGTTACTGGCTCTGCTGCCAAACTTGCTTTGTGACTTTGAGCAGGTCTTTTTTTTTTTTTTTTTCCTTTTCTACTTTTCTGTGCAGCAGGGAGAGCTCACCTGCATTCACATGGTGCTCTGGGCATGTGCAGGGACTTTCTTGGTGACTGTGACCAAATGCCACAGCTGCCCACCTGTCATATTCATATGCACCAGGCAATGCTGGGGTGGTCGATGCCCCAGAGGGTGCAAGAGGGGTAGCTATGCTTGCTAACTAGCAAGCTAACACTTGCTAACTAGCACCGCACTTGCATAAATACGTGCCTGTAAGTACTAGTAACCAGTGCCTTCTGCTACTAGAGATCAGAAAGCCATTCAAAACAGGAGTTGGGTTGGCAACCTCTTTCACCTGTATTTATGATCTCTTATCTCATTTACTACACCACTCACAGGGAACAGCATTTGCTTTTGGGATAAGTCACAGGAAATGAGGTAGTTATTTTGCAATGATCTCCGTATGGTGCTTCCAGTGCCCAAATAAGTTTTCAGGTTCTCGATGTGGAGGAAAGAAGCCTGGCAACTTTTTTTTTATTTTTTCTTTTCTGTAAGATGCATTTTCTGCCAAATGTAAAGAACTGAAAAAGCATGTGAAAGCAAAGAGACAGTCATATATGGCCTTCTGCATGTCACTAGCAATTGCACTGTAGTCCAGAAGTGACATTCAGGCTATAGCTGGAAAATTTCTGCCTGTATCTTATTTATCTTTGTTTTTCACATTATACACACTGATGTCTTAATGCTACTTGCTGTATACACCAATTGAATTAATGGATAACCTACAAAACGCTTACAGATTTTTCTAGAAGTATTCACTCTCACAAGGAGGCAGGCATGATTACTGTGAACAACGCTGTGTGCTCTGCTGGGTTTTATAAGATGGAACCCCAACTGATCTCAGTACATATCACAGTCTGAATTACAAGATGAATGCGACGTATCGTGTCATATATCTGTTTCATTGAGGCCAATGGATGTCTTGCTTGATTAGGCACAGAATGAAGTCTCAATACTTCAAGATTTAATCCTGTTGCACTAAACGAGCAGCAGGTATCATCCAAATTCTACAGATTTTTGTGAGCAGCTTCCATTTATGACACAGTCTTGGATCAAGATATCTTTCATGAACACCCCCTCAGAAATACCTGGAACACTAAAGCTTGATCAGATCTCCCTTTTCACAAAGGTGTATATAATCTCAAAACTTTCTGCTGAATGTTGGGATAGGTGATGAACTTGGTGAAGAACTTGCCATGAATTGTGATAATCATATGCATTTATGCACGGTACAAATCTATGAATAAAGATGCAATATGCAGCCTAGAGCCAGAGTAATTAATATAAATAGAAAACATTGATAGAAACCGAACTGTATCTACATGCTATACAGCAATACTCCCCTTGTTTTTTTTCACCCATAAAGAAAAGAGAATATTAAGAATAATGGGGCAACACTAGTATAAATTTGGCTTGGCATAGCAGAGCTTTGTTGTAAGCTATCTTAGTTTAGTCATCACTTTAGCTGTATTGATTTCCCCTCCTCTGCAGGGCACGTAATGTGTTCTTCTTCCCACTGTAACATATTGGGAAACCTGAATCAGTCAAGTTAACTGGGGTGCAAGACACCTGGATTCAACCTCTGGTTTGGTGGGTGGTGCAGTCACATCGCCTCTGTCTCTGCATCCGACTGTCTCTCTGTCCATCCTCCTCTCCCTTTGGCTCTCCCATTAGTTTGACAGAAAGGTCTTTGGGGCCAGCATTGTTCTTCACTGTGTATTTGTACAGCATAATGAGGTGTCAGTCTTGGGACAGGCTTCTGGAAACTACCGAAGTATAAATTGTAATAGAAATTAATTAAGTGAATACCAGTGTCCGAGATGTCAAGGCAGAGTGTAAAATTATCCCGAGTAAAGTGGCCTGAATGTTTTAAAGTGTGATCCAAAGCTTCTCCAGACTTCAGAAGCTTAAACCCATCCCTTAACATGCAGCTAGGACTTCCTGCAATGTTCTCTAGGTCTGTACAGCCAACTTTGCAATGTGAAATAAAAGCTGTAGTTGAATCATCATGGGTTAAAGCCGGTTATTCCCACAGTTCCCATTTCCTAATGTTTTCCACTCATGATGTTCTTCACTTTTAATGATCATAGTAACTCGTGCCAAAAACGGTGTTTCCTATCATGTTCTCCTCACATTGTGTATTGTGGTTGGTTTTTTTTTTTTTTCCTAGTCCATATTTTCAATCCCCAGAGAGCTAAGGTTAGTCATAAACATGCTTTTGGCTATCATATTCATGTGTGGTTTGCTATAGCAACAAACAAAAGCATTAGTCAGAAACTGGCATGAAGCTATAAACACATATTTTTTCGTGATATTACCCAGAGTTAGCTTAATTTATGTGGTACACTCTTGCCACAGAACTGCATCGTAGTTAGGCTATTGTGCTTGTTGAATAGGAACTTCATAGAAAACCCAGAGAAATAAGCAAGTCTGTTTACTGATGTTGTCATCTGAAGATCACAAGCCAAATTCTGCTGTTGCACTGGTATAAATCCAGCTGAACTCCTTCCGAATGCGCATTTAGATCAGATCACAAAATCTGAACCTGTATCTATTGAATAAGAGGAAAATTATCATAAAGCAAATAAACACTCGCTTTGCCTTTGCCGTTTTCACCTCCATAACTTTACTGCAGCAAATTATTAGAGGTTAGTGTTATCAGATTGCGGGAGATGGTTTAAGGTCGCTGCCAGCACACTTGGAGAACATAATCTGCAGCATGGCAGGGAGAGCAAGGCCTGGTTAAAGATTGTCTCCTTCCAGATGTGCCAATGCAGCCCTGGGAAGGTGCAGTTCGTGGGGCTGGTGTCTGCCCATCCGATCTGGGGACGGGGAGGAGCAGCTTGTGCAGCAAGTGCTGGCGTTCCTGGGGAGCTGGCTGGGTTTGTCCAGCAGTCACTGGAATCCCACAGCGAGGCAGATCCTGGTCCCTGAGCCAGCTAGTTTAAAGGTTGCCCTGCAGGCCCTACAGAAGTGGTGGTTTTTGCCTAGGCAGAGTAGGCACATTCCTGTTAATGCTTTATTCCAACCATTTGCCTTCTCTTCGTTGCACCTTTTCAGGAATATGAACCCTCGTATTTTTTGACAGCTGCATTTAATAAAAAACGCATGCATGGAAAATGTGTTTTCCAGTATTCCTGAGCTGGCACCACTCAGCAAGAACTTAAACTTCCCTAGAAATTGTTCAGATACGTTTTCAGACCCCTCTCTTCAGACATATAGCTCTGAAGAGTTTGTGGCTTTCGCTGCTGCAGAGGTGTGCAGAGCAACTCAAACTCTGCGCTGGTCCTCAAAGTGAGGTGGTCATTGCCATTCAGCAAGGTGGGGACAAGCCATAGGGTTGTCCTCATACTGCACAGATGTAAATGACTCGGAAGAAGCCACCTGAGAGAATAATCAGATCTACTTGCAGAAGATCTCAAAGACTATAACTGAAGCCCTGGGGTTTTCCTTTTCCTTATATGAGTTTTGTACTAGTACAAGACTGTTGATTTCAGTAGAGCCTTTGATCTAGCTAAAGGGCGAAATGTAATTTAATCTCCCTTATACATTGATCTGATTCTAGCACAGCTGTTCATTGTGAAAAACGTTACCATGTGCCTTCAAAAAGAACGCATCCTGTTTTAACTGAGTTAAAAAACAATTAACCTGAGTGTGAATAGATCATTATGATAAGGACACAGTTACTCATTTCCAGAAGATGTCATTATTTTTTATTACAGAGAGTCTCTGAATGTTTGGAACTGTTATGAATCATCCTTAGGGTTGATAATCAAATCCAAGAAATAATCCTCTTGGTGCTTTCAAACAACTCCACCCATCTCAATTCATTTGCCAGTTCCTGCATGGATGAACCGCAGTGCAGTTACTTCCTTGCTATTTGAGGCTTTAATCAAAAAGAAATCCATAACTGCAGTAATGCACCTTTAAAAAATCATTTCTCCCTGTCGTTTATACTAGTCTCTGTGAAACATAAAACTGAAATCTATTTCCTTAACTAAACTGTGTTTTCCTCTAATCTATTAGGCAAGCATGATGGTTTGTTATTTTTGGGTGCCTCAGAATGGGCTAGATGGTGCAGAGGGGGAAAATGAGCACTGAATCATTTAAAAAACACATGCAAAGATTCAAATAATTGTTTCGCAAAAATATGATGCTAAGAAAGTTGATTATTCAGTTTTTTATTTCTATAACTTAACATGCACTTAAAATCCCAATGTTTTTCAGTCTCACATATCTGATCGTTTCTAATTTCAAACAATAAAGATTGAGTCCACAAATTTAGTTTGTAAAAGAAGACAGTTATCAAACGTCAAGTTTAGAAAATGCTAGGGCAAAGTATACATGTGCTAGGGAAAGACTTTCAAAAAAGAGGTGAAAACCAATTAAATGAAGTAAGGAGACAACATTTTTGAAAATAATTTGGTAGGCCACCTGTTGAATTATTTTGAAATCTGACCTTCTTTCGCTTGAAACCAGTTTATAGTCCATTGGTTCAGATTTTAATTGCATTGATATGAACAGAAGTATGCTACTTAATATATTAATTTGATTCAATGCATTAATTTATCCTTAAATGAGGTTTTATGCTTTTGTAAACACACAGTCTGCATGTAGAAATTCTCTTCAATTTTTAAAGGGATTCTTACTCCACATTTAAAAAAAAAAAAAAAGAGAGAGAAAGTGAGCAGTGCCAAGTGCTGTTTTGCTACCATCATTGTTTATCGACAGAAAATATTTTTATCTTAATAAAGTGAGGGAACTGCTAACTTTATCTTTGATGTAAAGTATTTTCCCATAATAATTTTCTGTCACCTTTATCCCATATCTCTTGTATTACATAGGCACTAAGGAATTTAAAAGCTTAAGAGATATTTTCTTCTATGACAATCTACATCCAAACAAGTTGCTCAGGGAACTTTCTCTCACACTGAAAACCTGTTTCCAGTGGCAGATATTTCTATAAAAGCCCCCATAAAAGGTTGTGGAAAAGTTACAAGGTTTTTGCTGCATTCCTGTTTTGAGAGGGGCTGTGCCCAGCATACCAGAGAGACGTGCGAAGTAACATCACTCCATTAATATTGGTACATCTGGGCACTTAATTCAGCACTGAATTTTATTAGTGGAGTAAGAGAAATGAAAAATCTTCCTAGACCATAGGGATCTTTAATGTGAAAAAAAGTATATATAGATGTGTGTGTGTGTATGTATGTGTATATCTATTTGTTTATGCTTATATAAACATACAATTTTTTTATGGTGCATTGATTCCGATAAGGACGATTTTAAGCAGTGGTTTTGAAGAGTATTTCGGGCTGAAAAATCTGTTTCTAATTTGAAGTGGTAAGTGGCGTTTATATAAAGCCCGTGTTGAGCTTTTTGCATAGTGTTAGTAGATCCTCTATTCTTAAGACCTATTTTTAGGGGACAAATGTGCTCTCTACCGAAAGCACCAAGAATTAACATCCTCCTTTAATGTGTCAGGGAGAGGACAAGGAGCAGTCAGCTTACCCCGCTACCTCTCCAGGTCAGTACTGGGCTACCTTAAGAGAGAGCTTAGGGTCTCCAGTGCTGCCAATTAAGCCTGCAGGGACGGAATGATTACTTTTAACAAATGTATTCGTTTGATTCATTTCTGAATCTGAGCAGGGATGTGCTTTGGCAGTGGAACAAGCAATGTGCTCCGGGAGAACCCTGGATTCTTGTGGGGGGGGGGTGAATCAGCAAGGAGAAGGAATGCGGGAAAGTTAATTTTAATGAGCTTTATGGGCCTTATCTGCAATAGGCACCCACCTGCCTCCCCTTCTAGGCAAGTCACGATAAGAGCTGAGCTGACAGCTCTGTAACAGGAGGGCAGCAGGAATCAACTGCCCCTCGCTTGGAGAGGAAGGCAGCTTTATTTTTGCTTTCCTAGTCTAGTTTGTTTTATAGGTGAATGGGTTTATTTCAGAGGGAAAAAAGCTGCAATGTGTGTAATCAATAGACTGGATAACCAGATAACCACAGGGTAGTTCCTACTGGGGTTTCTGAAGCTGTTAAGCTGGTAAGAAAGTGAGAGCACTCCACTTGCAACATGCCCCTCAAGACCTTCTTAAAATCCAGATCATCTAGATGGACAGTGACACCCTGGGAGATTTCAGCTGGGTACCCATGCAACTATTAACAGCACTGGTAGGGACTCAATCACAAGTAAAGGCAGGATATCTCAAGAGATAAAATTACTGAGAGTCCCGGGAGATTAAACTGTTGAGGATCACAGTGGATCAGACCAGTCTTTATTGCTTTATTTGGCTATAAATCTCTAACTCGCTTTTGCCCTGTCCAAAAGGGTGGTAAGCAATTTTAGTTCATTTGGACAACTGCTAAAAAGCAATTCTCTTCCCTTACTGACTTTGTGAGAACAGAGGCCCTGCAGTCCATGAAAAAGATCATAATTGATAATTATCAGAGAGAGTCCTATTTTTGCACCGTCACCATAATAATTATATACCAGAACACCGTGGGAATTCATGCAGGAAGTAAAACACACATTGGAAACCCATTCTGTCACGTAAAACCGGAGAGAGAGGAAGATTCCTGCCTAACACAATCAAATATAGACACAGAACAGGACATTACACCTGCCCTCTAGGCAATCGTTAAACCCAAACTACAGAAATGATGCAGAACTTGTACTTCTGAGACAGAACCATTGGGTAGGGGAAAACAGCACTGACCCTCTGGCAGTCTAGCTGGTGCCATGAGCATTTCTCCAGCTGCCTTTTTCACCCTGCCACCTGCAGCTGTATTTTAACTAGCAAGAGGAAGGATGGACCAGGAGAGGCAAATTCAGATATCAGCCACTGCTACCTGCTTTTGCTTTCTCTTTTGGACATCACTCTAGTCATGTTCTCGCAACAAACTTTGGCCAAGAGCTTATTCTCAAACACTGTGTTACTCCTGTGCAACACTATTCCTTCATAGTAACAGGCGAAATGCTGGACTAATATTTTAGTAAATATTTTATTCTTGTACCACAAGATATGTGTGGATCTGGCCAAATTACATTTCCTATATAACCAAGTAACCAAAAAAACGGTGATAGCTGTATGAAACTCATTAACCCAGCACCTGGGAAATTTCAATTTGACAACTGAAAAAAAAAAAAGGTCCCAAGGTCCCTTGTGCTTTTCATGTTTAAATATGAGTCAAGCTGAGAAAGTCTGTGCAGAGCCTCACCAGAATGATTTATTCTCATGCTCTGAAATGTCCTATGGATTCTATTAAGTTTATCTTTACAATCGGAGGAAAGATGGACCACTGTAAAAACAAAGAGCTCCTTTCTGATCTGTCTCATTAAAGGTTTTGCTCCTATTGTTGAGTGTGAGCAGGCATGCTTTTAATAGTTTTAAATCTGTGGACAGAGCTTATCAATAAACACACACTCACAGGGAAGCCATTCACTCTCCTTTTCATCTGGGGCTGTTAGTTTCTCTTTTTATGGTAGTGTTTATATCTGTTCTTAGTTGCCAGTCCTCTTCCCTGATATTCGTCAACCTGTGGAAAATGCTCTATAAAATCCTACAGAGCACAGTATGGTCTGTAAGAAACCTTAATTCCCTACACATTTCTCTACTTGGATGTACTTCGCAGAGCAGAGTACTATTCCTTCTTATAAAAGTAGGAGCGAACTTTATAAACAGGTCTCTGGCTGGGAGAGGAGAATGATGATTGTAATGTATGTGTATTTTCTGTTTTCAGAAGGTTTTGAGATCTGAAGGCTTTTAGTGAAGTATTCATAACTGCCGACAAGGGCAGCTTAACATACCAAGGCCTTGAATCAAAACATCTTGTTCATGCCTTGAATGGAAGGAAACTATTCACACATTGGTTGTTTGGGAGTAGCTGCTCCTCTAGCTCTGCTGTGCTACGAGCCCCTGCTTTTGGCTCCGAAGCCTGAGCTACATTCATCACGGCACAAGTATGCAGCTCCGTGACAGAGTGCAGCCAGGGGGCATTACCAAACCGAACGCAAAACAAAGGCGGGAGTATAGCTTAAACACGGGCCTAGCTGGTTCTGACAGCACCCTGCAGATAATAAGGCCTGTTAAACTCCTTTAGCAGCAAAATCTTTATCTTCGTCCCGCAGACTAGTCCTTTGTCTTCATCCCACAGAAATAGTCAGGGAGACCAGAATTTCAGGGTTTGGTGGGGAGGGTCCCACTCCCAGCACAGGGCAGAGGGGAAACACGAAAGGGAACGTGCTGTTCCTCACTTCATCGCTTTTTCTGAGGCAGAGCGGCTGCTTTTTCTGCTGTGGCAATTGTTCGTTTCAGAGCTGACAAGCTGGTTCGTCTAGGTGGAGCTCCTGGGTGCCCTCACTGTCTCGCTGGCAGGGGTTCAAGTGAAGTAACATCGCATTCCTGCGATGGAGGGCTGGGAGAGGAGGCAGCCTCCTCCGTGACACTGCTCCGGCATCTCCCCGTTGTCACGTATCCTGCCCGGATCGAGTGACAGCCGCGGCATTCCCACCACGGTCCTGCCATGCCACAGAGCCCTGCCCAGCAGTTGTTGTAACTCAGTCCGTGCGATCTTGCAGGACAATGGAATGAATCCAGGTCTGTGGAATGTGCTAGGAAGTCTCCATAGAAGATGAACCTGTTGATTTTTCACTGGTGATTTTCCCTAGCGTAGTTGGAGCCCTTACTGGGAATGCCTTGGGCCTGCTGGAGCTCATGGTCAAGCCTACATAGACTGTGCAAAAGTCTGCCATGGGCTGTGCTTTAAACGTCCTGAGACTTTCCTCAAGGAACAGAGAGCATGGATAAAAGAATTTATTTGCAGATGATTTCAGATTCTTATCTTTTCCGACTGATTCTTGAGGATTGTTTTCCTCAGAGCCAGCTTGCTTGCAAGGACATGACTCCTCCACCAAAGTGCCCAGGAGGATTTGAGTGGTGGGGATGGTTGCTCTGAGCTGCCACAGCCAAGCCCCTCACACTGAGCAGCCCTGCTACGCTCATCTGGTCCTAGTTGGTTTTATTCACGGTCTTTACACTTAACCTTGGCATTTACGCTTAAAGACGTTCACAGCTGAACTCAAGGTATGGTGCTATACCAGATGCTCTTTGCTGTGTAGCCTCCAGACAGTATCTTTGGACAACAAATCTGTCATGGTTTGTTCCTTTTTAACAATATGCCTTGAAGCATTACCAAGTCGCTGGGTTCTTAGTCCTCTTTAATGTGGCATTAAGTCACTGCTTCCATTTTTAATTTGAGCTGAATTTAAAAACTCTGGTGGAAACAAAGAGAAATAGTGAAACACTTCAGGCCACTGATGATATTTGGTATCTATGTTTATGCTTGTACATATAATTTGCACAAACTTTTTAGCACAGGGATCTGCAAATCATGTCTCTCCAAGCCAATTGGTGCAGTTAGCAGAACACAAAGCTTTTCTTGTGGATTCAGAGATCTTCAGCACAGCTGACTTTGGAAAGTGGTGAAAACAGTTCTTTAACTGACAAAAAATCATGTTTGTATCCAGAAAATGGTAGCTGAGATGGAGAAGGTGGTCCTTTTGCTGTCATTGTAACTTTGTGAGGGCTTTTAAAAAAAATCTGATTTAGGCTATTTTTCAGTCACGGAAGCTTTAAGGAAAATAGACCAAGAATGGAATAACTTAAATGCTGATGACACTGCCTAGCTGAAGTGACATTTTAATTAGCTGATTGTTCTACATTTTTTCACCAGTCTCTAGCCTGGGATATCCTGGGAAACCCAAAGAGCCCACTGCAAGGTGCATTCTTTTAATAACTCATCAAAATAATAGACAGCGGATTCAGATGGGTATAAAAAAGCAACACACATGGAAACTGAAACAAGCAAAAAGTTCTAATTGCTGCCATTTTGCCCATAACCTTGAAGTGAAAAACTTCTCTTCGTAAACTAAAGTCAGATGAACTTACCTATCTGAAAAATTGCTCTTGAGAGGCCAAGACAAATGCCAAGCATGTGCATAGCATTCCCGTTATCAAGTGCTTTCCTGAACTGGCACCTACCATTTAAAATATTCTAAGTATTCTAAATATTCTCTATTTCAAATATAAGAAGTGAATCAGAAGGGGCTGAGGGGCTACACAGCAGCACTGCTCAGGTGGCTGTGAAAGCTCTGAGGGAAGAAAAGGAATCCCAGTAATTGTGATACGTGCAAGAGAGGGAGAACAAGTTGTGGGGAAAAAAAAATCAGGCACGCTATCCATTTTGAGAAAGGGATTTCATTTAAAGATTATGTCTTAAATTTACAAAAAAAAAATTAATTAATTTTAAAATTAGGGATTTAATTTAAAAAATAGGAGGCATCCTGGAGCAGTGCATTATCAGTGACTAGGCACACAAGCATGAGAAGGAACAGGCCCATGACAGGGTGCCCTGGGGCACAGGGACAGACAGATCCACAGGTACAGATGGCTGCAGGAGGAGGGTTCTGATACAGGAGCCAGCTGAAGCTGTCCATGACAGCAGTGACACACAACCTTATTCACAATGACACAGAAGCGCATGAGGGAGCACTGTGAAAACTGCTGACCTACATGTGTTAATTCTTTTCTGGGTCAAACAGTGCCAACAATGACATTGATATTAAATTATTATTGTTGGTTTTCTTGCAATTATTCACTCCTTCTTCTCCTTATTAATGACACAAACCGGTTTATGTGCCCAGTGCTTCACACTGTCAGAAAAGACCTAAGCAAAAGATGTCCCAGCCATGCCCATGTTAAGTCACGAGTCTTCTAGCGGGCAGTGGACTCAAAGCTGCTCATTTCCACAATACTGCACAAACAAGACTGTGTGTTTCTTATCATAGCTGAGAAACGGTAAATAGCAAATGCCAAAATCCTAGTAAAGAAAACGCATGTTGTGACCTTCATTTATTAACAAATATATAAGTTGAGCAAAGCATGCAAATTTTCACCTGTGGACAGATGTTTAACACAGATCAGGTTTCTGTCTCTTCAAAAAAGCTGGTTGTTGGAGTGAAGTTAGATAATTCATGACAATCAGTACATGGCAAGAAGGAACCTCTTCTCTTGGTGAGGATATTACCTGAGAATGAGGAATATTTAACCTGCATCTTTGTAAAAAAAATGTGCGTTGCAACTGTTGCTACTCTTGTCAATTTTAACTGACCTGCATTAAAATCCCAGGAAAAGCAACACAACAGGGCAAAAAAACCTAAAACCAAACCAAACAAACAAAAATCCACCATAAAATAGCATAAAATAAAATAGAAAAAAATAAAATAAAATAAAATAGAAAAATAAAATAAAATAAAATGCCACTTCTAGCAGGAAACATAATACCTAAGAAGCTGATGCAAGGAAAAGTTATATGCTTAAAGGTAAGAGCAGAATACTTAAATTCACTACATTCATATGCAAACATAACTTTAGTATAAAATCTTAGAAGAGAGAAAGCCCAAATCTAAGAATTATAGAGAAGGGATATAATCTGTAAGCAAGGAAGCTGGGATGATCAGCAAATGATGTTATCATTTTTTTTAATTGTAATCTCCAGTATTGTCATTTGCTGTTTTATTTGATACTAAAGTTTACAGATTATGGTAATTTTATATGCTAGTGTCTCAATTAAAGCTAGGTTTCTCTTCAGTTTACACAGTACACTAAAGCACAACTGACTTGAATTCAATGACATTGTCATTCTTTAAATTTATCATAATGTCTCAAATATGGTTTTGGAGACTGTTACCCACCAAATGTGAATACCAAAAAAAATAGCCTGGTTTTGTGTTTTTGTGGTTTTACCCAAAACAGTCCAGCTGGGTTGGCAGGCTATAGATATTTTTTTATTTGCATTTAAAAAAACTAATAATACAATTTTCAGTCACGATATGAAAATGTTACAGCCTATATAACTCCTACTGCCTACTTGCAAAAAATTCCTTTGTTCTGAAGTCAGTTCAGTGGCTATTAAAGTAGTCACTGATGTGAATTCCATCTTGTTTATGAAAACATTTTGAACAAAGCATTGGTTGTCCAGAGTTTATAAAAAAGTTAAAACCTATAAAATGTTGGCATCACTACTATTTGGGGCATGAGAATAACATGCATATAAATCATAGTTTATTGGCACACTCTTTTACGCGCAGAAAGAAGACTTTGCTGAAAATTGAATTCATTGATATACTGTAGTACCCTTCTTTTATAGATTTGTTTTTAATGTATTCTGAACTGGAAAAAAATCCGAAGCAAATCTTAGTCTGCAGTAGGAATCAGAGGCACACAAAGTTTTCATTACATGAGTTGGCTACAGTAGAGGGGCAGAGTTTGGGGAAATTGGGGTGGATGCAAAGGCCTCAGTGTGAAGCTTTGGGAGGGAAGGACATTTGTATAGATGGTGTCCCTCCACGTAATCTCACCCAAATCTCTATTAGCCCTGGCGACACTAGTTTGTCACTCCGTTTTGTAGGAAAAACTACCACCATTTAGGAAAGGTAACAGCTTCCTAAAGGCTTTCACGTGAGGACTCTGTCCCTTCCTGCCCATCATGAGGTAGGTGAAAGAGGCCTTTTATGCTGATAGATTTTCCTCTTAACAGCAGGGGATCTTTTTCTGGTGACATTTTGGCAAACTTTGATCTGCAACCCCTCTAGCAAGAACAAGGAAGCAATCACCTGCCAGTACTTGGCCAAGCATGTGAAGCCAACTTTGTGCCTCATAACACCCTCTGCTTTGCTTGATCAACAGCTGGTGAAAAATAAACTTCTCTTCTGGTCCAGGACTAGATGAGATGTCATCCAGGCCAGGGCTACCTCTCTACATCCACATTGAACAAGACTTGACAGTGTCATTTGTTGTTTTAAAATGCCATCGGTATGAGAAATAAATGTTCAGGTCTCACTGTGGGAAGTGATCTAATTCTTTTGGATTTTCTGAGCAGCCCAATCTTAGCAACAGCAAGAGTTTGAAGGTGTTGGTCACCTAATCATTCTAAGCATCCTTTATTTAAAATGTCTTGTTTTAAAAGTTTCATGTCTGTTGGACCTTGTAGGATAGCTGCAGTGTCTTAAGACTCAAAGGATGTGTCTCGCTGGATGGTGAAAAATCAACGACACAAACTATACAGGACCAGTCAAGTCCCGAGAACAGAGCACCCATACTTGTGTCGCTCCAGGTCTAGACAACTAAAATGTCACTGAAGTTACACCAGAGTAAAACAAGAGAAACAGCAGTGAACAAGCCCAAGAATTCTCCTAGATAATTCTTTCCTTTTTCTTTTCCAGTAGCAAAATTATTGGCAGTCGCCAAGGATCAATGCTGTAATTAGCCTTTAAGTGCTGCACTGAAGAGCAAATGCTGTAGCAATCCAAGCAATATTCTGTTAAGTCATTCTGCTGGACAGCAGAGCTTGTGGGTGGGATTCTCCCAAGTGAAAAATACGGCAATTCTACAGGACTAAGTCCTTACTATTTCTTGGAATTTTAGTAACAGCCATAAAATTCACTGTTGGCACCTGAATCTTTTGAAGCACTAAACAGATTAAACAATCAAGCTTCAGTCCTGCAGCTCTTCTCCTCATCTGATACTTATTAACATACATGTGGTGAGGAGCTTCATGAATGGATTCCAGAATTTTCAAGCAGAAATGCCTAAAATCGGGCTCATAAATCCACATCTGAATTTTTTAACATGGTTATACTTATTTTCCAATTTTCTTGAGCTTCTGAAAATTGCAAGTGCTAAGGCTTTGGAAAAAAAAAAATCAAGCCAATTTATGCAGGTCTTTAATCTGAATTTTAGTCTGCATTAAGATCATTTTCTAGAATTGTCCTTTGTAGGCATCAGGACAATGAAGGCTAAAGGAAGCATGGTCTAGCAGTCCTGATGTGTTCTCAGTTGATCCTAGTTCTCTGGAGATAAAATACCTCAGGAGACTTGACTAAGATGATGTACATATGGCTAATGATGATGCCTTCTATTCTATAAAGTTTGGAAACTCGTCCCACAGACTGACCTGGGATATTCCCACTGGAAGCACCCTATTGCCTTTCACCTTAATGAAGTGATTGCATGGCGTAACTCTTTCAAGACTGTACTAAATAATTTCATCTTCCAAAAAGTCAAGGAAAAAAATAAATGTAGCAGATCAGAAAGCTACGAATAAAGGCTAGCAAAATCACAGCCATTTTAAAAAGAGCTTGGCAACTTGTGTCAGAGTGATTGCACACATGCGTAAGTCGTGCCAGCTTGTCTGCACACTCAGCGTGTAATATTCACATCCAGAAATGTTGTGTTCCAGCCTGAGGATTCTTCATTTAAAGCAGACAATGAATGAGTTGCACAGTTCTGTTTGCGGTTGTCTCCTCTAGTGTTTGAGCATATTTTTAAGCCAAAGAATCTGTTTAGGAGAGCCAAAAATATGTATACTAATGGCAGTTGCAGAACTGGGTGTGAGAGAGCTAGACAGTCCGATGGCTTGAAAGAAATGGAGTGTGGAGACAGGAAAGAGACATAGTTTTAATACCAGGACAAGGACTTGTGCATGTATGAGAATAGGCTGGTCACCAAGGAACATGTAATTCGGCCACACTGTCCTCTACTGGCTAAGCCTGGATCTCTGAAAACAATGATGTATTCATGCTGTTTTCATTCTTCGGTGCCCAGTTTAAGGCATTTCAACAGAATCACTTTCAAACAGTCCATCTCCTTCACCCCATCTCTCTCCACCCTGAATACTTTTAAAAACCAAGAAAGCAGAGTCTTTATGACTATCAAAACTTCAGGATGTTCACTCTCTGGCTCTTGTCTTAAGACCTCTGTCAAAGGCAATGAAGAGTTTTGAGATGGGGAATTTTGATCGATTTATTGCCAGTTAATGGACTTTTAATTACTGATTCTGATAGTAAAAATTTTAAAAAACAAAACCACTTAGGGAAAAACATCTCAGGTCCTCTCTGTACACCTCTTTCTGGTCTCCAGTCCCCTCATTGTGAGCTACACTCAGTCCCTTTGGGGAGGCAAGAGCTGGTATGGGACATGGGGGATGAGCAGATGGTGGCTGCTTTTCCTTTTCCACTGCTCGCTTTGTACCGAGTTGACCCAGGGTGGGTTCCTACACCAGCCACAGACTCATCAGAGTCAAGCCGCCTCCTCTCCACCCTTGCTGAGGCAGCTTTTCTTCCTCTGGCCCCTCCTCAGGATCCTATTCTGCTCCAGCATTTCTCCTGCTCTGCAATCTCTTTCCTTCTGCTGTGGTGTGGTCTCCTCTGTCTTTCTTCTTCTTCTCTAGTGATGTTACCTCTTTTTCTCTGCATTTACCACTTTTCTTAAGCACATTTTCACAGAGGTACCAGAAACTCCTCCGATCCAAGCGGCCGCATCTGGTACAGGGTGGTCCGGGACCTCCTCCCACAGAGACCACCACACAGCCACACCACTGCCAAAACCCTGCCAATTCTGTCCAATACACACTTCAAGCCCCACTTGGTAATTAAAAAAAAAAATCTGGCCAACTTCTAGTTCTACATTTTCTCCAGTCTGGGGATTTTTTTCCTTCACAAAAGCCTTTATATTTCTGGACATGAATAATTCTATTTGAAAAGAGCAGCCTGATGAGATCTGAGATAAGGAGCGTGAATGAAAGCAGGCCTTTCTATGGCCAATCCTGCACGTGTTCCCTGGGTGTGCTGCTCTGGAGGGCTTCAGCTTGCCATCTGGCTGCTCTGTGCCCCATATAGCTCCCATGAACACCAACAATCTGTTTGCTGCTTGCAGGTTCTGGACGACAGCTGAGACCGGCCGAGCCTCCAGGAGATGGTGATGCTGATGCAGATGCAGAGGACGAAGATTCTGTGAGGCTTTTTTTAGAGATGGATTTTTGGGGGATGGGAGTTTGACAGTTACTTTGTTAAAATGGGATCTTAAGTATTTTGTTTATAGCTGGGTCTTGCTGGTAATTTTTTTTCCCCTATCAAAAATGTGGTATTTCTGCTTGGGATTGTCTTGCCAACTCAAAAGCCAGAATGACGCTTCAATATAAAGTGACCTGCTCTTTGTCATGATTCACCAACAGGAGTTTAATACCACGGCTTAGCAAACTATTACATGGCTGTTGACTGCAGTAACTTTTCTTTAAAGCTTTGGCTGGTTTAGGTTCCTTATAGTTTTTCTCCAGAAGGAAGTACGCCAAGTGCTTGTCAGCAAAAATTCCTGTTGTGACTCTTCCATGATTTGCTTGGTTATAGATGGCAATAAAGTTCAAAGCCACAGGATGCAAGGGTTAGGTGTGCAAATAAAGCAGGGGAGGGAATTTTTATTGCCTTTTTAAATTATTACAAATTAATCTGTCAGAAATTTTAGTCTATTCAGTTCATAGATGCATACAATTCATAAAGAAAACGAAAATCAGTATATCACTGTTTTCATCTCCCAGGAGTCTGCTCCTTGTGTTCTTGAGTAACATACTTAAATGAGAATTGTATTTGTTCTTAACCTAAGGAGAGAGTTATTGGTTATTCTACATCTGCCATTACTAATGAAAGATTTGTACACAGAAGGAAACTATACCTAAGTAGAAAAACTTCCCTAAAAAACTAGGTCACTGTTTAATACTGAATGTTCCTTTCACACCACTAATTTCTTTGCCACAGGTTAATGAAGTGGCAGTAGAAGACATCCGTCCAAGGCCACAAGGATCCTCTCCAGTTTATGAATATTCCATAGAAGAAGGATATTCAAAGGCAAGACACTGAGTTTTCATGCAGGCATGGCTTTACCAAGTCAACTCAAGAGACTTTAGCTCCTGCAACTAGCTTAGACTCTTACGTCGTGTAACAGGATGTAGTTGCAGCCATATTGTCTTCTTGTCCCCACCAAAATGAGGGCCATGTTCATTGATGGTTTTATATTGTGCTGGACTTGTTGGCCATGTTCTTGTTTCTTGGGAAAAAATGCATTTCCCTTCATTCCTCAAAGGACCTGAAGCAGAGTGTCAACAGATCACATTTCTTTTCCTATTAGAATAATTAACTGGCTTGAATCTAACTAATATGTATTTCAAAATCACCTGTAGCTCTTGATAACTCCAAGTTAAAGTTTCAATTAGTACAGTCATGTTAAAATAAGCACGTAACAGTTTTAAATTAATTCTGAAGTAAAATAAAACATAAAAATATACGTTCACAAAGATGAAAGAATGGGAAATGTGCTAGTTGAGTAACAGACAGAAAAGCTCCCTATGTTACTTGGTCTCTGGCCTTCATTTCATGCAAATTTTGGTACAATGCAGGGAGGCCTCGGCATCTAATTTACTACTGGGAATAATATGGTTAAAACAATGATGGTTTAGATTGCACTTGTAGATCCTAATTTTGCTCTGTTGACATTAAAGTAAGCCTCAGTTCTTAGTCTAAACCAGCAATTTTAACTGATGTAGGACTTTTGTTGTACTTTACAACAACCTGACTTCTGAACACTAAGTTATTGCAAATTATTTTTCAGCTTCAAGAAGAAAACAAAAAATATTCTACAGACAAATCAAAACAGAGTCATCCACAGGTCAGTCTAAAAGCTCATCATAGTTCGAGGCATGTGGCTTGCAAAACATATATGCCTCTTACAACAAACAAATGTGGATGGGTGGACAGAGGGAAGGACAAATGGGCAAGAATTGCTTTATATTTGTTTTGACCAGGAATTTCACAAATTGCCTAGTTGTGGCACAGGCATGAGCAATAACTTGTCCTATTTGGGGTCCTTCCATAATTCTTTTTAGCATTCTTTAGCCTTCTCTGCTTTGAGTACAATACAGCATTAGCTCTTAGTCAGACTTTTCTGGCCCATTGACTCTAATTCAAGTGCTTAATGTCTTCATAGAAAATACAATCTTTCAGCTCTAAAAGATCCCATATGTTTCACATTTTAAAATTATAGCCTGTTCTCCCTATGGCCCTGATTCAGCATAGCCCTAACACATTTCTAATTTAGAACAGAATCAAACCCACACTGAAGAAGTATATTCTCTATTTTAGATAATCTTTCTTGAGATACTGAAAATATACTTGACAAGACTCATTTTTTAATCGTAAAATAATGTAGGATACTTTGATACAAATGAATAAAAATTATAAATGCACACTGTTTTCTACATCTAGGAGACAATGGAAGTGACCCTGAAAACAGAAGTGGAAGCTGGTGCCAGTGGTTTTAGTGTGATGGGTGGAGGAAATGAAGGACTATTTATTAAGAAAGTACTTAAGGAATCTCCTGCTTCAAAAATATTTAGTCTGAAAGAAGGTACAGTCTGTATTTCTGGTTTGTTTGGATTTTTTTTAATATACCTTTAAAATAATCGGCTACGTAGCTGTGTGTGCATATAGATACCTACCTGATCTGTCATCTCTTTAGGTAATACAAATAGTAGATCCCAAACCAATTAATATTATGTGTGACCTTGACCTTTCCACATTAATAATTTCAAAGGTCAGTTTCTTAAACAATAATTAAATGTGATTTTTTTTTTCTACCATTAAAAAAAAAAATCTAATTTTTACTGGTACAATGAAAAAGATACATAGAAAGTAGTGTGTACACAACTAAAATGAAAAAAAACCCAACACATAACATTCATGAAGAACCTGCCTTTGATTCTTTCAAAATATAGTATGACACAAAACTGCAATAAATAATGATTTAAATAAAACTTGGAAGTTCAAAGTCTAAATACTGAAAAGTATTATAAAAAAACTAGTTACTGTCAGGGTGGTCAGACTGGAACATGTTTTCCAGAGAGCTTGTAGAGTCATCATCCTTGGAAATATTCGAAACCTGACTGCACACAGACCTGAGCAACTGCCTGTAGCTGACCTTTCCCTGAGCAGGATAGTTGGACTAGACGATCTTCAAAGGTCCTTTCCAGTCTTAACTAGTCTGCAATTCTATTGTGTGAACATCATTTTATATTTTAAATAAATGAGATACAATTTTTTAAAAATTATTAAACATTAATACAACAGAATTTGAAAAACTGCAAAACAACACAAACTAATTAAAATTATGTCTGATTCCACTTGCAGGTGATCAGCTTCTAAGTGCTACAATATTTTTCGATAATATCAAATACGAAGATGCACTCAAGATTCTCCAATATTCCGAGCCATACAGAGTCCAATTCAGCCTCAAAAGAAAAATTACTGGGAAAGAAGAGCTAGAACACATTCACTCTACAGCCCAGTATATGAAGGAAAGAACAAGCCAGGTAGATATTTGATTAGTTTACAAAATTTGGATAATGCTATAGTTGAGATAACACAGTCGCTGAGGGAAGATGCTCCAAGTCAACCCGATCAGCAGCGGAGTGACAGATCTTGGTGCAGGGACAGATTTTTCTGAGGCAGGAGAATGCCAGGGCAGCAGTGAGACCCATCAGGAGCCAGCAGCTCTCATGGGAGATGCTGATGGGACCTGAGTTTTGGCCTGGGCAATGGTGACCATGTCTACAAAAAGCTGCCTAGGGAGCACCGGACACCAGGAGCACTGCCAACAGAATGGGCAAATAGAATGGGACATGGCAGTTCACACGGAAGGGCGTAGTCACCCTACCAGCTCAAGAGATTAGCTCAATTGGTGTTCATCACTGCTCCAGAAGTAGCCTCACTATGGTATTCTATGCCCTTTCAGTACTTAAAAGGGGCCTGTAAGAAAGATGGGGACAGACATTTTAGAAGGGCCTGTTATGATAGGAAAATGGGTGATGGTTTTAAACTAAAAGAGGGGAGATTCAGGCTAGATATGAAGAAGACATTTTTACAATGAAAGCCGGTAAAACACTGGCCCAGGTTTCCCAGAGAGGTGGTGGATGCCCCATCTCTGGAAACACTCAAGGCCAGGCCGGACGGGGCTCTGAACCACCTGATCTAGTTGAAGATGTCCTTGCTCATGGCAGGGGTTGGACTAGATGACCTTGGAAGGTCCCTTCCAACCCAAACAATTCTGTGGTTCTATGATCCTATGATAATGTGCTGTGTGGAAATAGGCAAGAAAATACACACTTGTGTCTTCTTAAGACTTAGGTATGTGTTTAAACTTATTAGCATGTATATTCATGAACAGACAGAAATCCCAAACATCATTTGCAGCTTTATAAATATCATGGGCAAGACTACAGATTTTGTATAAAGCAACAACATTTCATTAGCATAGAAAATAATTCTTCTCTAGTGAGTCAGCAGTTTTTTGGTTAAGTGTCCACTGATACAATAGAACAGACTTGAATAAGCTCTGCAATGTTTATATTAAATCTTTTCCAAAATGTAAAATATTAGTAAATATTTTTCTCAAAAACTCATCAATTAGATTTAAAAATACGTGTTTAATCACTGATACCTCCATAGATGTGATCTGCTCATAGTTCTCCATCACATTCACAATCGTTTTTCTCTTCATATACATATACATTATATATATTTCTACAGACATATACAGATACATACAGAAACCTGTATTTGCTGTAATGTTTTGCAAAGAATATAAACCTGCAGAAATCCACATATTACAGTTACATAATCCATTTATTTTATGTAATTTTTGCCTGAATTATATATACCTTTTCAAGGTTTTTTAATATAAAAGGTAGATATTGTGAATAAAAGGAACATTCATCTACATATTTTATATTATGTATTTTATTTTGTGTTGCATCTATATTTAGTTTAATTTTAATCTTCTGATTGTTATTTGTTCTTTCAGGAAAAAGAACTCAGTGAGAGCATTCCTGAAGAAACACTGCATGTTTCAGGAAAAGCTATTTCAGAAGAAGACAGGGAAACACTAATTGTAAGCCAAAGGGTAGGAAGAAGCAAGCGACCTAAAAAAGATCGGTTATCATGGCCAAAATTCCAGTCAATTAAAAATAAAAAGATACTGGGGCACAGAAGATCTCATAGCACGTCAGATGCATATGAGCCTGCTATACAGGACATTTCTCCTACAAGCACAGACACAGAGTCTCAATTTCAACAAGAAGTCCATACCAAAGGAAAAAAAGGAAGCCAAAAGAAACTGAAGTTCCCTAGCATTGGATTCAAAATGCACAGATCCAAACCAGAAACACAAGACAAGCAAAAAAAAGAAATAAAAACTACACTGTTATCTGAAAGAGAAAAAATAGGTAAAGAAGATGTCAGCCTGGAAAATCCCGAAATACTAACTGTTGAATATACCACATCTCCTGCTTATGAAATTAGATCAGGGGAAGTACACGAAATTTTAACAAAAGACTTAAAAGATATGAAAAATGGTATTGCATCTCATACTAAAAAATGCCCTGAAGTTGAAATAAGCATTAAAAAAGAAAAAGACAAGGAATCAACAGCAAAGTTTACTGTACCTGAAGTACCACCTATATCAGGACAGATTTCAAAGCCCAGCTTAGAAACACCTGATCTGAAAGAAAACCCAACTAAAAAATCACCGCAATCCTCAACAAAATCCCGAAAAAAGAAACAGAAAAGAATAGGAGATAAAACAGAAGGAGAAAGTGAAATTAACATAGGCATGGAGGGTCACACAGCACAAGGATCTGTACAGGTAAAAGGTCTAGAAATAGGCACTGCTAAAGCAGAATTACACACAATACATGATGCAATGGAAACAGGAGAAAAAGAAGGAGACACAGAAATGACTCAGAAAACAAAAATGGGTGTTTCAATGCCCAAAATAAAAGAGCTAGAGACTGAAAACACCAAACTAGGAAGTGACGATCCACATTCAGTACCAGAAACAGCAGCTGATAAAAGTTCAGAGGATGGCAGGAATTTGGATGTGAAAACTCACATGCCTGATGAAGAATCAGAAACATCTACTTGGAAAATACAAATGCCATCATTCAAAACAGCCAAAACACTTAAAGCAGACATGAAAATAACAAAAGAAGAAAGCACTACTGAATCAGAGGATACCATAAAAAAGACAGAGACAGAAGGCGGCATGTATACAAACGATAAAACCTTGAAGATCGACATGATCACAAAGAGAGCAGAAAAAGATATCGAAGGAAAAGACAGTAAATTCAGACTGCCAAAGTTTAAAATACCTACATTTACCTGGGCAACTACAAAGGATGAGAGAGGGCAAAATGAAACACAAATAGGAGAAAAGGAAGGAAGAGGACGACTTCTAGAAACAGGTGAAAAACATGCCTCAATGGAAAATCATTTGGACGAGATAGAAGGAAACATAATAATGACAAAAACTGATCAGGACATAAAAAAGGAAGAATTTAGTATACAATCAGAAAAAAAAGAAGAAATATCCACAATGATAACAGCCGCAGAAGAGAGCATTGTGGTGGGCCTAAAGTGTGACATCCAGGAAAATAAAGTCGAAGGGGTTGACTCGAATGTGGACAAGCCCTCCCTGAAAAT